>JAZFAU010000030.1:1179880-1747242 GCA_037178615.1 Dione vanillae
TATATATATATATATATATATATATATATATATATATATATATATATATATATATATATATATATATATAAATATATATATATATATATATATATATATATATATATATATATATATATATATATATATATATATATATATATATATATATATATATATATATATATATATATATATATATATATATATATATATATATATATATAAATATATATATGTGCCGTCGTGGCGCAGAGGCGTAAGTGTCTGCCTGTAAACGCAACGGTTACTGGGTTCGATCCCCAGTCGGAGAAGATGGATTTTTCTATTTCCATTTTCTTCGCTCTGGCAAACTAGGCAAAGCGCGGCGTTGAGTTTCGCCACTCAACACGCAATGCCTCAAAAACGGCGGAAAATGGGGATGAAAAAAGCAGGGACTAAGTAACGGAGTGTCTTAACACTAGTCATATGGTTCCTGGAGTTCCCTCTGCCTACACCGTAATATGCAGGAAAAAGAAAATTATTTTGTAAGAATTTATTTTTTAATAAAAATTTGACACTACAAAAATCCGTAGTATAGGTTTACGTTCAGAAAAAGTTTGTAATAAAAATAAAAGTATAAACAACAAGAGTAAAAAAGCCATCTAAGCGAAGCGGTACATCGTTTGAGTGTGGACGTCTTACGTCACGGTCATCTATTTTCACTACGAGTCTCGAAAATTTGATGGGAAATGGGGAACGGAGTATTTTACTATGTACTAAACTCTCTTGATCTACACTATTATAAACCAAAAACAGCGTGGGAGCCGAAAAATTTAAATAAATATCTCAATTACTAAGAAAATGCATCATGATATTAAGATTTTTGATCTGTATATAAATATATAAAGGAAAAAAAAATTAAATAACTTTATTTACAATGATATTAGCTTATTTTTAAAGGACAGATACTTTAGCAACGGTTTCCAAAATCTTATGCTTCAGACATATACCTACTGGTGCAACAAGAATATTCCGCTGAGTTACTTACAACTCAATCTTGTGGCATTTTTTAGTTGGAAATTTAAAGTTTTAAGTTATATATAAAATTATTCTTTATAATAGCTTTGAAACAATCAGAAGTAAAATACTCCATTTCCGTTTATAATCATTGACAATTTTCTTCAACACATAGACCTTTTCGCAATTCTTTTAAAGTTATTAAAAAAAAGTAATAAAATACCCATTACAACATTAAAGCTTTATCTCTCAAGAGCTTTCAAGTTTTCAAAGTAAATGAATCGTCAATATTTATTACATAGTACATATATACATACATTCGCATATAATAAAAAAAGGCGTAATGTCATCGCACGATCGTTAAGTCCGGTTATAGGGTGCAAGGGTCAAAACAACGTCCATTTGAGGTACCCTAGTCCATGCCTTAGTCCCTTTGGAAACAAGTTATAGGAACGCAATTAGCGGGTTTTGAAGTGTTCATGTGAAACAGAATCGTAATACGTGTTCTTTTAAATATTTATTTGTATCGTGAAATACACCTGTCTATTGTATTTGTACCATAAATGTATAGAAGGCATTTTATAATATAGTTTATTATATATTTATATATAGATAAGTATTATATATACGCTATATATTATATATATTTTTTTCATACAGCAGAACTCTTTTACAAGCTTTTTAGCAAGGTTGAAATATCCTATGCCATTTATGTCCTAATATCAAAATGTTTAATAATATCGAAAATAGTGATAAATTGTTACAATAATATTTTTACAGTACTTTTAAGATTTTTTAAAGTATTAACAAACTCGTAGATGACTATTAATGGAAACGAAGACCAAAACGGCCCACGTTGCAGAAACCCCTTTTAAAAATCGTTTTACTGAGAGAAATATTTTTAAAAAATTGTATACTCAATTTGTTTAAAAAATGTTCTAAAGCGAGTTCAGGAAATGAAAGAAAACTTTTAGATCTAAATATATATATGTATCATGCACGTAAAAGTCTGAAGTGTCAGTTAAACAATAACAAACGTTTAACTATTTAAATAAAGTTAAATAATATTAAAAGAAATTGAATGAGAAAATGTTTGTGTGTGTATAAAAAAGGATATTTCTGTTCAATAATTATTCTATTCATATTGTAAATTTTCTGAAAACCATTTCGTCAACGAGGTCAAGAGCTACTGCTATTGTTTGCGATTTCTTTAAATTGACATTGACATACGAGTTTCTAAAACTTCATAAACTATACCAATTCTAATACAACATCAAGTCTAATTCAGTTCATTGTAGCTCCATTATTTAAAGGTAACATACGAAACCGAAGCCCCAACTTGGAAGCAATTCCCAAGCATTGTTGACGGGAATAAATCATGATTTACATGCAAAAAACTAGTTCGAAGTTGAAAAAAAGGCACGAAGGGATCATTCTTCTTGAATTTTCGCACACGGAAGTACCCTAGCTTCGGTAACAATGGTATGACAGTGACTGACAGAAGGGTCGCACGAATTGTTCCGAAGGGCAGCTGATCTCGTTGCGTCTTAAGCGTAACGTAACGGTATTCCAAAATAGTGTTATCTTTGCTCCAATTTGTGTGGATTTATGTGGCTTAAGACTCAGCTGTTTAGTTAAGACATTGTGATGCCGCCTTTTGTCCGGTTTTGTTAATTTTCTATGTACAATGTATCTGGTCCACATGAGAAAAACAATTTTTTAAAGCATTGAGATTTTGCTTCCTCTTGTAAGAATTTTAAATTTTTGCTTTGTTTGTATATAATAATGGATTTTAAGAGTATTATTATTATTATTATTATTATTTTGAAACTAATCTTCATATATGGATAAATATAAAAATATCCTTAAATATATGTTTGTAGCAAATTAAAATACAGGTTCATAGTTTTAATTTGTTAACATATGTTAATATATATAACTAGCTTTTACTCGCGGGTTCGTTCGTACAGTTATTAATTATGTATCTTTATAGTTGTCAATATAATGTTTTATTATATAGAAAATTGTCATTGTCTTTTGTGTTTTATGTATAATCCTATAACGTTAAGACGGTCTGCTCTCTGTTTTTATCTCGATTTTGAGACATTATATGCTTAATAAAGTGTATCAAAACCGAATTTTGTGCAGCTAAACTGGAAAGTATGGTAAAGTAGGGAACAAATAATTCTTTTTACATTACTTACGCTCATATTTACATTTTGGTAATGGGGCGTTCCAATGTTTTAAAGAAATTTAGTTAAAATCAATAAACATTAAATTATTTTTTCATAATCAATACCAAATTGTCATCAAATCCACAAACAGTATTCAATGTCTCGTAGTATTTTCTCAGTGCATTTACTTCTACAAAAAATAAAGTTATTATTTCAAATTCACCTGTCTATCGCGTGCACTAGACAATTCCTAGGTTATGCACGACGGTTGGCAGATGTATACATTTTCACCTTTTTCTCGTAACCTTTTCAAATGTCATACATATTTATGATACGTTTTAGGATTTGTACGTTTAAGATCATTTGTTAACTTTTTTAATGTAAATTACTGTTAAATTATTATTACTGTTGGTAAAAATAAAGCGAAGTGTTGAGTTCTGCCACTCCTTCTATGTGGTATATACCGTAAACCTACTAACGTAGGTCGTGGGTTCAAAAATCTGATCGACCCACGATATAGTGGCTGAAAAAGTAATGACACTAAATTTGCAATATTTTAAGCTATGTATGTATTGTTAATTAACGAATTAATCATTATTAAAAAAAATAAGTTGCAATTTAATGTCACTTTATATTAATGATTATAACTTATTAGATTAGATTAGATTATAAATTAAAATGCGATACTTGATTTTTTTTATATATTTTATTGTGACACACAATTTTGACAATTATAAAAATTAGCACTAAAGCAGTAACAAATATATTTAAAATTTTGTCTGTCTTTCCCGGTTAATCGCTGGAACGAACTTATTGGAAAATAGAAGAAGCTCTGGAACAGAAAACATTCTACATATATATAAAGAAAATGGAAAAAATATATATTAGTGTAAATTTAAGCACAATAGTTTAACGTTGACATGTTTTAATAATATTTATTCGAAAAAGTCCCATCATATGCAATAAAAATATTTATCGTACACCATCTTGTAATGAAAAGCTTCCTTCCTTATCTGATATATAACGAGTTAAACTTCTATAAACTTTTTGAATTACCATTGCAAATACATACAAAATTACAAATTATCGCTTCAATAAAACGCTTCACTGTACTATTAACTAATAATAACTTAAAGTGTTTTTTAAATCGTATCGTAAATTTAAGCAAAGTGGATCGTCTTATTGCTAGGGCGTTTTCTAAGACACAGTACAAAAGATTTCGCCCTACATTGGTGTCTGTCAGTTTGTCACATTAATTCATTAAGGCTCACCCCCTTTTTTATATTTATAATAGACTTTTTTTATGCTTGTATTTAAAAAAACGTGGGTAACACATATAAGGGTAGACTACTTTATAATTTTTTTTCTTATCATTCTTTTTAAAAAGATTTATGCAAGCAAAAAAATTGGCTAAAAATTTAAAAGATAGTTTTTTTGATGTTGTTTAATAAAATCTATATATTACACGTGAGGGCGAAGGAAGGAAATAAAATAAGTTATGTGGTCGTTTCCAACGCTTGAACGTCTTTAGACTCTAAGGGACTGTGGGCGCGAGGGCCAAAGTGAGTAATTGCATGTTACACTGTGTAACTACTATAGAATAAAATAAAGAAGTATAAATGATGAATATGAGGATATTTGCTAATCAACAAAAGTTACGTATACAATTATTTTTTTTTTATTTATAATTATATGTACATATATATTACTGGTGTAATTTGTAACATGATAAAGAACAGTTAAAATCTATTTAAATTTCAAGTAAATATACATACTAATAACCTCAGGCCTTAGCCAAGATGCAATTTGACAATTGCTTATGCTAACAATATGTATGAAGTTAACGATAAGTCACGTGATTTAAACAAAGTAATCGAGTGGAAGTAAATATCTAATCGTCTCTACAGTGTCAATCGCTAATTGACAGCCATGTTACTCATTTTGACAATCGGTTGAAACCGTCAGAGTTATAGTTTTCAACGCTCACCTATCGAAGTACGGAACCCTGCAGAAAACGCTAAAAAAATATGGAAATAGAATTTTTAACCCTAATAATTACTAATTTATAAGTAAATTAGCAAGTTATTAAGTAAATCGATTATTTTATAATAAATTTTACGATTATATTACGTAATTTTATTATTTTCGTATTATTTCTCAACATTTTTATTCTTGAATACATCGGTTAATAATTTAAATTATTTTACTTTACTATTATCTACGTTTTTTTACATATACTTAAATTTACATTTTCTGTTTTTATTAATATTTGTTTGAGAAGTGTATTTTTTAAATCTGTTTTAATCAAATTAGTAAACATTAAATCTTTACACATGCAATATTGAAATATTTGACGTTACAGTCTTCACTTGACGTTTTAAAAAACGTAAATCATAAACAATATCATCGATGTCTTCTATTGACACTGTAGATGAAGAGTTCTGTAGATGTCGACATGTGTTAGCTACCAAGTTAGCGATATCTATAATTTTTATCGCTGAAGCGCTCGTGACAGTACTTATGGAATAGACTCCGTGTCTCCGTGTCTCTCCGTGTCGTTTGGTTTTTGGCTAAGGTCTCTAATGACCCGATTCAATACCATATACAATGTCGTTATTTAAGCCTTCTACGTTCAACATATATTTGACGTTACCATCATTAAGACTATTAACAATTTAAAGCTCTATTTTTTTTAAAATAACTTTCTTATTTCTCTTTGTTTAGATTATTCACTTCTTTTAAGTTACTATTTACTCAATTTAACAACCTCATTTCGTACTTGTACTTACAAAAAGTATATTTATAACATAATTATTGTGTTATATCTTTTCATATATTAACACTTCGACGTCCGAGTGAGCTTCAATTACACCAAGTCTTTATTGACGCCTGAGGCGAAAAAACATGCACAATAACTGCACGTGTCGAATTCAGTGTTCATTACATGTCGATTCATTTCAACCCTTTTGTCCACTGCTCGTGTGTGGACAATGCGCCCACACGCTGCGCTCGATGGGTCGCCTCCACCCCCGTGCGCTGTGGAAGGGTTGACTGGTTAAATTTAAAGGTTGCCTCAAGTACACCTTTACTAGTTACATGTTAACTTAATATATTAAAACTGGTACATTAAAAAAAAAACCACTTAAATATAAATTATATAATTATGAAAAAATCACCTACGATTGGATTCAACTCCGTACTATCATATCATAACTGCATAACCATACCAATCAACATACAATTTATAAAAAACACTACGTGTGTAAATAAAAAAATCTACAACTACATAATTTCATCTTATATATAAATAATTGAATTATGTCTTATATATAATATATCGAATGTTATATATGTATATATATATATTAATGTAAATATAATTCAACTATGTACGAAAGAAGTACGCATACAATATTATACTTCAAACATAAAATAATAAATATTTTTTTTATTAACATATTTCCCGCATAACTTACACTTATCCTGCATATGGCAGGGTAGCTAGAGATAGCTTAGTGTTAAGACACTCTGTCAAATTTAATTTGACAGTCTATAACAGTACCTAGTGTAGGATCTGTATTTCATACGCGACAACCCTCAGCAATTGAAATGCTCTGACGGACAAGCGCTCTCGTTAGTTTCTGTAATGCATTATTTTAATTTGGTAGCGTGATTTTAATTCACTCTGTATAACCATTGTGCCTTTTATTTTAATTTAAGTACAGTCTGTATGGGATTCAAATTACACCTTTTTAAATTATAAAATCGAACCGTTGTTTTTATGCTATAGAAAAAATATATATTCTCATATATTAATAATATATTAGTATGTTTTTTTTAAATACGCTATTTTTTTTTTCTTTGAATAATTGGAATGTTATAACAATGTTACAGTTATTGTAATTTTATTTATTTTTCTGTGTTGGTAAGGAAAAATAGGGCGCCAAAGTTGTATGTAGCGCGAAGTACAGTTAAAGTTCAAGAATCAGATTTTTTATTAAAAAATATTTTTAAGTAAACATTAATAGGCATCTCCTGTTTATTTCGACGTTTTCTAAGAATCATAGACTAAATTATTATATACAAATAATTTTATATATATATATATATATATATATATATATATATATATATATATATATATATATATATATATATATATATATATATATATATATATATATATATATATATATATATATATATATATATATATATATATATATATATATATATATATATATATATATATATATATATATACATAAATGTTTATAAATCATCTCTGTACAAGTCTTTCATAAAAATTCTATAACCAGCCAAGCGACGCATCATACATTTCAAGCACTAGAAATAGAAACTAAGCTTAAGTAAAAAGCAAAGGTCAGCAATGGAATGTAACGAACTCGACCTTTACAACACCTTGCCGGGCTATAAACTGAGGACTTTGTTATATCACTAATATAAAACGTCACATATTTGCAAATATATAACATTTTTTTCATCACGATTTAATAAATACGTTAAACATTATTTTTTATCGTCGTTGCACAACGGCACAATGTCTGAATGTAAACGTGGCAATTGCATATACGATGGAAACTTCGGGAAAATTAATTAATTTTTGAAGTTCAGCGTTGAGGTCCGCTACTCCACACGCAATACCTTCAAAGGCGGAAAGCGGGGAACGGAGTGTCTAAACACTAGGTTCCCACGGCTTCCCTCTTTATACCGTGCTTTAAGAGGGACAAAGCGAGCAAAAGCGAAATATATAAAAAAATTCTTCATCATTCTAGTCACAAAATATATGTGATATATTTTTATATTAGGTGATATATTTTTGGCGAAGAAAGATCAATAAAGGACACTAGGCTTCTTTTAACTACTCTGTTGTGTTTAAGAATCGTAAGTATTTTTTAAATTATAAATATGTAACTACGCATACGCATTCAATTCAATTCATTCAATTTTGATCTTCCTTCTTAAAGTACATACAAATGAAATATATTGAAAAAATAATAAAAATGTCAATTAATTTGACTAATAATACAATTTAAATAGAAATAGCTTACTTTACGTTACAGACTCTGTAACTATCCACTAGAACTCAATAATCCAATTATGTCTTGCAAATACAATTTTACAATCCCTCGTGATTCGAAGCACATAATGTGGATTACTTAACAACTGTCATTTAACATCTGTTGATAATCTAATTTACCAAATAGCTTGTAAAGCGATAAAATTAAACACTATTTACACAACTTATTTTAAGAAGCAGCTACGTATATATATATATATATATATATATATATATATATATATATATATATATATATATATATATATATATATATATATATATATATATATATATATATATATATATATATATATATATATATATATATATATATATATATATATATATATATATATATATATATATATATATATATATATATATATATATATATATATATATATATATATATATATATATATATATATATATATATATATATATATATATATATATATATATATATATATATATATATATAAATGTTTATAAATCATCTCTGTACAAGTCTTTCATAAAAATTCTATAACCAGCCAAGCGACGCATCATACATTTCAAGCACTAGAAATAGAAACTAAGCTTAAGTAAAAAGCAAAGGTCAGCAATGGAATGTAACGAACTCGACCTTTACAACACCTTGCCGGGCTATAAACTGAGGACTTTGTTATATCACTAATATAAAACGTCACATATTTGCAAATATATAACATTTTTTTCATCACGATTTAATAAATACGTTAAACATTATTTTTTATCGTCGTTGCACAACGGCACAATGTCTGAATGTAAACGTGGCAATTGCATATACGATGGAAACTTCGGGAAAATTAATTAATTTTTGAAGTTCAGCGTTGAGGTCCGCTACTCCACACGCAATACCTTCAAAGGCGGAAAGCGGGGAACGGAGTGTCTAAACACTAGGTTCCCACGGCTTCCCTCTTTATACCGTGCTTTAAGAGGGACAAAGCGAGCAAAAGCGAAATATATAAAAAAATTCTTCATCATTCTAGTCACAAAATATATGTGATATATTTTTATATTAGGTGATATATTTTTGGCGAAGAAAGATCAATAAAGGACACTAGGCTTCTTTTAACTACTCTGTTGTGTTTAAGAATCGTAAGTATTTTTTAAATTATAAATATGTAACTACGCATACGCATTCAATTCAATTCATTCAATTTTGATCTTCCTTCTTAAAGTACATACAAATGAAATATATTGAAAAAATAATAAAAATGTCAATTAATTTGACTAATAATACAATTTAAATAGAAATAGCTTACTTTACGTTACAGACTCTGTAACTATCCACTAGAACTCAATAATCCAATTATGTCTTGCAAATACAATTTTACAATCCCTCGTGATTCGAAGCACATAATGTGGATTACTTAACAACTGTCATTTAACATCTGTTGATAATCTAATTTACCAAATAGCTTGTAAAGCGATAAAATTAAACACTATTTACACAACTTATTTTAAGAAGCAGCTACGTATATATATATATATATATATATATATATATATATATATATATATATATATATATATATATATATATATATATATATATATATATATATATATATATATATATATATATATATATATATACATAAATGTTTATAAATCATCTCTGTACAAGTCTTTCATAAAAATTCTATAACCAGCCAAGCGACGCATCATACATTTCAAGCACTAGAAATAGAAACTAAGCTTAAGTAAAAAGTAAAGGTCAGCTATGGAATGTAACGAACTCGACCTTTACAACACCTTGCCGGGTTATAAACTGAGGACTTTGTTATATCACTAATATAAAACTTCGCGTATTTGCAAATATATAACATTTTTTTCATCACGATTTCATAAATACGTTAAACATTGCATTATTTTTTATCGTCGTTGCACAGCGGCACAATGTCTGAATGTAAACGTGGCAATTGCATATACGATGGAAACTTCGGGAAAATTAATTAATTTTTGAAGTTCAGCGTTGAGGTCCGCTACTCCACACGCAATACCTTCAAAGGCGGAAAGCGGGGAACGGAGTGTCTAAGCACTAGGTTCCCACGGCTTCCCTCTGTATACCGTACTTTGAGAGGGACAAAGCGAGCAAAGCGAAATATATAAAAAAATTCTTCATCATTCTAGTCACAAAATATATGTGATATATTTTTATATTAGGTGATATATTTTTGGCGAAGAAAGATCAATAAAGGACACTAGGCTTCTTTTAACTACTCTGTTGTGTTTAAGAATCGTAAGCATTTTTTAAATTATAAATATGTAACTACGCATACGCATTTCAATTTTAATCTTCCTTCTTAAAGTATATACAAATGAAATATATTGAAAAAATAATAAAAACGTCAATTATTTTGACTAACATTACAATTTAAATAGAAATAGCTTACTTTACGTTACAGACTCTGTAACTATCCACTAGAACTCAATAATCCAATTATTTAATACAATTTTACAATCCCTCGTGATTCGAAGCACTTAATGTGGATTACTTAACAACTGTCATTTAACATCTGTTGATAATCTAATTTACCAAATAGCTTGTAAAGCGATAAAATTAAACACTATTTACACAACTTATTTTAAGAAGCAGCTATGTCATATATTGAAAAGCATGTATCCATAGTCCTGATTTTTTTACTATTCAATAATTATTTCATTATTGAAAACCCTAAAAACACTTGGCGCTGCTTTATTTCTAACGAAAATAAATACCTATCGGTGACATATTTAACAGCTTTATATTTTATATATATGCATGGTATACAAATAGTGCTATCCAAAAATAGAGTGTCCTAATATTACATTCTCTTGGACTAATCCAGGATAGTTTCTATATATTATATACTTTATAGTATATTCTTTGTGTAATTTTACGGATGTACTGTTAACAGCACATAGTTTATATCTTTACCAGAAATTGCTTACCAGTGTTATTTATTTTCCTCCTATAATAGATAAATAGATAAATAGATAGACAGATTTAAATGTTTTACATTTGCAATATAGTTATTTCGTAGAATATATTTCTGGCGTAAAAGTAAACTGACTCAGCTGTTCCAACAAGATAGGTTGTGATAGACCAGCGTGCTTAAAGCCACGATAACAGTTGTTTATGATTTAAGTGAGTCATTTAATTTTTGATTTTCTTTAGGAGGGTACAAAATAATAAAGTAATAAATTAAAATTATATTCTATTGTTTTGGCCAGCATTATTTAAAATATACAATGGCTCATTGTATATTTATTTTGGCTCTAGGTATTGCGATTGAGGTCATTGAAGTACAATACATATCTTAGGTAGGTAGTATGTAGGTAGTTATTACACATTACCTACCTAAAATACCTCCCTACCTAGATAATATACACACTTAACTATATTATTATATAACTAAAGCAGCCTTATCACGTTTAGAATTCAATATAATATTACCGAATAAAACAACAATACGGTGACACATCAGAAAATTCGATGAACCGTAACACTACTCTATAATATCGATAATTCGACTATTGATCTTATTTTTGTTACATGAAATTTCAATCGAGAACAATATTTTGTAGAGCACCCATTCTCACCCTAATTGTTTTACAATCATATTTATAACTTAACTTAAAGGCATAAAGTCTATAATCCCATATCAATGTAATGTGTCAAATCATCACATTTAATAGACTTGTGGGGCCTTTGTGACACCATGGTGACATCTTTTTTGGTGTTCGTTTACGTTTTATTTACAATTCATTAGATACTGTTATATTAGTTGTAATGTCATAGTTTCTTTGGGTTTAAGCGACAATATTAAACGTTTCATTCTCATTTCATGTATGAAAGCCATAAAATTTGGCATAACTTTTATTTATTTATGTTTAAGTAAGTTTTTGGTTTGCTTTTATTCAATATATATGTATTCTTTATGGCACATAAAAAAATTACAAATTTAAAGATTTAAAGGAGAAAATTGATGGACTTCTTTGGATAGGATTAGGAAGGTTATTCCAGAGGGATGCTGCATACATACAAAAGGATTTTTGTAGAAATTTCATATTACTCATAGGTACATCAAGCGACGGAACCACGCAAGACCGCCTAGCTTGAAGGAGGAGAAAGAACCTTGAAACGCGAACGGAGGTAGAAAGGGAAATTAGGATAATTAAGGATCTTAAAGAGAAATACAAGGAACGGCGAATCACGGCGAAGACGGATTAGGAGACAATTAAGTTGAGCACGAAATATATCGTACGTTACAACCGCCTGCCTGTATATGCAACGATTTGTGAGATTATTTCTTTTTTGTTTCACTTTAGCTAACAGGCCAGCGTAGCGTTGAGCTCCGCCACTTAACACGTAAAGCCTCGGAAAGTAAATAGAGGGCACGGAATGTCTAATCTACTCCTAGTTACCTAGGGTAATTAGGTTCCCTGTGAAGCTAAAAATAACCTGTGAAGCTAAAAAAATTAGACACGAGATGAAAAAAAATAAACTAATTAATAAGCTGTTTTTATTTTTTAAAATATCTAAAAGTGTAATAAATATCGTATTAAATCAGAATATGTACTTCGTTACACTTATTAATGCTATTTCACTTTATGAATTAAATGCATATTTGCTTTAAGCTATGCAATAAAAGTGTGAAGATGCCTGGTCATAGTATATTAAGTACCATTGAAAATCTTAAAGTGCACAGTAACGTGTCACTCACATTACTCAACGCTCGTCACTTTAAGGTTTGTATCATTAATCTAAAAGCTTTGCTCAAGTTATATTCTCATTCACTTTACTATAAAATATATTTTTTTCTTATTTTCTGCATTTAATATATATATATATATATATATATATATATATATATATATATATATATATATATATATATATATATATATATATATATATATATATATATATATATATATATATATATATATATATATATATATATATATATATATATATATATATATATATATATATATATATATATATATATATATACAAATAAATAGATAAGTATATTTATTTGGCATGTTTTTTACTAAATACCTAAAAATTATTTTATAATACATTAATTCATACAATTTTGAACTTATTACCATTCAATAAAAAAATTAATATCAAAAATTTCACCTCATACAAAAATTTTATACTAATTTATATAAGTTATATAAAATTCAAAAAAAGATTACCGTTTAATGTACCATATTGTACAACAGGTGCATTCAGATAAGATTGTATCTCGTAATTAAATTTCGACGCCAAATTTACACACGCTAGGCGAATAAACGGTCAAATTTGTGGGCTGATGTGTTTCAGATCATTATGACTTATGAATTTTCATACTCTAAATAATGTCAACGTTTTTGCGTACAACTTTCTTACATATATATATATATATATATATATATATATATATATATATATATATATATATATATATATATATATATATATATATATATATATATATATATATATATATATATATATATATATATATATATATATATACATATATATATATATATATATATATATATATATATATATATATATATATATATATATATATATATATATATATATATATATATATATATATATATATATATATATATATATATATATATATATATATATTTGTATAACTTATTCTTATTATTCATGGTTATGGAATAAAAAAGAGAAAAAGGGCCGTATTTGGTCTTTTAATCTAAAATATATAATTAAAAACATATAGTCTAAAATGCACGTAATTCATAAATAATCTAGGTTTTTATTTAATAATCTATATATCAAAATGATCTTATCCAACTCCAAAATATATTTACAAAATTAAACACTTCTTAGTATTTCCAAATGAATGATATTATTCTGACGGCTGGCCATATATCATAAGATATAATAGAAGCTAAATTGAATTTTAAGAAATATATTCAAATAAAATGACCACTTGAGGTAAAACTATTACATTATCTTTATAAACAATACGACGTCAACGGACGTTCCGCTGCGCAGGCGCAGGTGTTCCGTCTAATTAAACTACATGGGAAAAATAACAATTTACGAATGGACACTACCGAAATTGTTGTATTAAGTACAGATGATAATATGACTTTGACACGTCCGATTATGGGTTCGGGGCCTAATTTAATTAGAAATTAACTTTTATTTGAGGGGTAAATAATGCAAAGCCAAATATATACAGGTGTATAAATGTTAACAGGCAAAGTTCCCTCTCTCTAGGAAGAGAAGGATGTATCCCGTCCTTATGAGACAAACTTACACATAGTCACAGTGGCACACACACTGGCATACTAAATTAACCAAACCGAGTTAGGCACTCCGCTTCTTAATTTCTGCATACGCCAAATTACCTAGAACTTGACGCCGAACTTTGTCTTGTTACCAGAATAAAACAATGAAAATTACTCATTATTTAAGTAATTAAGTATGATTTTGACATTTATCATAGTACATTGACGTTTGACATGCTCGAAATGCCATAAACAAAGAGAAGATAGATAAATACATTACTCTGGTGAGCGTAAAGCTAAACACATACAAAATATTTGAACTGCCCTTATCTGACGCAAGATTTTTAAAAATTAAGCATCGAAATAAAACAATACAACTAAATTTGTTTCTAACTATAATCTTAGCATGTTAAAAGAAGGCAGAACGACTCCACCTGTCGAGCACCCTGTAATTAGAATTTTGTGAACATTTCGCTTGACGCCAACTGCTAACAGACCGACTGTGTTGGTAAAAGTTGTATGTTTAGATTATTTTCAATAGCAGTTGTCATTTATGGCAATAATAAAGAAATGCAATTAATTTTCAAATTACATAAAATTTTAATAATTCTGTATAAAAATATGTTAAAACGTTATGTAATTTAGATATATTTAAAAAAACCAGAGGGTAATACGGTAAAAATATTTATTCTGTTTATACAAATGTACAGTAAAAGCAACTGTTTCGGGAGGAATTTATATAAACACTTTGAGCACCACTTATCGCCAGCAACAGGTGCTTAACACCCAAAACATAGAAGCGGAAATGTTAAAGACACCATTTCCTAATTTACTACTGCAGATATAGTCAGAGGGTCTGGTATTCAACAGACAACAATAGAAAGAAGAAGGAAATTGCGATATTATCTCATATACAGTGTTAAGACACTCCGTTTGAATGACGTCATACTTTATTTTTTACTAGAGTCAAAATAATTTATTCCTCCGATGTCAAACCTTCAACCACAACCAACTTCTCAGATGCTGTACCGCTGCTCTTGAACATACACTCATAGTGATTACCGGATATTGTTATTAACTCATTCATTCATAGCACAAAGTTCATAACAGATGTATCTTTATACATTATTATACTGATTTTTTGTACAAATTTAAAATAACAAGATATTTATAAAAAACGAACTTACAAACGAAGTGTATATAAATTTATATACGGCTTTTTTAATAAACAAGTTTTTTGAACCAAGCGACTTGAATCTCCTCAATAGCGTCACACTTTGATCAAATGAATGGACAATTTGTTCCATCATATATTTTTACCGTTTCCACCGTTTTCTATGATTATTGTATATTATTTTTTTTATCTTAAAAAATATCGTTATTTTCTCGTTGTTACTGTAACCGTAACATATTTCTTTATATCTACAGATAACCGAAGCTATTTAAACTATAGTTGAATAGTCACTTCTGTATATTATTTAATTTTATTGTTTTATGACTTTTCTTAAAATATAAAAAATAAATATATGTTTATATATCCTTTTGTAATGAGTTGTTTTCGACTATATATATCGATTATTAATATTTAAAAAAGTATGTACATATAATAGACAAGGATAATTAGCATTAGTTCTTTTGCACTAATTGTGCAGACTAACTACTGCTATTCATCTAGTAATTTGTAGTATTTTATAAGGTACAAAATAATGTATGTATATATATATATATATATATATATATATATATATATATATATATATATATATATATATATATATATATATATATATATATATATATATATATATATATATATATATATATATATATATATATATTTATATATATATATATATATATATATATATATATATATATATATATATATATATATATATATATATATATATATATATATATATATATATATATATATATATATATATATATATATATATATATATATATATATATATATATATATATATATATATATATATATATATATATATATATATATATATATATATATATATATATATATATATATATATTATTGTACATACTTGCGTGCTCTATACATATAAATTTAGTGCGCTAGACACTCGACAACCTTATTGTTATACGTTTTCTTTAAGTGACATATGAAACGACTTTACCGGAAGTTATATATTTATATTTATTCCTCCGTTAAAATAAAACACAAAAAAGGGATGTAACAAAATAAGTTAAAAAAATAATGAGTAATGTTTTCAGTTACTACATTAAAATAAAAAAAATATGAATTTATGTTTTCTTGTTATATATTTATTTATGTTTTCATTAAATATTTTTCATAAACTCATTAAATTATACTCATAAAATATATATCTATATATATACATATGTATGTGTGTATATATATATATATATATATATATATATATATATATATATATATATATATATATATATATATATATATATATATATATATATATATATATATATATATATATATATATATATATATATATATATATATATATATATATATATATATATATATATATATATATATATATATATATATATATATATATATATATATATATATATATATATATATATATAAATATATATATATATATATATATATATATATATATATATATATATATATATATATATATATATATATATATATATATATATATATATATATATATATATATATATATATATATATATATATATATATATATATATATATATATATCTATATATATACATATGTATGTGTGTACGTAACAGGAAACTATTAGTTACCAATTGTTCTACAATCTTAACTCAATATTTCATTCCAATATCATGTGAACCGGAAAATAGTGACATAAACAGATTAAAAAGTAAAGGAAATTGTTTAATTGCAGCTTTGAACCTACTAACCGAGATATAACCGCTATGTCTAATGTGTATGTAACGGGCGAGCAATGACTAGGCTTCTTAGAGTGGATATTGAAACTAGGTTCTTTATCTAATTCATTGATAGTAATTGTTCAAACTATTGGAAAAATATATTTGTAATGTAAAAACGTGCTTGACTTATCATTTTATTATGTCAGTAATTATTATTTAAAAAAACACAAAATCATATTTTTTAACTAATAATTATATTTCATAAATACAATTAATTTTTGAAAATACCAACTGTATTAAAATAATAATAAATTATTTCATAATATTATTGTTAATTAATATTCAAAAAACTTTTGGCACATTTATTTTATTTACTTCGTAAAAAAAATTGATTACTCCATTTCAGATTATCAAAATAACACTTATCACTGACCGCAAAGATAACGTCAAAAACAATAAAAAGAAATAATTAGAAAAATGTTACCCCCTACTTGGGGTTCCACCTTCACAATACGTCATTCACACTCTTCACACACACAAAAACACATCAAGTGCGAGAGAGACAGAAAAAACATGACAAATGTGACAGTGTCCCAGGTAAGTTAAAATTAAAGTTATTCGAACGTCAGCTTTGCGCGGGAAAGCACGTATTTCGATGCGCGATTCAAACTTTGAAAGTTTACGCCAATTTTTGCAACACTTTCTATTTTATTTGACGACTACGTATATATAATATAGTTTAGGTGTTATTTATTATTGGATTATTGTGAAAATGTGGATTTTAGTGCATGGATATTGTCAGTGACAGGAACTAACCATCCTTTTGTGCAAGGGATTACCATTCTTAAGGCGGCAACTGTATCGGTAAGGATAAAAAAGCCCCCTCTGATATAACATTTACAAATGTCATAGCTATATGAATGCAACCTTTTCAAAAGCAAATCTTAATAATATTCTTAATAAAAATTCGTGTGAGTACAAATTTAAATTCTTGTTTTGGGTTAAGCTTATACGTTTAAATCGTAAAATATTTCGCTAAAAGATATTACTAAATAAAAATCACAGATTAAAAATATTAACTAATAATGTCATATTTTTTACGAACGATTTGTAAATCTTATTTGAAATTAACGGGAACATTTTTTATTCGTATGAGTTTGTGTGTATTTACATATATAGGTAGAGGCAGTATAGAAGATAATTCATTACCTATTTGATTTTAGGCCTTATAAATTTTTCCATAACTTGTAAATGGACGAAAATCTTGGTCAGTCGAGCATATCTTAAGTCAAACGTTGGTTTCAGATAAAATAAATGTATTAAATAAAAACTATAGTCATATCTTCCCATTAGAAAAGAATGCTTTCTCACCCATGCATCCCATTAAACTGACTTTGGGAACAAATATTTGTAAAGGATCTAAGAATCAGGTAGATTTGACTTCCAATTCAGAAACCCTGTTTTTGAATCTTAGTCAAAAATAAGACAACGATAAGATAAATATTCAATGTGACGGTTACAGACTTTTTCAAAAATTTATTTAGTATATCATATATTCCAATTAAATTAACTTTTAAACTTTAATTTAAACTACATTGCAAAAAAATCGCCAATTCAAAAAGTCAATTGAACTTGACAAAAACTTTATAAGAGCCCTTACACACTCTCGTAACGAGAATACAATAAAACAAAGGATCATAACAACCACTTCTTACTCACTTTAATATATCGTTCACCTTCGAGAGTCTGTAATGCCTTTAATTAGTGATAGAGATATACAGTGTAGGTTAGAGAGAAGGAGAGAGTGAAGTAAATAATTTGTAATAGCACCCTCGTGGGGCGAGCGGAGCGTTTTAGCGGACCTCTTTTATTTATAATTTGAATTGACTTAAAACTTAAATGTATTTGTAATTAGTACGAGATTTTTTATGATTTTTCACATTGTAAAAAACGAAGGATTCTCGTACAGCATATTTATTGCATATTTAGCGGCGTAACTTAACACTGCAATGTAATGTGCAAAAAAAGAATGAACTAAAACATCTCGCCAGATACAATATAAAGCTTACAGGAATAGAATATTTCAAATAAGCTACCGTTACATTTAAAGAACCTCCAAATTATTTCATGTAATACATACAATTGTTAATTAATTTATTACTTAAAAGGGTAAGTTATTTGTAATAGTACGTATGTACATGTAAAATTAATAGCACACCGTCAACACTTATTTCCTCGTAAGCAGACTATAAAACTGTCTAACCAATGTCATTGTCATTCTAATTTATTTGTTTATATAAAGAAGTATCTAATTAATATATGCAAAGGGTTACAGCCAAAAACAAATACAAGATGCAGCTTGTTCTTTTGAATTAAGTTTACATTTCATAGTTCTGTGCCACTCTTTTGGGTTGTCATAGATGAAAATAAGCGACGTTATTAAAAAACAAACTTTTTTATATTTAAAACAATAATTTTAAGATAAAAAAATGTATATATTTTATAAGAAATATACAAAAAAAATTACAATCAGTTCAATGCTCTACTATATACATACATAAAAGACAATAAAATTAAAGCGACATAAATAAAATATAATGTAGGTATAACTTTTAAAGCAAATTTTATAACTAAAAATAAAAATGAGTCAGTAATTAATTACATTAATTACGGCAATGATCTTTTCTCACGGCCTTAGTTGAGGATACTGGCAATATAATTAAAAGGTAAAATTAAAGAACAACGTAGGGTGATCGCCCAGGAACTAAATTATCTGATATACATCAAAGTGATACGATTTGGTGCCCCTTTAAATGATCCAGACGCTATAAAAACCTTAAATAACA
This sequence comes from Dione vanillae, assembly GCA_037178615.1. Lineage (NCBI taxonomy): Eukaryota > Metazoa > Arthropoda > Insecta > Lepidoptera > Nymphalidae > Dione > Dione vanillae. The sequence goes on from JAZFAU010000030.1 coordinate 1,200,145, forward strand.
AAAACATGTCTTTTTTTTATTTAATAAAAACTTTGGTGAGAAGTTTGTGATGTATATCACACAAAAAATGGATGTATTGTGAAAACCTTGTATTTTTTTGTTTTGTTTTTTTTTTGTAAACGAGTTAAAAGAGTTAGATAAATAAAATATTCAAGAATAATCATGTTTCATGAGACTTTTTTTTAATATGTCTCAAAAACATTGTTTCTTCAAAGTTAATCAATGTTATTATACTAGTTATAGTATATTATTAATTTATAACTTCTTAATTACAGTGGGTAAAGTTGGCGCTATGGCCGTACATATATAAATTTCTACATATATATGTTTTATTTAAAATATTCGCATTACACCTAACCAGCATCGCGGTGCAATAATAATGCAAACCCATTATTATTGCACCGCGATGAAATATGGAAAGAAATAAGTTATTTTAATTGTTTTAATATTTGCCACTCCTATACGCAAAATCATCAACCATTTAACACATATTAACAATTTCTTCACTTCGGCTGGAAAACAGTGTTCAGCTATTAAGTTGTAAACATAGAAAAATATATTATGCCTATGTGACAATAAATAAGTTCTATTCCTAAATTAGTTAAATCCTATAGAGGCTATAACGTGTATTTATAAATATTTTAACTGTAACCGTAGGCTTAACCTGACTAAATCGATAACAATAACCTCACAGGTAAAACGCATTAAATCATTCATATTAAATTAACATTTAATTTATTACCGTCATATTTTAATTTTATTGCCAGTTATCAATGCTTATCGCTAAACTAACAAGATCCTTCAATTAATATTTGTATACAATTCCGTCTCTATTATTTAGACTATAACGACTGTAACCACGGAACGTCTGTTAGTATGTCACTACAAATAGTCCATATTACTTATATCATAAGAACTTTTTCTTAGTGACAGTGTTTTCCCAGGTGTAGTGGACATAAATCACCCTGCTTGGCCTTCTGACCTCTGGGTTTTAAGGATTAGGGGAACGTTTCCCAGGACCTTGCAGGATAAGGTTGGACTAATTTAATTTTTAGGGCAAAATTTCTTTACTGTAGAAAATTTTGAACTTTTCGTTTAAATACTACTTAATTTTGAATTAATATAAGTTATTTATATTTTAAATATCATAAGAAGAAAATTAAGTTAATTTAGATATTTTGTCATATTGTCTTTTCAGCGTGAGAATTTTGTTTTGCAAAACTTGATTTAACCGAAACCTCAATATCCCTTTAAAATACTAGATCACTTCTAGAACTCGTTTTTGGACTATTTTTAAGTTGACAATAGTTTTTTTTGCGAACCAATAGCAAAGGAACAGATTTATAGAGCCAAAAGAAATTAACAATAGAGTATCGTCTATCGAGGGGTGGAAATTGAAGAAATAAGTCCTCAAGAAATATTAATGGCATTTCGTGACAATAAAAACTATAACTTATTACCGTTACAGTTAATAATTTAATAGTAAAAATATAATAAACATTTTACGGCTACATTATGGAGTATGAACATTTTCATTATTATCTAAAGATGTTATATATACGTAATAAAATTTGATTGCTTGCTTGCTACGACTCATTGGATGTTTACGTCTCATTCCTTTTTACGAGTTTATTTTGTTGGTACTACTGTATGGTGATACCGGTATATTTGTTTTCTTCCATGAAAACTTAGGAGTATTTGACTAGAATTTCATACAAATCAATATTATACAAACAGTTTTAATTTAAAAGTAACATAATACTTTATTAAAAATAATAAAAATCATTTCTAACTATGACAGTCATTAATTGCATACTGTTATTCACAAAGTGATTTTTTTCTACAATTGCCTAACTATGTGTTTTATTGAAAACTATCCTACAACGACATATGTTATTTAATATATGTATGTATATATTCACGACCAACAAAAGAAATATGTCGTGAACGCTAATAATAAGGAATCCAATATTCCCGCCCCTCGATATTGCGTCGTAAATTTCCCATACTAAGAAGTCATTGTTGTCAAAAATAAATCATGCCAGTACAAGTACAAGAAGTAAGGTACGAAGCGTTTGAAAAGTAAAAAAATAACTAGATCGAAACCAATCTAATGTACATAAAATTAAAAACGTTGGAAATCTTCAGGTAAGCAGCTGCTCTACAGTGACCTTCGAACCTAAAGAGCGCATCAGCATTATCCCATTTTGCACTTCCTCAAACAATGTGGAATCTCAAAGGTTAACAAAGACGGGATCCAGATTGCATAACAATTATAGGTATTGTTACCCCAATTTCTTCTAAAGTAGAGCGATTGTTGACTACAATACTCTAAATTTGGCCAAGGGTTTGATCTCACATCTGCCTTTTGTATTGCAAAGTAAATCTTATAAAAAAATACATTGACTTTGCTTGATCTTTGAGATTTCGTTAGAAAAAACATTTAAATTTTTTTCTCAGTTAAATATTGCATTCTATATATAGTAAAATAGGCAGAGAGAACTAAGTGATAATACACTCCGCATTCCAACTCCCTTAAGGATTACAGATACTATAGGTAGAGATACACATTTCCAATTTATTTAGAAACATAGTGACATTATATATATTTTTAAATTATATTTTCTTCCTTATATTAGAAATACTAATTTTCTTAAAAAATTGTAAAACATTTATATTCCAATACTTCGTATACAAGTACTAGCTCCTTGTATTAAGTAACACATTTGAAGAAAGTTAGTCCTTTCATGGCAAATTGCGACAGCTGTCTTTTAGCTACTATTAGCCTACTTTAACAAGTTTAGTAACTCTATTACGTGGGTAGCAATGAAGCATTATAGCGAATAGTGTTTAAATAATAACTTTAATACGTTATACTGACAGGCATTCTCCGCCTTTTTCTATATATAAGTAAATAAATCAATTCGTTTCATGTTCTTACTAATATATGTATATCAAATAGTAAAAATGGTATAAGACACAAAAGCTAATTTATTTAGTGTGACGTCAAGTTACACCACTCGACGTATTGTCAAGAATTTCGCTGAAAAGTCAAGATGACAAAAAATATTAAAACTACTGTAAAAAATGTTTCAAGAAAAATATTTAAAATTTTTCACGATCATTTTCATCGAAAACGTATAAGTAAATTACAATATTAAATTAAGTGTTTAATAACAAACACATTTTAAAGATATACCACCAGTTTTTCAGTAATATATAAAAAAAACTTAAAATTATTTTAAAATCTTACCCAACTTTATAGAGCTACATTTATGATATCACCGTATCCATATTTGTCCATCACCCGCTTTAGAGACCATATGGTCGTTGATCAAATCATAGATAAGTATATTTGAACATATTGTTATGACGTTAAAGAGCCGCACGCGCTATAAACTAAGTTAGTGTAACATACTAATATTTTATTTACCAACTAAAAAATATATGAGGCATACTTTGTACCAGTACTAATATGTAACTTATAATGAATATACGTAATATATTACTTAAACCCAATAGTTAAATATTTTCATTTTCTCGCTCAGCCAAGCCAAAATTAAAATCTCAATGGTGATTCCACCACTCTACATGCAAAATAATAAATTCGGGTTTATAGTAGAAAATGGTGTACCTTATTTAATTTTTTTTATATTTTCACACTTTATCCCGCACACAGCAGGGAGGAAATTGTAGGAGTGAACTAGTGTTAAGACACTCCGTTCCCCGCATTCCGCTTTTTTTCGAGACATTGAGTTTTGGGTGGCAAAACTCAATGACGCACTTAGGCTAGTTGCCAGAACGAAGAAAATGAAAACGAATAAATTCATCTTCCCTGAGTGGGAATCGAATCGTTAACAGGTAGACGCTACGCCTCTGCGCCACGAGTATCTTAATAATAGGTTAATATCAAGGATTAGTATTAAAAAAATACTTTCATTTTTATTACTTCCATCTTTAAATTAGAAAAATTACAGAATAGTTATTAAAACTGTCAATTCAATATGCCAAGTTATATATAAAATAGAAAAAATGTTTTGAATAATATAAGGTAGCTATTATTGTAATAATTACATAATTATGTACTATAAAGCACATTTGAATTCCGTGCGTAAGTAAGTAAAGTTATACTTTACTTGTTTCTAACTTTTGTTGGAAAAAACTTATAAGTATACGTCATTTAGTGTAATACTTATTTTATAATTTAATGTTAATAAAAAAAATATTAAATTCATTTATATATAAATAGACGGAGTACCGCCGTGGCGCAGAGACGTAACGTCGGCCTTTGAACACGTGGTTTGTCGTTCGATTCCCGAGGAAGAGGGATTTTTCTATTTCTATTTTTTGCGCTCTGGCAACTAGGCAAAGCGCGATGTTGAGTGTCGCCACTCAATACGCAATGCTTCAAAAAAGGTTAGGTAGTTTCTACGGTTTCTTCTGCCTGCTCTGCCGTATGCGGGATAAAAGCATGAAGCTAAAAAAAGAGAAAAAAATAGGCAAAGAACTAAGACTCTCCGTTCTTTGCGAAAATAAGTAAAAAGTTTAAGGTGAACTTTTTACTGTTATTGAACTCACAGTTATCATATTAACTCAGACGTTTTACCACTGCACTATGAAGACTTTTTCAATAATTTACATAATATTTTTGATGGTTTTTAAAGTGTTAATCCACACTGAGGATAGAAAAATACTTAAAGAAAACATATAAAAATTTGAACGCAGCGGGACTCGAACCCGCGCCCTCCTGCGAACCGTGCAGGCGCTCTCACCACTGAGCATGCGTTCAGGTGAACGCAGCGGTGAGAGCGCCTGCACGGTTCGCAGGAGGGCGCGGGTTCGAGTCCCGCTGCGTTCAAATTTTTATATGTTTTCTTTAAGTAATTTACATAATACTTTACAATATACCTGTAGAAACAAAACCTATAAGAGTTACTATAGGGAAACATTTCGATGCAGCAATCGCCAATTAACACCACTTATCGTAGGGGGCGGCAGCTGTGTATTGTACTTCAATTATGTCGATTTTGTAGGGAATATGTATTTGTTTAGTATGAATTTATACATACCGTAATTCATAGTACGGGTTAAAGTGAAAAAATTGTTGTAATAATTTATATACATGTCTTATAAGAATTAAGCAAAACTATTTTGATATATTTGATAATTACATATAAGAGTACACTTTAAATGACGAGAAATATAGAAACAAAGTGCTCAAGACATTTACTATCGCGACTATATAATCTACATCTCATATTTATTCTTTTATAGACACATATTCCAATAAAATAACCCATAATCTACCTAACCCATAACGACCTTTTCCTTCAAATTCGTCTGATTTCAACAATTTTTTCTTAAATAATATCAATCGATAAAAGACCAAATGTGAAATTAATGATCCATTACAACCGCAATACACAATAACGTAACGACATAAAAATAATATTTATTCATGCGTATAAATTCACGTAATTTATGCTATGTACATATATTATTTAAATAAAGGAAAAATGTCACGGTACTACGTAATGGGGGTGAAAATGGACACGCTGGTAAGATGAATAATTCATGAGCGGGCGCCACCTGCTCTACTGGTAACATTAGTTAACTATTTGTTTACAGCTATTAATTATGGGTTGATTAGGTATTAAGTCTTTTCCTATGGCGTAACTAGGCGGCTAGGTATTTCCAAAGGGGTACGATGAGATCGAGTTAAAAAAATTGATTTCTGAAATAAAATAAATCCCTAGCCTTACTTCTTAATATCTTATCATCATGTAATAATCTCATTATAGTATGTTATAATCTTTTTTCATTTAGATAAAAATTAAATTTGTTGTTAAACGCTATTGCTATTCAAACATTGCAACAGATTGACCATATTAATGAATTGATGAATGAATTCTTAACATTTTACAGATGTACTCTTTATACAACTTAAGTGAATAAAATATGAGATTTCTAGAATAACAATCCCTTTTTAAAGAAGAAAATGCAAAAGAAGTAGGTTATTACTAAATATCGTGAGAAATTATCTTCAGGGAAAATTTAAAACTACGTGGCAAAATTAACAACTAAGAACAGTTACAGTGTAAATATAAATTTACAAACAAAAATAATTCGTTATACTTAATTGTGATATCTTAGCCTTTGCAGTATTTAATTTGAAAAAATCTTCAAAACAAAGCTTTGTAACCAATTTAACTGTGAAAATCAGAGCAAGAACTAGTTTATTTAGACATGTTTCATATATTTTTAAAGTATAATTGTTACAATAGTGAAGACAATCTGTGAGAAGATTTAGGTTCCCTGCGATTTTTTTCTACAATTTAAAAGTGAATAAAGTCCAAATGCTTGAATCTAAAAAGGTGCTTATATTCGTACTTCCTAATTGCTTTTTAAGTGGTTGTGCCCAGTTTGAAATAATTGTCGCATAGAAACTACTTAGTCTTTTGAATATGAATATTTGTCACCCAATGTGATCATCTCTCACCTCTATAGAACTTAAGATAGCATCTACTTTCATTATCGAGACCGAATACATAATAAAATACAAAAAAGCTTTAAGTATCCATTTTGGCACAAGCCGGTTGTTCTTTTCAGAGACAACTCCTTACTTTTGTCTCAGATACCTTATTTCGAAAGCTATTAAGACGAAATTTATTTAATGTAACAAGTAGACATTTCAAAGTGACTTAGGACATTCATGTCTGAAATCCACCGAAACTTGTTCTGTTCCATACAAACGAATGTCGTTGAGGTAGCACGTACCATACATTGTGGATGCTGTGGATAAATCTAAACCCTATTCCGTTATAAAATCAGGAACTCCGCCCGATATAGCTGCAAAGTAACCTATGTCGTTCAATAAGAAACTTTTGTTCGCAACCCCATGTTTCCCGAGTCGAGACGTGCATTCGATATTAAAAAATGCTCGGGAGAAATCTTAAATTCAATAGTCATTTGAAAAGCAAGGGCGAGGATAATGGACCGAGTCGTACGCCCTGTTTTTGCGGTGTTATATTTAGTTCGCGAATTCTCCAGGGTCGTTTTGTGTACACACTGGTTTCTGTGCCCAGCATGTGTCTGCCGACTATGGCGGGTATAATGCGCGCCAACATTCTAATTACACAGTCAATTTGGTGCAACGAGAAATATGAATTATTGCCTTGCCATAACCAAGATGAAATCGGCCATATTTGAATTTCAACAAAGCTTCCATTTGTAAAGAGTTTTAAAGCTGTTAGTTGGAATCGGCATAAGAATAACCTATTTAACATTATATTCGTAAGCGATTAGTTCTCTGTTTGCATATAATTGGTATGATTAGGGAAGTATGGAGTTAGAAGTATTGTGTTGGATTTCCTTAATGTCATTTTAAAAAAGTTTTAATATTTACATAAATAATTAGTTTGAAGTAGCTGTTATTTTGAAATAGCTCGTAGGGTTGCATATGATAAATAAAGATTTAATTAGTTTAGAAAAGTTGAACTAAATTAAGTGTTTAAGTCCAATTAAAAATATAAAAAAAGCTATAGATATATATACATATATAATATTGGTAATCTTGGTCTTACTGAACAAAAAATATTTTAAGTATTGATTTATAATTATATGTTAATAAAATTATAAATCACAAATATTTAACAAAGGCATGCACCAATTACAGCGTTCTTACTTTTCTTCTAATAGTTTCATCTGCTTTATATAGATATAGAGTTTTGTAGAGCTATTTGTATAAATGAATGTAATTAGCATTAAAGCGCTTTCCAACTAATCTGTACAATCAATTATAGCCCTATTTCTAAGAGATATTATCAGCAGCGTGGCATCAGACTCTAAACGCAAGTTTTGCGACTTCGGTTACCACTAAAGAAAATTAATTATCTAATTTCATAGCTGTGCAAACAAGATAAAGTGCTGTAAAGCTTCAGCAATATACAACACGAAAAGCGTAACACAGAGTGCCGTAACACTAAGCTCTCCCTGGATACATAATCTTTGTTATTTCTAGGAAATTGAATATTATTACAGAAAAATTGTATATTATTATATTTCTAGGCAAATTTAAAATGGAAACGTTTAAATTTTAATAGACAAAAGCTTCAAATAATTTTAAATTAACATTTTCTACCATATAATTTATTATCTTATAGATACAGTTAGTTTTAAACAAGTAGTTCTACTTTTAGTTTGTTTCGTTCAATGAGTATTATTTAAACAAACACTTCGTTAATTAGACAAAATATTACAATGGATAATAACTTTCAAAAATGTTTTATTTCTTCACTACTTCAAGTATTTATTCAAAGTCACTCTCAATGGTCACTTTTAATCGATATCATGGTATCCGGGACGAATATAGACCATGAAATTGCTTCATGTACATTCCAGTATGGTAACGGACATTGCGAGCTCGTGGCAAATCTGCTAATCGTGACACTTTATATGAGATGCTTAGATTTGTAAATATTCGTTGTTATACACATTTTTTTTTTAAATATACCTACACATTTTTTTACAATATATTTTTTTTTCAATTTAATATTAAAGTCGTATTTAAGAGGACCGTCGTGGCGCAGGGGGCGTAGCGTCTGGCTCTAAACGCGACGGTTTGAGGATTCAATTTTCTTCGCTCTGGAAACTAGGCCTAAGCACGGTGTTTGAATTTCGCCTGTCATCACACAATGCGTCGAAAAAGCAGGGTCGAAGAAAGCAGGGACTGAGCAACGGAATGTCTTTTAACTAGGTTCTTATGATTCCTGCAGTTCTCTCTGCCAACACTGCCATGCAGGATAAAGCTTAAAAACATAAAAAAATAAATAAAAAATATATAAGAAAATTATATTTCATATAATTATTACATTAACTGAGAAAGAATATATGTAATAAAATTTCTTTTTTATTTTCAGATACCACAATGCTTAAGTGGACAGTTTATGGGAAAAAGAACCAACACGTTCCAGTCATAGGCGATGAAGATATAGACAATGTAGAACCTTATTGCAATAAACCTTACAGTGACATAGCGAGACGCTCTTTAGACGCGCAGACTGTCAAAAAGAGTAAAAAACCAACGAGATATCAACGCAGATCGTTAGGAGCTGCTGCTCGTAAAAATAATTGTCAGAATGTTGATAAAGAAAATTTTAACTTTATAGGTAATACACCTAACCACTTTAGAGAAGGTTACATTAAAAAATCTGAAAGTAATGCTTTGAAAGACGTAAGTAACATCACTCCTACACCTATGACGCCTAATTATGATAAAATTAATTATTATAAAAGCTCTTCAAAAGATAATATAGTAAGAGACTTACCACCCACTCCTCCTACATATAGTAGAAGAGTAAGAGAAGCGAAAAAGAGAAAATTGGAAATGAGTACTTGCAATAATAATGAAATTTTCACAAGGAACAGCTGCATATATAAATCAGAAAGACGTATAAAACAGGATAGAAGTTTGATTAATTCATCAAAATTAAGTCATAGTATATCCGAACCATCTCTGAACGATCTATCCGAACGATTAAGTGCATCTGCGGAAAACCATCGAAATTCAATTGCGATCGCCAAACAACATATACTCAACCCAAAATCGATAAGTACGACTACTGCGAAAAATGAAGATATTGTAGAAATTGAATACGACAGAGATTTAGTATTGAATTGCGTAGAAAAACCCTTAAATGTAGATAAAAATAAGTTGGAAAAATCTACATTGCCAATATTTGGACATCGCGTGTTTACTGATAACCCTTTATATTTTAGCAAATACGAAGATGGTCCACCCAATATACGACCTCTGAAGCGTACGAGAAAAAAATCTAGTGATTTTGAAAGTTGTTTCAAGTCACCTTCTGTTGATAGAAGGGATTTACATACTTTAGTAAGAGAAGGTTGTTCTCCATTGTCAATCACGCCTTTATCTGTAAAATTAGCTGCTTTAAGATTTAGTACCATGAGTACTCACACACAGTCACAGAGAGTTCCAGCCTGTGATGATGATGTTGTGGAATATTTTCCTAAAATAGAAAACCCTACTGCTTTTACTATTCCATTAAGGGATGAAGAATGTTCAGCAGAAATGGAAAACAAGTTTATTCTTGGTAAAGAATCTTTGAATAGTGTATCAGAATCAACGGTATCAACTACTGAAATGGGAGACATAACGTTAGAAAAAATGATCGAAGATATTATTAAAAGTACGAAAATAATTAAGTCAAGAAGAAGAATATTTAACAGAAAAATAGAAAGAGATAATGATATTCAAGAAGAATTACCGACAGTTGAATCAATGAAGGAGCTTTTTGTCAAGCCACAAACAAAAACGAATGTTATCAAAGAAGCTAGGTATGTTAATTTGTCCAGAGAAAATTCTGTTTCTCCAAAAGCAACACCTACAAAAAAGAGGACACCGATACATAGAGTCAGTGATAAGTTGTTAAAAAACGTACCAATCGGTGGATTTATATTAGACGATGGCGACGGCTATAATGAAAGAGAAGTTAGAACCCCAGACAATTATATGGAAAAACAGCGTCTTAATAATAGTCTAGAAAATGAGCTGCCGCTGTTAAGATCACAGTCAATGAAGTCGACTAAGAAAGAAGAAACTAACTTAAATCAGTTGACATCTGAATCAACACCTGACTTATTTGCCGCTTCCAATATTTGCAAAAGCAATAGATTAAGAAGGCAAAAGTGCATTCGTAGAAAAAAATCAACTGCTAGTAATGAAAGCCTATGGAAACCAAAACAAGTTGAATCAAAATCATCTCTCGTTCTTACTTTAGAGATGGGCCTACCGAGCCCCGCTTGTGAATTACAAAATACATCACTGTGCGAGCCATTGAACACATCATATCAGGAAGTTTTGCCTGAAATCGAAAATGTTAATCAATCATTCCGATCTAATGTGTCTCACAGTAGCTTAAAAACTCACGACATCATTCAAAATATACGTTCTAGAGAACTGTTTGGTTTAACATTAGAAGCTGGTATACCTAGTCCTATTACTCCGTTACCGAACCTTAAACGCACCAGCAACGTGCTAAGTGAAGAAAGGGCTCATAAGACCAGTAAACTAGGAGAAGAATTACTTCCAAACGATATAATGACACCAGTTCTAGAACATAAGACTTCTAGACGATGCCTTACGTACTCCCCAGAAGAATGCAGTATAAATAGTACTGAGGAAAAACGTAGAAGTGTTGCTAGTAATCGATTAGAGCGAAGCTCAGATCGATTCCAAGCTTTAAAAGCTACAATTGATTTAGAGATAGTTACTAGGAACGATGTGATTGACGTGCACGGTGAGTGGTGACTATCGAACCCCCTTTCTAGTTAATATTAAGTTTTAAAGACACTTCCAGTATACTAATAATGTTTTGTATTTTAGTTATACGCTGTCGAGATCTACAACGTTCATCGGGTAAAGACGACATAAATGCGTATGCAAAGGTAAATATTATTAGAAATAAAAATAAGATTAAATGTGACCCTGTTAGTCTACTATAATGATTTTTTTAATTATAAATAATATTTAATAAAGTCTTAGTCTTAAATAAAGTCTCTTAAATATTATGATTAACTTGTCTTTACAGGTAACTTCGACTGTATGAATGTAAATTGTAATTATATTTCACAAGTGAAGATTTGGAGCTTAAATACTAACGTAAATTTTAGAAACAGCATTAGGCATTGTGTACCTTAAAATATTTTGTCATAATGATTCTATACTTTTCTACGTTTGCCTTTTTCTACACTTACCAGAGACGGTTATTTTGATATAATTAAGTTATATTAAACAAAAAAATATTATATTCCAGGTTGTAATCAGCGGCGTTACAGAGGACCAAAGCTTACCTTCACAACGCTCAATATTTCAGAGGACTTCAGTACTGTACGGGAAGAGGGAGCCGGAGTTCCAACGTCATCTGAAACTACCTCTACCTACAGCGGTATACGACCACCAAATGCTGTATCTCTCTGTGTGGCACAGAGATAAGAAATACAGGTAAGTCTTGCTCCTCCTTTTTATAGGCAGGATAAAGTAGATATTGTTAATGATTTGTCAAAGCTTATTTCACTATACTGAAGCTGTATGACTTGAAAAAGCTATTGTAGTTATTGAATATAATTACTAGAAATCATATACTAGTTTTCATATAAATCAGTTTATAACCAGAAATTCGACTTATACTGTAAATCTAATATAAAAGGCAATTTATGTAATATAAGTAACATATAAATTGTACTTATTAATACTATACTATACTTATACTTATAAATTATACTTATTAAAATTTTTCGAAAAAAAAAAAAAAAAAATATATATATATATATATATATATATATATATATATATATATATATATATATATATATATATATATATATATATATATATATATATATATATATATATATATATATATATATATATATATATATATATATATATATATATATATATATATATATATATATATATATATATATATATATATATATATATATATATATATATATATTTGACCAAAAAATACCGCGTTTAACTTACAATAGAAACTGAGAGCTGTCAAAGAAACTCACACAGTCATTTAATAGCCTGTCACTACAGGACGTCATTGATATAAATTGCAGTTAACTTAATTTTCTATATGTCTTACTAGCGTTGATTTAATATTATGCTGCAATAATTTGTGTTGCTATATGAATTAATGGGTTCGTTTTACACTTGGGGCATAAATTATTTTAATACTCCCGCAATGGGATGTGATGGCAAAGTTTGACGTTGAGTGTTGCTAGTGAACACATAGAGTCTTGAATTATAAGAACGTGGAAAGAGGAATCTTCTGATACTAAATTAGCTCGACTTAAATACAGGGTACGGTTGAAGTTTAAGAAAGATTTTACTTACTCTTAAATGGTTTTTGTTCAACTTAAAACTAATTATGTTCTTTTTTATTGTACATAAATATATCAATATCAAAAAATGTCAAAATTTTAAATAAACCTACTTCTTAATATATATGTGACTTATGTATAGATGTGATTTATTTGTATGTGATTTAAATATTATAAAATTATATATTTAACTTAATCATACTTGGGTTACGTAACACATAATTTTTTTACTAATTAATAGAAATATGCCTATCTAAAAATATCTTTTAGAATCCCTCATCTTTGCTGTTTTTCCAAAATCAAAAAAATATTTTTCTCTTCATACTTGTGATTTCCCTCGTGACTTGTGAATTTGACATATGACATACATATATTTACTTACCTTCATACGAAAATGTACTCAGTAAATGAAAATACAAGAGTTTTATATGTTACAATGAAAATAATCTTATATTTTAGACATGATTTAAATCACTGTACAACGCTAGTACTGTTAAAGAAGTCATAGTAAAGTAGGCAACTTAGTGTTGAAGTTGTTTTAGATAATTTCGGCACAAATAAAACCTGAAAGACTCGTTGCAGATTTACTAGAATATTTAGGTACTCAAGGGGCTCTCAATGTTCTGAAAACTTTTAACAGTGACATAAATTTACATGTTCTCGAACAACACTATGTGGTCTTAGATAGCCTGGAACGATTTGATCAAAACTAGCTTTTTACTCCCATAAATTTGAAACAATTATTCATAATAGTCAAAATTTCAATGTGTATTTAACACATATTTTTCGTAGAGTACACTGCTCCATATAAAAATGGGTCTATACATAAAATATTAACTAATCCTTTTATAAAAACGAAAATAATACCAGCCTCATAAAATTGAAGTGCCTCATTCATTTCTAAGGTAATTCATTACTAATTTATTACTGAACATAACGTAACGGTATCATTACGTTTTCAGAACCTGCTTCCGTGTACGAGTATACCTAACGCAATTGCTTTGTGAATTTTGTATGTCCACTCTTGAAGTTAAACATGACTTATACTACTTGTTCGTAATGCAATTACTACTAGCCTATTATTTTGCTGTTTCTTTAACTTATATATATTATAATTAACTTGTGAACCGTCGTGGCGCAGAGGTGTAGCGTTTGCCTGTAAACGCGACGGGTGGGTTCGATTCCCACTCGGAGAAGATGGATTTTTCTATTTCCATTTTCTTCGCCCTGGAAAACTAAGGCAAAGCCCGGCGTTGAGTTCCGCCACTCAACACGCAATGCCCCGAAAAAGGCGGAAAGTGGGGAAGGAAAAAGCAGAGACCAAGCAACGAAGTGTCTAAACACTAGGTTCGTATGGTTCCTGCAGTTTCCTCTGCCTATCCTGCCATGTGCAGGATAAAGCGTGAAGCTAAGAAAAAGAAAGAAAAAAGAAAAAACCTGTTTTTAATGGTGACTTCGACCACTTAGTGGAATGGAAATAACCGACATTTTAAAAATGCTTGAGGTAGCTCTGGCGTTGTGCTTCTATTAGATAATTATATTCTAACAGATTTGCGGTTTTTTTTAATTACAAGTACCTATGTACTTTCTAAAATGAATATGCTCGTTTCCACTCGTAAATACCTCTCCCCGGATGCGTTCAACAACGTTGTGAGTTGGAACAGAACAAAATAAAAAATGAACTGTGTTGTCTTTTTCCTTAATTTTTTGCCGCATTTAATCGTTTATTATTCCAAGAGTTTATTGTATAAATTCTTAATACATTTTATTAAATATATATTTAATACAATATTTTGTATGTATTGTATATTAAACATTTTTTCTCCTATCGATCAATCGATTCGATCGATTCGATATATTCGAGAGAATTCGATCTATTCATATTATCATAATTACTATTTATAATACATGTATTTAAAAGAATACCATCTCAACCCTATTATTAATCTGATAATAAAACAAGATCAACATATAAGCCAAACGGTAGCCACACGGGGGGTTGGTTACCAAGTTGGTTATTTTTCACTTTTCCCTGGCATTGCTTTCATACATAAGATATAGGGGGTTGAAGTGACGAGGGGCGCGAAGAAATATGCGCAGACCGATCGATTCCTGGCCGGCGCACCCAGGCCAGTCGCGCTTCGGACTCACCCTAGCAAAGTGTCTATACAGCCTTTGAAAAATTACACATAGGATAATATTATATGGTGTTGTGTCATTGTGTTTGTGCTGTGTTATCTTAAGATCTATTTGAATTAATTAAATCCGGTAAGAATTGACTTTGTATGTATGTTTGTATATTTCTTTTAACTTGTAACAGTTTCCTTTTTTGCTAAGTAAAGCTTTGTATCAAGTTATCCTGTGTCAAGGTAAACCTCTGTCGGACTATCATTATCATTTATCAAATAGATTACGTTTATTTAATGCTTGTACCTATTTAAGTTAAAACGACTTCATTCAGTAACGTAATGTAAGCAATATGATACATTGATTTGTTAAGTTCATTTCACTTCATTATAGATTAATGCTAATAGTTAGTATTAGTTAAAATTATTTATTTATTATAGGCGTTTATTTATAGGTAGCTTTTAGCTTTGTTTAATTTCGAGCCAACGTCTGCTGTTTAATGTTCAGTAGTTATCTCAAAAGTAGCATTATCAAATAAAATGGCTAAATTGTGCAATATATGTAATTTTTCTTATTCTGTTGTTTTTAATTATATATTTTTGATTTGGAATATGAATGGCAACTCTTAATTACAAGTTGTACACGCTGCAACACAAGTGGATCATTACTTGAGGCTTGGCATCCTGCCAAGTGATCGAGATGATAGGTTACTGTAAACTATTCAGAGATCAGGAAGTCACACATAAAATGTGTAAATATATGTGTATGTTAACCAATTTTTATAAAAAATATGTTTACAATAATAGTATATTTTTATATAAAAATATGATTTATTATTTTGATGAAACATATATTTACCTGCAAGCTTTTTATTTCAAATTATTGCTGCTAAGCAATTTAGAAGAAAAACTAGATTAATAGGTTTGAGTCTCAACATTCTAAGTAGAAGTCTGTAAAAACAGTAGCTTTCTAGTTTTCCAAGTTTTGTAAGAATAAAAGTTTAAAATTGTTCAAAATAATTAGTAAAAAACATCTTGTTTTATCACAAATAAAAAAATAATCAATACTTATTGAAATACTGACATAAAAGCTCTGGAAGCTTTTGATATAGGTACTTAATAATCAAATATTTTAAAATTATGTAAATGCAAAGCATAATAAGGATCTTCTAATCTGTTTACAATTATGATACAAAAATTGATAACAAAAGTTCACACAAAGAAACGAAAATAATATTTCAAATTTAACTCCTGAAATTTATAGTCAACTAAATTTCACTGAAAATTAAATAATGTCCCAGTATATTATCAGATAAAGTAAGAGCAAATAAACTGCTGGCATTTGAGCCATTTTTAGCTTTTAAGCTTTGAAGCTTTTAAAATTATGTTTTTATAGAAGCGTTTTTAAAAAGTTATAAGCATACGTCTCTTTCGCTATCGAAGTGCAATTGACTGGTTTATCTCTCAAACGTTTACAAGAGGCTCACAAGGTTGACTCTTTCTGTTCCATCGAGGTGTATGTCAGCATCAACTGCTGCTCAAATCTGACTATTTCTACTGAAATAAATGAAATTAACACAACATAGTAGTGATTACAAAAAATGGTATTTAAATTAACATTCATAATTTGGTTTTAATATGATTATTTGTTAAAGCATAGTTGCTTAAAAATTGCTAAGCATTCTTTTTCTCTATAGGCCTCTAATTAGTTTTATCAGCTAGATAGGTAGAACTTGAATTTGGATCGTCTTGTCCCAAAACTTGATTAACTTTGGATTTGTTATTAACCGATAATAAAAATAAACTAGAAACATACCTTGTAAATATTTCCATGGCCATGAATAAGATGAGATGGTATATCATTATATATTTATAAAATGGCCCCGTTTACGTATTAAAATGCTAAAAAGCAAAAAGTAGATTTTGTTTATCGTTTTTTTGAATTCACGTTGCTTTTGTTTATGTGAAAGAAAACTTTATTTGAACTGCTTTCCTTTCATTTATATTCTTTCACAGAATTTCAACCGTATAATGAGTCTCTTTAAAACTTTTCTCGCCAACCAACCGCCGCGCGGTTGCGTAAACATTTTGTTGAGATGAACTTATCTTATCACACTATTCGTATTTATATGGAACAAGCTTTGTTCAAGAATTCGTTCTTTTTAAAAAATGATACTGCCTTTTCATGAATTAATGATTAATGCTTAAAGAGAACATGTAAAATGATTTTTCACGTGTTTTCTGAATATGCCATGAAAGCAAAGCTTTAGCATTCAGAGCGCTTGCACGGTTTGCAAGAAGCGCGGGTTCTAATCCCGCTGCATTCAAACTTTTATACACTTTTTTAAAGTATATTTTCCATCCTTAATGTGAATTAACACTTTAAATTATAAGACGTTATAAATGCTTTGCTAAATTTTTAACTAGAAAATGTTTTTTAATATTGTTTTTATTATTAAAAGATATTAAAATTGCATATATTGTATTCATCAATAATAATTTTTGTTATACATCTAAATGCAGTAAGTAATTTACAGAATATGTTCAAAGACTGGAATGGCATTCACCTGTCAGTTCATAGAACTATTAAATGAAACGACAGCCATCGATTTGGTAATTGCCGCGCGTATCGTATATTAGATTTATAAATGTAATTAAAATAAAGATTATATAACTTTTTACTATGTGTAGCATTGGGTTATATGGGTTCTTTTTAGTAGAGAGAGAAAACATAACGTTATGATCCTGCGTACGAATATCACTTTTTGATTGGCGGAACTCAACATCGCAACTTATTTTACCAATCAAAGAGATTCAAGTTTTTTTTTTTTTTAGCTTCACGCTTTATCCCGCACATGGCAGGGTAGGCAGAGGGAACTGCAGGAACCATAAGAACCTAGTGTTAAGACTCCGTTACTTAGTCCCTGCTTACTCCGTCCCCACTTTCCGCCGTTTTCGAGGCATTGCGTGTTGAGTGGCGGAACTCAACGCCGCGCTTTGCCTTAGATGCCAGAGCGAAGAAAATGGAAATAGAAAAATCCATCCTCTCCGACTGGGGATCGAACCCAGTAACCGTCGCGTTACAGGCACATGTTGGCACATTTATAAGTCGCGTTACAGGCACATATATAATATTTTTATGATTTTTAAAGTGTTAATCCTCCCTAAGGATAAAAATAATATTTAAAGAACATATAAAAATTCCGCTGCGTTCAATTCTTTTTATTTCTTTAATTATTTTGTTCACTTTAATCCTTTAACTTAGATTACCTTAAATTTATTAGGTAATATCAGTGTATTTGTAATTTATTTAAAACATAAATACACCTTTGGTTTTTGGCTTGAATTAACGCTTATATTATTCAATTAAACAAGGGATTTAAACCAGTCTTTATGTATAATACAAAAAAAGTACTATAAACAACTATGAAATGACTTAGCTTTTCAGTTTATATAACCCCTACTCATAAATATGTAGGTCGAGCACTGTATGCTTTAAACTCCATATTTTTGAAGCATTCACCTATTTTTCCTTTTTATCCAGCAATTTACTATTTTTGATTTATATTACGAATAAATGCGAACAAAAGGTGTGACAGCCAAATAGCAAAAGTGGTTGTGACAGCAATACGCGTAGCTTCTATTATATAGTTACAATCTTGTCTTAAATTATAGAGGATTTCCGGAAATGTCACTGACAACGACTTATTTGTATATATATATAAATATATCAATTATTATTTTTCTTATCAATAATATTATATATAATACAATATGTACATATACAATATTCGATATAACCTTGTAGTAGCCGAAATAATGAATAGATTACGGCGTCTTTAACAATGATCGATAGAGAGAGCCAAATATAGACTATATCCCACTCGTGACGTGTGTTTGTTCTTGTGACATTTGACAAGTATTCAACTGAAATATGTATCTCCGCCATTTTTGATGTCATTTTCAAGCAATTTTATTCAAAGCGTTTTAAATGTAATTTTTGAAGAACAGCTTCTTCTTCTTCTTATGTATATGTATACAAAAGTTGATTATGAATTCGATTCCCATTTGAGAAATTAATTATTATTATTATTAATTTTTTTTGCTGACATTATTTTACAAAATGCTTCAAAAATTAACTTAAATTCAAAAATTAATTGAACAAAGTGTCTTAACACTAGGCCTATTAATAATGCTAATAATTTAATACTTACCACTCCCTTGTTTCCTTAAAATATCCCCAAAACAACTTACTGAGTAATAAACGTGGATTTTCACCGTCCCCACTTTCCGCCTTTTTCAAGGCATTGTTTGTTGAGTGGCGGAACTCAACGCCGCATTTTGCCTAGTTTCCTGGGCGAAGAAAACGGAAATAGAAAAATCTGTCTTCCCCTAGTGGGAATCGAACCCACAAACCGTCACGTTTACAGGTGTAAACATGTTATAGGTAATAAATAAGCCAACACCTTATATATAGTGTTATTAATACATAATAACATATATGAGTACATATGTGACATAATACATAAATAAGTATAGCAGTTATATCGAGTTATTAAACTTAAAATTACAATTGACATTTCCGTAGTCGACGTAGATTTATGAATTTTTAAGACAGCTGTTACTTTTACTTACTTTGCGTCAAAATGTTATATCATGTTAGGGGTTTTTTTTTTCATATTTTATGTCTGGATATTCGATCTTCTCTTCCTGCCGCAATCAAAAATATTATCACCCTTATGAAAGTTTAGCAAATTCATTGTTTATAATAAACGTTCGTAAATTTATTTTCTTAGTTATCATTACATACTCGTGTATATTTTATTTTAGTCACTCCCAGAATCGTTAAATACCGCTAATAATTGTACCGCCATAATAAAGTAGCTTTAAGTTACTACACGCAAAGTTTTGCAATTAGTCTGACAAATGACAGCTACTTTTATGTCATAATTGGATGCAACTACCGATATAGTATGAGTTACATTGCAGCTCGACAAAACACATTACAATAGAGTAAAGTACGAAACAAGCTATGTAGAGATGTGGCTGGAATGTCTCTTCATTTAAGTATACAGGTCGTTTATAAAAGAGCTTGCATTATGAGAACATATTTTCCTATTACCGTGTGATTTTATTTGTGGGAAGCGTAGAGCTTGAAAATTCAGTACATTTACAGTAGAGACACTACTTTTTTAATTGTAGTATTGAAACAGGGTACGTAATTTTTATTTCTATTTTGATCTTGCTTATTTATTCCTAAAGCTTATATGGGTAGGCAAAACATAATCGAGCGTTAAGTCAGTTTTATGTATTTATTAGGTTTTCGGGCTACATCAACTACGGGAAATAATTTCGCAATTTTACCTTTATATCATTGATTCAATTAAAAAAAGTTTACTGCATTTCTAATAGGCTTGAAAATAATTAATATAAGTAATAAATAATTAATTATAAGCACTGCAGCTTTTAGATTATTTAATATAAAGTAATACTATTTTGTTACAAATTAACTCTATTATATGGATAGTTCGTAAACAAATAAACAAAGTAGATTCACATGGCACTGCAATGCGGTATGGGCTCCCGCTCTTGAACTCGCAAACCCTGCCTGTATTTGCTCAAGCTCTACAAAGCTTTGGAAAATATTATAATCTGGATATAGAGATTTTTATCCTTTTTTTTAATTTATATAAATATATATAGATAAAATAGAATTATTTATCTCTCTTAGTATATTCGTAAATATATGTATATGAAATATTACATATAATTGTTCAAATTAATTATATCATAATTTAGTTGACAAATATTTGGCAACCTAACAAAAAGGAAAACTAAGGGCTGAATAAGACACAATGATAAATTCTTGAGATAAGAGCGTTAAACCAAACATATTTTTCAGCAGCAATACATACATATATTAGTAAATTTTATACATAATAATATAATATATCCACTATTTTCATTTTATAATTTCATATACAGTTAAATTTGACAAACTCAAAATGAATACGCCTCTACAATTGAATATAAAAACGTTTACTTGCAGAGGCGTTATCCAAACTCCGGCACCATGTAGAGATCGTAAAACTACCTAAGTCGTAAAACACGTCGCTATTAGATTACCTAGAATCTATTTGTTGGGTTTACGTTTGCTCGTACTCGTACAGTGGGTTGTAAATTTTTTATTGTTACACTGGAATTAAGGTCGACGTTGAATTGGAACATAGAGCAATTTTATTTTCTTTGCCTGTCCACGCTCCGACGTTTTTAGCAATTATTTGAATTTTTCTTTTACATATAGATGAAGTTTTAATATAAGATATATAATATATCTATGTTTTTCTATATACAGTTCAGATGACAGAAGGAACCATGCGCCAATTTATTTGAACCACACTTACCGCCCAACTTTTGACACATTATATAATAATATTTCGATTTATTTCCTCAAATTAACAATCAATTCAGAATGTCTTCAATTGTAATAGCACTATATTTTAAATATACAAATATATTTTTTTATTAGTTCCAAATCCAACTTGTTAATTAAACATATACGAGTATAATTTTTGTTTCATGTATTCCAACACTGTGCAGAATACAGAGAACACATCTGATAAATTTTTCCATCCATTCCTTATTCATATAAATAGATAGACATTGCACTAATAAAAACTCCATTACATCATTTACTTATAAAAAAATTCATTGTAATGACTGGTTGGACTAATTCCTCGAGGGCCGTCATTAGCGTGCAATTCGCATCGAGCGTTGCGTAGGTAGTACCTATATATGATTTAAAATGTTTGTCAATATATTTTGTACTTAAGCAACATTTTTAGGTCATTATGGCGCAGACGCGATTGGATAGTAAAAACTGTAAAACGCGTTGATTTTGGATTCGATTTCCACAGATATCATTTCATTTTTACGCTCTGGCAAACAGAAAAGCGCAGCGTTAAGTGCTGTCACTAGGCACATAATATTGATATCATGAATTTACTCGTAGATTATAAAACTAGCCTTTTTCTGCTTACCATTTTATATGAGAGAGACATTTTTATCGCCATATTGGCATAGACTTCATTATTTTAGAAGATTAGAAGAAGAGGTTACCTAAAATAACATTTTTTAATTCTCTATTTCGTTTATTTTTCACAATTTTTGTCATGATTTAAGTAGAATTGTGAATAATTACAGTTTACACAGCAATTTTTCTAAAAGATCTCATCCGATAACGGAAAATAACTAAGAGCTGTCTCAATTACATGGTTAGTTTCTAGAATATACTCCTAAGATGGTTCAAGAAAAATTATTACGACTTTAGTTGAACATAGAAGCTTAGAAAAAGTAGAGGAGCGATAAAGCAAACTTTAAAGGAGCTTTTTAAGCATACATTTGGCTTGCAATTCCTAAGTGCTTTAGTCTTGCCTCGCTTCGTCTATACGACAAATCTATAGAATTCTTAAATTAAATGAATTATGAAAGTATTTTTATTTATAAACAGCGAAATCTAATAAATAAAATTTCACAGATATTGAATTATTTATCTATATTTGACATAATTTTACATTTTTAATAACAGATTAAAAATATATTTATTATAGTACGTATACTCTGATATGTCAAGGACGGCTAAGACTTGAATAGAAGCTTATGTGTATATAGGAATGAATGGGAGTGTCACCTACATTAATCAACGTAAAGCAATTAAGGCGCTCGTTAACTGTCAACTTTATGGTTTTCTTTACAGTAGTATGAATTTACTAATGTATATACACTTTCGAATGTATTGAAAGCAAATATGAAACATCTTTTTTATTTTCTTATAATTAAAAAAGTTAAATGTGTTGCAAGATGACGTTTTTTTATTATTTTTTTTATTTTTTGATAGGGCATGAACCCACAAACTCAGACTTTACAATTCGCTTGCACAGTATGTTTTTGGTTCATAATATCTATAACTTAACAATATTGTCATTTTATTTATATTAAAATCTTCAAACGTAATAATTTAGACGTAAATCTTACAAATTCTTAAACTCCTTGTTTTTTATGTTATTTACAAACCAGCTTACATAAAACTGAAAATAAATTCACAATGAACAGCCAATAAGTAAAGTAACCACAAAGTTATGAGTCGTAACACGCCGACCCCTGAAAAGGGGAAAGCCTTTCCATACCTTTTTAAATGTAACGAATTCCGGTTTGAGTAAGGAATGATCCATTGCCCAAAGTAATTTGTTTATTTGAATGTTTTATAATTATTACTTAAGTATATTTTTAACTTCAAATATATTTTTAGAAAATGATCTCGTAAAAAGCTTTATATATTAGTTTTTACCTGCGGCTCTACCCGCCTTTTAAAAT
Source organism: Dione vanillae (assembly GCA_037178615.1). Taxonomy (NCBI): domain Eukaryota; kingdom Metazoa; phylum Arthropoda; class Insecta; order Lepidoptera; family Nymphalidae; genus Dione; species Dione vanillae. Next base: position 1,223,562 of record JAZFAU010000030.1, read on the forward strand.
AAAAATAAGTAACACAAATATTTTTAGGACATAATATTTCGAGGACCGTCGTGGCGCAGAGGCGCAACGTCTGCCTGTAACGCGACGGTTTCTGGGTTCAATCCCCAGTCAAAAAAGATGGATTTTTCTATTTCCATTTTCTTCGCTCTGGAAAACTAGGCAAAGCGCGGCGTTGAGTTCCTCCACTCAACACGCAATACCTCGAAAAGGGCGGAAAGCGGGGACGGAGAAAGCAGAGACTAAGGACGGAGGTTCCCAGGGGCCCTGCAGTTCCCTCTGCCTACCCTGCCATATGCCTGCGGGATAAAGCGTGAAGCTAAAAAAAGAAATAAATAAATATTTTTATAATTAAAAAAAGTAATATATGCTAACTGGACAAAATAAATTATCCATTACAAAAAGCATTATTCAATTTAAACCAGTACTTTCAGTTTATAAATATCAATATTGATTATAATAGAACCACGTTATTACGTAACCTTTAAATAGTAGATGAACTTATAAAGTAAAAGGATGTAAGAAATATTGATCCCATAAAGTGTGTAAAGTAGGGCACGCTCTTCATCTGAGTGCTCCCGTTATATTGCCCTTGCCATCGTGTGTAGTACCACGCTAAAAATAAAGTCGGTCTTCTTCAATCTTTTTATGAAACTCCGGTCCGGAAAATAACTAAAAGCTGTCTCAATTATAGCACTGGACTTTGTTTATCAATGAATAGTAAAAAATCGTGCATATATATATATATATATATATATATATATATATATATATATATATATATATATATATATATATATATATATATATATATATATATATATATATATATATATATATATATTACAGCAGTTTTTATTAGCAATCCGAAAGCTACATTTTATAAAGCTTCATTAAAACAAACTCGATTTTGATTTGCCAATTTACGAACAAGTTTTAAAAGTTAATTTAATGGTAACAAGCTGTTAGAAGTTTATTTACGGTTACGATATTTCAAGCTCGTTAATACTTGTCTGTCTATATAAAAGTTATCAAGTTAAGTCTTTCATTTAGACGCTACGGTACAGTTGCTACGTGTAAAATATAATTTTATGATTCGCTTCATAGTAAAGTTACTCTAAACGACCGAAAAAATAACTTAAAAAGATATTAATAAGTTCCCTGTTAAACATGTGTATATATGTACCACCAATTTGTTACACAATCGTAACGTCGATACATCGTAAAGTGTCGAATGAATAATCTGGCTCAAAGCCAAATAACTCTTTCGTTTGAAATCACCCTTTGTATGCAGTGTGTAATGTGACACAAGAAAAATAAAACGAGAAATGCTGTCGTTTATGCTGAATGTTCATATACGCGAAGGCAAAAATGAGTTAAGATTTATCAAAGACTTTTTTTAGCCTAGATTAATTGAATTTTAGACTAAAGAAAAATAAACCTAATCAAATAAAGAAAGCAAAAACTAGCTAATGTATAAACAACGTTACTAATAAATAACAGAAACAGAAAAAGGCCAATATAATTAAACTTACTAATTCATATTTGAATCAGTAAGCAAATTGCGTGTTTATATACAATTCCCTTACTTTACTTTTAAATGAACTCACATTAATTTTAAACCCCTTTAACAACAAAACACTATTTTTTATCACCGCCCAAGGTAAAATAGCTAAGGCCAGTTTCATACAAATATACAAATATATAGTAGACGTTTCTGTGTAGATTGAAATACCAAAACAGCTAAGATGTCATTCGTATCGCAAACTGTCGCTGGATTAAGTCAGACTCGGCGTGAAGACGCTTCCCCCCGACAACATTGCTCTCACCAACACGCCCATCGCAGCACACAACTTTGCAGAAAGAATAGTTTACCAGAATGGGATCCTCCCGAGCCGAGGGTCCGAAAAAATAGCCTACCCGCTGAAATCTACGATAAAACGGAGACTTCACACACGGGCAGCTCACCCATTGTAGAAGAAGAGTGACAACTATCTCCGTAAGTCCCGCTTGGTGTCCCCCGTCACTAGTCCGCATGGATATGCACTCCAATAACACGACAAGGAAGAAAGGCTTTCTGAAACAGCCCTTGCATGCTTAGAAGCTTTTGTGAAACAGTACAGTAGGGAAGCACGAACACCTTATAGATATGTGTATCGATGTTTATATACCTGTGATATAATATATGATATATATGATGAAATGAATGTATTGTTTTCCCCAATTATTTAGGGAGATCCCAACATGATTACCTCTATGTTTTATAACGTAATATTAAGTGTTCATATTAAAGCGAACGTACAAATTGATGTTAAGAGCAATGGTGAGGAAGGTGGTACAAGAAATTATTAATGTTTATTGATCAAATTAAAGCGTACATGATTAAGATACATCCTGTGTAAAATTGCCTGTCATACTAACACAAGGTAAGAAATTGCGAGACGATATAATGAAATCGTAATGTTACAACACAAGTTGTGGAAGTGGCTGCATTATGTTCAATTAAAGATCCAGACCATAGATTTAAAAGTAAAAAATATACTTATTTTTCTACACATTAAAACTTGTCTAAACTATATTTAAGTTCTAATACTTACTTTGAAAGTATAATCATACTCTATACCGATAAGTGAGTATAGCAAGTTGACGCTGTAAACTTGGCAAGGACTTGTTATTATAGACTTCTAAGGAGCAAGGTCATCATAACTTTCTACTAGAAATGTTTTGAAACAACCTCAACATGCAAATGTTGTACGCTTTTATTAAAATATATTGACTAATAAATTATAATCAATGGAAGAAATAGTAAAAGAAATAAAGCGGTAATAATTTCATTATACCCTACAGCTCGTATATAATAAAATTAATAATGCAATGCGTTCTCTGCTTATTATTTCAATTTAAATGTCATGGGAAAGAGACTGTTATTATAATATATACAATATTGTAATTTAGAAACAGAATGGAAATTAAATAGATTCTACCAATCATCGTGATCATAGATATAATTATATATACATATAATTCTTAACATTGTCATATAGATTAAGCATGAGACCAAAATTTCAAATAACGGTAATCGAATTATTCTCGAAGAAAAGAAATTTGACCCACTAACGTACAACAATGAATCAATTTTCTAAATTCATGCATGTACTCGTATTGGGACTTGGCTGACGTGCATTATGATAATGACTACCTACAATAGACTTGGGCTGTCAGAGTGACCCATAATTTTCTTAACTAAACATATTCAGAGCCTTCGTTCTTGAGTTATTGACTGGCATACAACTACGTACGCTCAAAAACAGAAGAAGTTTCCTTGGGAAATGTAACTTTTATATTTTATGGTCCTAGCAAATGAAGGTGCCACGACTCGTCTAACTTATTAAAGTTAGTGTGATCAAGTACTAACAATATGTGCCCACATTTATAGCTGGAGGCAATATGGACTTTCAAATTTTTACTTATTACTCAGCTAATATTGAAAATGATCTGAATGGAAGAAATCAAGTTTAATCGAGATAACTTAAAAGCAAACCTAGAGGAAGACGATGTCACGTACCAAAATATTTAAATTTTTTTGTTATCCAATATTCTTTTTTATGTCATGCGAGTGTATGTGAATATACTGTGTCACCTTTACCTGAGAATTCATATCTATCGAAACCCAATTACCTACTTACTTGCTCGGCAAGCTACTATTAGCAATTATTATTTAGTACTTATATTGAGAGATATCTCTATATTATAAATTCTCTTATTAATATATTTAAAAAAATGTTAAGTTTTTAATTGTTAAAAATAACATATTTTTAAAATATTCTTGGTGTCAAAAGATCATTACAAAAATTTGTACATATATATATATATATATATATATATATATATATATATATATATGTATATATTTAACAAAAACCTTTTCTATTGTCCAAGCAAAGTATATACACTTAGCAATGCACTATAAGTAGTGAAACACTTCACAAGCATTCCCAAAGGTGACTTACAAGTAAATCTCTATTGTTTCAGGCGGAGCGAGTTTCTAGGATGTGTCTCGTTCCCATTGAAAGATGCAATTAAAAACGACATCTCCGGCACGTACTTCCTGCAGGGGCGCCAGAGCGCGGCACAGGACCGCGTGACCGAGCGACGCAAGATGGCCACAGACAATACTGAGACTAGCACCAACGATGGTGCGAAAGAGAATGTGGATAAAGGTACATTTATTATTTATGCTTTTGTTGTAATATTACTTATTAATACTGATATATCAAACATTTCTTCGTAGTAATATAAGTTATAATTACTGTTATCTTAAAAATACTGATATAAGTAAATTTTACCAAAATTTTTTTTGGGTTTATAAATTATTTGCCACTTAAAACTGAGTAATTCAATAAAGGAACGTATAATTTCTTAAAATATTGCTATGTCATCTTAACCCTGTGTTAAAATATAAAAGAATTTGAAAAATAATTCTTCTTCAAAAATATTTCCTTAGACAATTTAATTCTCCATTTATATTAATTCTCCAATAATATTCTCCAATATTTAACTTTCAATAAAATTTTAATATTAAAATCCAAATTATATTTAAATACATAGGCGTAGCTTCTAACGGCTCGGCGACAAACCAAGCGCAAGTAGCAGCAGCATTGCAACGTGAAGCCGACGAGCATCTGTTCTTAAGATACTTAGAACTCGATCCACCGGAGGATCCCAATGTACCACGACGAACACAGAAACACGGACGTACTCCGTTTACGACAACTAGAAAGTGAGTTTTTGTTATGGAAACAAGTAAAATAACTTTTCAGTGGAAATATTTTCTGAATTTCGTATAGACTGGCATTTTTATGTAACTTTTAAAAACAATAACAATATAATTCAAAAGCGTTTGTAAAGACCTATATTTATAGTTTGCTTTGTGTATGTCTTCATGAAACGTGACACTACAAGTGTTTGCTTCGTAACCATTACAGCGTAAAATGAGTTAAATAAAGAAGTTAATTGGATCATTTAATTATATAAAGTATATTTTCATTTTTAATATGTAGTACGGTTAGTATTCTATATAATGCCAAATTTTTCTATTAATTTAAATGACAAAAGCCCCCACTATAAACGAAAGTATAATAATATGACAATAAGAAACATAATAACATGAGGACCGTCGTGGCGCAGAGGCGCAACGTCTGCCTGTAACGCGAAGGTTACTGGGTTCGATCCCCAATCGGGGAAGATGGATTTTTCTATTTCCATTTTCTTCGCTCTGGCATCTAAGGCAAAGCGCGGCGTTGAGTTCCGCCACTCAACACGCAATGCCTCGAAAATGGCGGAAAGCGGGGACGGAGTAAGCAGGGACTAAGTAACGGAGTGTCTTGACACTAGGTTCCCACAGTCCTTGCAGTTCCCTCTGCCTACCCTGCCATGTGCGGGACAAAGCGATGACTTTACGACCGATTTTACGCAATACCCAGAAACTCTTTCTCTCTTCCTTCTATCCTTCGTGAAGTTATATACTATTTATTTATAATACCATAGCTATATTATAATATATTTGAAATTTAATTATGTTTCATTTCTCATGACGGTTTGTGGGTTCGATTCCCACTTGGGGAGATGGATTAAAGGCCATCGTGGCATTGAATTCCGCCTCTCAACACGCAAAGCCTCGAAAAGGCGTATAGTCAGAGTGTCAAAGAAAAGGCGGAGTGTCTTAACACTAGGTTACCTCTGTCTACCCTGCTATGTGCGGGATAAAGCGTGAAACTATAAAAAAACTTACTCTTCTACAGATTAGTACGTGGCACCAGCGGTGGTTTCGGTTTCACAGTAGTGTGGACGCGGCCGCCGCGCGTTGAGCGAGTAGCGGCGGGAGGGGCGGCTGAGAGGGCGGGATTGCGTGCTGGTGATTATATAGTGTTTGTTGGGAATAAGAATGTTGTGACGGCCAATGAGGAGGAAGTTCGGAATCTTGTTAAGTAAGTATTTTCCCCAAAAATTGTCTTTTTGTTAAAGAAACAACTAAGTCACTGTGTAAAGTTGAGATATTCGTCTATTTAGTAACAGAATGTCTTAGATGGCTGTTTTTCGTTTTTAGTGGAATCAGTTCATACTATAGCATGAAAGTAATAAATTATATATATTTTAAATAAATGATAACTAACGTTTATTACATATATATATAAATATCAGCAGCAGAGACATAGTGTCTACCTGTAAACGCGGCAGTATATGGGTTCGATTCCCACTCGGAGAAGATGGATTCTTCTATTTCCATTCTCTTCGTTCTGGTAAATAGGCAAAGCGCGGCGTTGAATTCCGCCACTCAACACGCAATACCTCATACATCATATCTGGGGAAGAATAAAAACAAGTAATAACACTTGGTTCCTATTGTTCCTGCAGTTCCCCCTGTCTACCCTCTCATGTGCGAGATAAAGCGTAAAAGCTAAAGCGTGAATATTTCGCATTATATCTAATCATTGTATAGCACAAAATACCTAACATATAACGTTTCTTCAGGTCAGCAGGACAGACGCTAAACATGGAAACCTTTAGGCGGGTACCCCAAAACGGAGTAGGAATCCGTCGTCTCCAGATGGTACCAGCCCCAGAATCTACTCCTCCACCCCCAAGGTCTCCAAGAGCTGGAACCCTTGCTTCTCCAGCAGTTCCAAGGCCCCCTACTGCTTGTTCGTCAACCAGCCAATCTTTAGACCGTCGCAAACTACACTTACCTCAGGTCACGTTCTCTAAAGAGGTAGGTAATGGAATTATTGTATAGGATTTTTTGGAATTTTTATTTGATTAAGTTGAGACGAGTTTTTGATATTTAGCTTAGTCGATAATTATTGGAAACAAAGGCATAGTTTGGACTGTATTGATATAAATATAATTTCCATACAATCTCTCAAATTTATGTTTTTTTTTTAATATAAGAAATGGTTATAACAAACTTAATATAGAACCTTTAATTTAACATTATATAAAGAAAATGATATCAAAAATTCGTCCTACTGAATCATATGTCGAATTATCATCATACTAGTCATCGGTAGTTATTTTGATGTAAATTATTTGGAACTATTAGAAACTAAATTCGAATTTCTCTTTGTAAAGTGGTGCTAGTGTTGACATACTATGATCTAATGTCTAAAACAAATTTATTTTACTTTACTTTAGTATTTAATTCTGTGTGTTTGTTTGTAATCTTATTTCTCTTGAACTGGTACAATCATGTACAGTTACTGTTACGTATGTATGTAGATAGTAGATTACTTCAATACATTCCACTATAGTAAAGAAGTTTGCTTAGTTATAGTTTGTGTTCTCGCTTGTACAGAATTATGTTGTCATAGAATATAACATCTCGATATTCCTAATAATTAGATGTTTTTAGGTGAATAACTGTTACTAGGTGTTTTTTGAAAGGGGAAAGGTTACGTTTAATATTGCTGTTTTGTTTTTTTTTTATTTATTTTGTTATGATTATTTATTTTCATTGTACTAGATTGTCGTGTGTTATTCATTTTTTTTTAGTGTCATAAGTATGAGTTCTACTCATCTAGATATATCGTCTACATTTTTGTGTTATCTCATTTTCTCTATTTTGTACAAAACACAAAGATAATGTGTGTCTTAAGCTAGTTTTGTATGATTTTTGTGTAATTCACCACTTTTTTTTGGTTCCTGTTATTATTTTTGTTTTCATTTTTTTTCTAATTTATGTTTATTAATATTAAGTGCAAATAAATTTATTGCTTATAATTATTTCATGATTTTTTTTTATTTTTATTTTATCATCTCCTTTGCCTTTCCATCCTAAACAGATAATGAATCTTTGTAATATACTTAACGTATGATTCGATTGATCTTATTTTTTTTAGAAAGATCAAATTTACACACAAACTACAACATGAAAATCTACATCATCATCATTTGCATGTACTTTCACACCATATTTCAATTCATAATTTTAAATATATTTTCAAACATTTATATCAGCTATTATTTGTTTATGTTGTGCACTAACAGTAGTTGTAGGTGTGTATAAAATAAATAAATAAATTATTCATTAATCTTAGACTCTCATCATGTGTTAAGTAATTAATTGTAGTTTTTTTTGCTAAACTCTTTCTTCCGTAAATCAAAAGCAAATAACGAAAATGTCTATCATTTCGCAAGAAAAAACAACATGAATTTGTAGTGTACGAGCCACAGTATAAGTTCAGATACATACAATATTTATGCTTATATTTTATGAGTATACAAAATGCATATGCCTGCAATAGTAATATTTTATTTAGCGGTACACCATTGTGGAATCTTGAAATTGGTAGAGAACCCTCCGTGCATGAGTTCAGTCGTACTTCATAATTTTATGTTTCTAATTCGTATTAAATATTACAATTTCTTTCATTTTTTTCACTTTCTTTTTTTTATTTTGTCAACATCGTATTTATTTGTTATAATTAACATCAAATTAAAAGAACACTAAAGTTATTTATATCGAATCACAAGGGAACACCTTAAACTATACACATACATTAAGAAACACTACACTTGAATTTATTAATTTAACGTTCTAGCTACCACACCACCATATATTTATTTAGATGTATAAGCTTGCCTGAGCCTAAAGTTTTCAGTCTATAGAGATTTACGTAAATGTTATTTTAAAAGCCACAAAAGACCAAGAAATACTATATATTTAAGTATTTATATCTATAATTTAGGTATCTTGTAATATAAATATCGATATCTAGGCCGTTTAGACCTATTAATATAGAATTAGACTGTTATTACCTAAATCTGGAGCCAAATTCCTAAGTGCTCAAGCACTTTTGTAAGGAAAACTTTCTAAACTCCCAACAGACAACGAGTCTATCAACAGATGGGCGGAAACGCGCCCTATTAGCCGTTGTATCGCGAGAGCAACATTATGCCACATGCCTACAGTTCGGCCTAGTGCGTTTTGTTTCGCCACTATCAGAAAGAGCTGATTTGATAGCGCCGAGCGATCATCAGTTGTTGTTCCAGAATATTGAAGAGGTAATTGTATATTAAATATAGGGCATCGTGTCGTTCATAATATGTTTTTGTTTAAAAATGCATAATTTGCCTCATATTTAGATAATAATAAATTAATTATCGTCATATAAGTTAAATATATAAATAAAGTAATAAGTTAAATTACTTAAAGAAAACATATAAAATTTTGAACGCAGCGGGACTCGAACCCGCGCCCTCCTGCGAACCGTGCAGACGCTCTCATCACTGATGTAGAACGCATGGCGCGTTCTACATCACGCCGCGTTGAAATTTTTATATGCTTTATACAACTTATATCGTTGTTAGCATCTCTGTAGGGAGATTTTCCGCTACCCAAAGACCATTACAAAGAACAATCGTTTGGCGAGAGAGAATGCTATTTTTATTAAATATTTTATGATTTTTAAAGTGTTAATCCACACTGAGGATAGAAAAAATACTTACACTTCTAACTTAATACTTACTTTTTATATGTTTTCTTTAAGTATTTTTTCTATCCTAAGTGTGGACTAACTCTTTAAAAAATCATAAAAATAATATGTTAAGTTGTATTTAAATAAAAAATGATCGTTTCCGTCGTTCTGGCAACTAGGCAGAGCGCAGCGTTGAGTTCCGTCACACAATATGTAATGCTTGGAAAAAGGATAGAAAGTGGGAAACGGAGTGACTTAATACAAGGTTTCCATGGTTCCAGCCGTTCCCTCTGCCTAACCCCTCCCTCTGCCTTAAATAACAATTAAAAGTTAAATAATAATTAATAAATTAAATTTAAATAGTCATTGAAAAGCAAGTACACCCTCTTTTCATCATAGCAGGGTAAGCAAAGGGATCATAGTGTTAAGACATCGCTCTTCGCTCTCAATCTAATTTTCAAGACATTATCTAATTCAACGCTTTGTCGTCTAAAGCAGGAAAATAAGAAATTTCCTATTTTACTATAAGTAAAATGTTTCAATAAAAATAATTTATATAGGAATCCATAAATGAAGCAGGAGTAATAATACATTTATTTTAAGTTCTAACCAAAACAATAAAGGAAAAGTGTCAAAATTATCACATGTATATAAAACTTAACGTAAACCATCGATTAGTTCACAATATATAAATTAAAGGGATCAAGATTACATATTACAACCTAATTTTACAGATTTTTAGACTGTCGGAGGATATCTTGGATCAAGTAGTTCAAGATGATAGTGAGATACAGACCTCAACAGTTGTCGCTGTTTATTTACAAAAAGCACCAACGTTTCTTAGCCTTTATAAAAAATATTGTCTGGGACTGAAGAGGGCTGATTGTGTTCTGGTACGTTTTGAATTGTTTATAAATAATAAATACTACCTTTAAACTGTGACTTTGTGTGTTTCATGTAAAATTTTCTTTATATTATATATATTTTATGAATATTTCTATATAAATTTCTATTTCGATGAACATTATATTGAAAATCTAAATTATTATAGTATATTAAAACAAAGTGTTATAAGCTCAACCAAATGCAAAGTAATCTAACCAACAAAGCTGTACTAAAATAGCTTCTACAAGAATTTAAAATGCATAGATATACAACCTAACATTTGACAGTGCTACCTAAAATTAGATATTGTTTATTCATATTAATACTATCTAAAATCCCTCAGGTAAAAAAATCTAAAGATCCAAGCGGAGCATTTTCAAGATTTTGTACAAGTCCTCCGATACCTAGAAGAAGACCAGACATAACGTCCTTAGTTCATAAACCTTTAGAACAGTTTAGAGAGCTTCTTAGGTTAATGAGAGCAGCCGCTTCCTCAAACGGCGCAGGACCTTACGACCAACTAGAGAAAAAGCAGTTACAAGTCATAGTGGAACAGCTTCAAGTAAATCTTACACTTTTAATGCATATATTGTTTTATTCCATTTCATAAACTACACTTTGAAATTAATGGCATAATTTTTAATTATCGGATTGATTTTTTATTTCCATTTTCTTCGCTCTGGAAACTAGGCAAAACGCGGCGTTGAGTTCCGCCACTCAACACGCAATACCTCGAAAAAGGCGGAAAGCGGGGACGGAGAAAGCAGGGACTAAGCAACGGAGTGTCTTAGCACTAGATTCCTATGGTACCTGCAGTTACCTCTGCCTACCCTTTCAAGTGCGGGATAAAGCGTGAAGACATAAAAAACATTTTAAATTATTGGGAACGCATAAATAAAGTGATGTAAATAAAATACTTCACATATAACTTTACTTCCAGAGTGGCTATCAAGATGTAACGGCTGGGTCAGGTCTAATGGGACTCGCTGGTGATGGCAAGCCATTGCTCTCCGTAGCTGACCTTGAGAGTCGCCTCGTGTTCACTAGATGTAAGGTATGTATCGAATTGAATTTTTGTCTTGCGAGATTTAGTAAAGTTTTCAGTCCCGTTGTGTAAAAAATTAAGTTAATAACTTACTGAGATATAATTTATTGGAATTTTCGAAATATCTAAAGAGATATGCTAACAAAAAACTAAATAAGTTGTATAAAGCATATAAGAGTCTCGACCCAGCGTGATGATGCTTTCTACCGCTGCGTTCAAATTTTTATCTGATTTCTTTATCTAAAATATATATATTTTTATTACTTATTATACACCTTTCTTATTAACAAAAAAGTACCAAGATTAAATTTTACTTTTTTCCAGCCATTCGTGTTAAGCACAGCAGGAAGGCAATGGATATTTGGAGGAGAACTGTCTCGGGTAGAAGGGAGAACAGTAAGGCCATACTGGGCCTTGTTGTTCACTGACCTACTTCTCTTTGCCACAGTATCACGGGATCGAGTCCTGTTTGTTACAGAAGAGCCGGTGGCATTAGCATCTGTTTCAGAAGCTCAATTTAATGTTAGGAAAAAAGGTAGAGATTTTGTTTATTTCTAAATTAACAGGTTTTTTTAAATGCAATTCTAGTATTTTTGTTTGTGTACATAAAATATGGAACAATTTTCTTTAAATTATTCTAAAATTAGATAATTCTCATACATCTCTAAGTTTACAAAAGACAAAGGATATATATTATAAGTAAAAAAAATAAAATTATGACGGAAAGCGGGGACGGAGAAAGCAGGGACTAAGCAATGGAGTGTCTTAACACTAGGTTCATATGGTCCCTGCAGTTCCCTCTGCCTACCCTGCCATGTGCAGGATAAAGCGTGACGTTATAAAAAAATCAAAGAGTTATTTGAATAACATATTATTTTAATTTTTTTGGACTGTGTTCTATTAGAAGTGCTTAAAACTTGATAACTCGCTACGATAAAACTTACGCTTACTTAATATTATAAATATTGATTGGTCTAAAATTTTACTAAGATATTGAATCGAATCGCAAAACATCATATTACTCTATTTTGATCATAAAAACAATAGCAAAGTTGTAGTATTAACAAGCCTACTAATAATCCAAAGTAGATTATTTAATATTTATTATTTTTTTAGCGACTGAATTCCGTCTAATATTGGGTAGACCAGGAGGTGAGAGTCCATTAGTGTCGTGTGCCCCACGAACACCGGCGAGGCCTCGCCCTATTGTTCTGCGAGCACCTTCTATTGACTTGAAAGCGGTTTGGCAGAGCTTATTGCAGAGGCAAATGTACGTACATCTTAAATAAGTACTCTATTATAATTTTTGATTTAGTTAATAAAAAGCTTAGTAGGTGGTGGTAATTTGATTTAACTACTCCATTTACAGTTATATACTATCCTTCGAATAACGGTAATCTGTACTGTATTTTTAAATCTTTTTATATTTTATTTCTTCTTGTTTTCAGATACCGAGCTCACACGATGTCTGGGACACCTCTTGGATCGCCCCTAGACTCACCTGACCCCCAATTGACCTTCAGCCTCGCGACCCTCGACTCCCAACAACGTCAGGTATCAGGGTCCAGCATACAAAGGCATTCTAGCCTCGCTCTCTTACCCGCCAGCTCTTATCGCTCTCACTTAAACATGCTCGTCGAAGAACGACCTGAAAAAGAAGTCCGAGTTAGCTTCGATGTAGGTTCTAATTCTAACTCCCCCCAACCAAAACCGGTTAGAGGGCCTCTTAGCACAGTTTGGAAAACAGCTCCCACTCCAGAAACTCCATCTGCTAACCTATCTCCCGCCGATTCTCAAACTTTTTCATCACATTTCGTTTCCTCCTCTAGTATAGAGAGGAACGAAGAACCAGCGTCTCCTAGTGCTCAACTTACCCCAGACGCGGGTGAAGATTATTCTGAAATTAGCCCTTGTAGATGGGAATCCTTTGAAGCTGATCTCGCTTTAGCTGATTTAGATGTAGACCCATCATACAAACATGCTGTCGAAGAGCGTATTTTCCTTCCAGACGATCCTTTGCTACCTCGAGTGGCATTACCGGAAAGACCGACCCCACCAGCGTACTTAGAGCTTTGATCCGCGGAATCTGATCCGGAGTTAGACAATTACTATCCCCGGGTCCGAAGAAATAATATTTAAAGCTCCCAAATTTTAAATGTCCTAGATTTGATCTAGTTTTACTTATGAATGTCCGTCGTATCGTAAATGTATATTGTCATTATCATCGTATAAGTCGAGCCTATTTATAACACCAAACATAAACATTTACTAAATTCTAAATAAAGAGTGGTTAGAAACTTGGAAGTAAAGCATTTAAAAAAAATAGAATATAAATCTCGTTTGGATGATTCATAATTATTTCCAAATTTACAATATATGAATGTTTTGTAAATAAAAATACAATCATCCATTTTGGCTTTTTATGTGAATATAGAAAGCAAACGTGTTGGATTGTTAGTTGAAGTTGCTTATGATTGAAGGTTAAGAAAAGGTTGTGGCAAAAATTTTGAGATATATTTTGAAACATTAGCAGTGCCCCCAGAACTTTGTATTTTGGCTATATACGTAGAATATTCTAGATGTAAGCCCCTCTCCGAGCAAAACAGCTGGGTACGTGGAATAAAACCGAACAGGACTGAAATTACTAAACTGAGTTCTTAAAACTCGCTTAAATGTATGCCGATATTATACAATTTACCGTAATATAGGATTCAGTGTCAAATATGTAACTATAGGGTACCAATTGTAGGGATGTTTATACGACTTTGAACTAATAGTTTTTGTATTGCTTCTTGAGTCTTCCGTCCTTATCTTAAATTTGTTTTACCAATGAAACACCATTTTAGATTTGCTAAGCAATTCTTTCCATCGTTAAGTTGTTATTATCTGGCAATGTCAATTTTATTTTCTATATAGCCTTTTTGTAGGAAAATTAGCGTTTGTTTATTTATTATATTTAAGTCTGTTACGAAGAGCTTTATCTCTTGACCATCGCCCCTGATTATTCCCTGTAAAGCCAACAGCTGGGTACGTACTAGTATGAACTAGAGCGGACGGCCGTCTGTACATAATTAGAAAATTGTACAGGTCATGTGGATATTTGGCGATTAGTTTTGCGAAATTCGTTTCACTTTTCATCACAATTTATTTTCCATATCGCTTCTTTTAATGCATTGCCATTAGAATAATGTGTTACAATGAAAAATGGTAGTTGTGTGAATTCAAGTAGTCACTGCTTTTTGTTAAACAATTGATGCTCACATTGACTTTGATCATGATTGTTCTAAGAGAATAGACGAGCGCGTATACATAATCGCTAGCATCGTAAAATGTTCACATAACCTATTTCCGGGGTTTTTGATGTATGACCTAATTTTTGGATATAAAACCTTTTTGGTAGTTAGATTCAATAATTTTTGATGTCTTTGGCTGTGTAAAATAAGTCTAGATATGTGGAAAAGAGTAATAATTTTGAGAAAGCATTTTACTTATTGTTCTGGGTTCTACGTGACGCATAGTTGATATATAAAATTTGGATGTTTTGTTTAGATCGAAGCGGAAATTTCTTATGATCGGTGAATAAAGTGACTTTGTCAATGGTAATCTTCTTTTTATTTCTAACATTATTAATCAAACCCCTATTTTGCGACGCTATCGAAGTTTTTCTAATACGCTATCTACCATTTTTCTTTGTAATACACTTGTATATATGTATATGTTCAATATCATTATAAATTTGTATGATATTAACATATTATTTGACTTAATCTATTTGTATAATAAATATAAGTTATATTTGACACAGTTGCACATTTGAGGTATTCGAGCTATAATACCTATGTTTATTTATAAAATTTATATAAACAAAGAATTACAACTGAAAGAGAATAATTGACTAATTTTAATAAATTTTGTTATTATTTACATTAATCATATAAAATTTAAGTAAACTAATCTTCTAATATCCACATGATCAAATTTAATATGATTTAAACATAGAAACTTATACTTGATCAAAAAATAGAACAAAATAAAGTATATTGAAAATAAGGTATATATACCTTGTATCTAATATAAATCAAAAGGAAGAAAGGGAAAAAGCACATTCAAATAAAAATATTGTAGACACGAAGAAGCTCTGCGGAAACGCAAACAGGGGCAGGTGGAAGTGCTGCCGAAGGTGCTAGAAGTAGCCGAAGTCGAGGGTCAACGCTTCATCTTCAGAGATGGATGACTCAATTACCTGAAGCCGAGGAGTTAGATCCTCCCGAACCTGATATGGAGGTAAGATTTGTTAATAAGCGAATAAGTGCCAATGAAACGTCCAGCCTTATTGCTACATTTATTTTTTTGAATTTATTGTAGATGTGGAGCGTCGAAGAGCTTAGAAAGAGATCAAAAGAGCTGAATCTTTTAGAAGTAGCTGATATTGTAGAAAGTAATGTAGACACTCCAGAGAGTGTTGTAGTTAATAATGTTGAAAAAAAGGAAAATGATAAGAGTCCATCAAAAAGCAGTAATTCTGGAAGTCAGGTAAGAGCTTCGTAGAGCCAAATCGTATAAAATATAATAAGTCAACATAGTTCATTTTCAAATTCATCAAACACTTTTTCAGATAACGGTTCGAACAAGTCCAGTTGTAGTAGACACTATTCCTGTTTGTCGACAATGTCACAAAAAATGTCTCTCGAAACCTAATAGCCCGTTAATCACACAAAAAGAACCTACAATACCTCCTAAGCCTAAACCTGAAGCCTCACCTCAAAATTCAACCAAATCGGCCTCAGGTAAAAGTACTCCAAGTATTTGTAGTGCAAAATGCGGTAACCGTAAACAAAAACATTTTACTCACTTGGAACGTAAAGGTGCTATACGATTAAAACCCGAAGATGGTCCTAAAGCTGCCATTAAAGTTATTGACTCTATAGAACAAAGTCAGAGAATGCTCAAATCCAAATCTTACGATCTGAAAACAGATTCAGCTGTTTTGAACAGGAGTATAAGTAGAAGTAATACAAAGAGCCACTTAGAACTAAGAAAAGAAAATTCAATTATGTCTCCTAGCCCCACCTCTAGTAGTAGAAATAGTCCACTGTCTACTAGTCACACCACATGTAGCTCTATGGTGTTCAATTCCAGTTCAAATGACTTAAGAACGTCTAGCTCAAATATAGCTAACCAAGTTCAATGTGTTATAGCTCAAGAGAAATATTTGAATGAAGTAAAATGTGTTGAGAATATAGTCTTATCAAAAACAAAACCTTCAAATCATCCATCACCTGCAACTATGAGGAAAGATGAGCGAACAAGACAAAAAGCTGAAACTGTGTTAAACAAAGTATTAGGAATGAATATAATCACAACAAGAGAAAATATAGGAACTTGTCTGAGAACGTCTTCAGTATTTTTAGATGATGATTCAATACATGAAGATGACAATGACTTCAGAATAGAGAGAGGTATGAGAAGGTCTCCAAGGATGGGTATATCGGCTGTTAGTAAAATGAATGGTGACATTAACAAGAAAAATGAAGGTATAGAAGACATAAATGCAAATACGAGTGACGTTTTATCAGATGAAGATTCTGAATTAGGTCCACTTATGTTAATGGGCTTATCAGCTATTAACCCTGCAGCTCACCTAATGAGAGTGGAACCATTCAAAAGGGCTAATTTTGAACATATTGGTGTTAGTACTCTTAAAACTAGCTCAAGACCGGGTAGTCTAGGTTCTATTAAGTCGGAATCACCAGTACCTAATATAGCTGTAGTTCCACCTACACCTGATTATAATACTACAAACAAGACTGTAAGTAAATCTTACTATGTTATTGTTATGTTTTTGTCTTATTTGACTTACTATTTCTGTCTTTTGTCTACTATTATGTTGGCTTCGATTTCAGGATGATCTAGTAGACGAATCTCCCGATTCCCCTGACGTTCCAGAAGATTTACCTTATGTTACATTAAAACGGTAAGCGCATATCTTACAAGCTCGATACTACATTGCTTATCGCATGTTTATAACAAATATATATTTTTAGATATGGTACAATGTCCAGTTTAGAACGGCTCCCTTCAGATGAGACTGATGATGGTAATGTAAGACTGACAGCACAGGAACCAGAAATTGCTAAAACGTATAGCACGGGTGAGTTTAATTCATTTTATAATTTTTTAATGAGTATATTTTATTTTTATCATAATTAATAATTTCATATTGTTATAGTATCAAGCGCAGCTGGAGGTATTATGGGTTGGACTGCCAGAGCTGGTTCTTTTGTTGTCGAAAAAATGAACATATTCAGTCACACAGAGAGCGTGCCAAATACGTCTATTGCGCACAAGCAGCCATCCTTCTTAGAGCGGTACGTATTGCTAGTCAGTAAAATCAAAATAATAATAGCGACCTCTTCTTACATGTCCACAAGAAATAAAACTATTAGTTATAATTCACTTCAATATATCGAACTTATCAGATATTCTGTCCAAATTTTCACTAGAAACTGAATATATAGAAAAAAGAATAGATAATTGATTGCATCTTACGATATATACTAACAACTAACCTAACATTTTCATGGTCACTATAATATTTTTGCTATGTACAATAATCTATATTTCTCCTCATAATCTAGGTGGATAACATCCCAAAAGGAAAAGAAACGCTGAGTACGTGTATGAGTTCGATGGTTCTTGTTTGATTGTTTAGAATAATATTGCTATATATATTAATATTACAATTAACATATATTCCTAATATCTTTTCTAGAAATTCTAGATGATGCTAGCGTTAAAGATGCTGATATAGAATCTATCGATATTAAATAAACAATACATTGTTCTTAGAATTGATGTAGATCTAATGACTAAAGCTAGATCTAATTTAACAATTTTTAATTCTATAGAGTTAAGTTTTCTTATAAATTTGTTTTTATAGATTTGTTAGTATCAGTTTAAATCTAAATGTATTTTCTTTAAATTAGAATATTACTATTAAATTGTAGTTTCTTGTAAAATTAGAATCAATTAAACGTGTTCATAGTTATAGTAATTTTTGAAATAGTTATATGTTTTACTTAATTTTTATAATACAAATATAATAATTCAAGCATGGATTTCCACTAGGAAAAGTTCACAATTTTAAAAGATTTACACATAATTTAGGTGCCTTGGTGTTGGAGATTGGAAGTCAGCACTTGGCACTGAAGATGGTACAGTAGAGACTGGTGAAGGAAGTGGGGCGAGTGGAGAAGAAGCTTGGGGAACCCCATCATCCGGTGATCTATCAGATAACCTCCCTGATTCTGAACATGGAACACTTTCTGTAAGATAATATCAATTTATTATATAATTTGTATGCGTATATATAATTAGTCACATTTAACATCAATTTAATATGAATATTATTACAGTCGATGTCTTACCAATAGATGAATTGAACTACTTATACGTATACTTTATACTTTTTCTTAAAATTAGAAAGTTTGTATAAATGTCTGACTTTTGAACCCGCTAGCATTTGAAAAGCGTAGATTTTATTGATTAATAGTAAACATATAGACTCGTATAAAGGAAAAACCTTCTTAAAATAAATGAACAGAAGCTTATCTTTTTAGTCACCAACGAAGTCATCGTCTTCGTACGCCGGTGATGACGATACAGAGCTGATGATGGATGAACTCTTGATGGCACCTACGATTACGGGACCCACAACGTTAAGACCACTTCTACCTAGGTATATGAATGTGTAAGATATGAATTAATTTTTCCTTTTTTTACACGCTTTTATAGGCTTGTGAATCTGTCTATGATATCAATGTAAAAAATCGCGACACACATTTTGCTGTTCGCTTGAAAATTTTATGAAACCACAATTTTATAGCACACAACTATTTTTGTGTTTATATTATTTTGCTATTTATGAATATTATTACAAGAAAGGCTTGTTTGTAATATATTTTTTAATAATAGGGACGTATTCAGAAGGAGGCTAGAACCTCTTCTAGAGGAAGATGGATCAGACAGTGGCAGCGAAGACAATAAACCAACACCCACCAATTCTGACGACCAGGTGAATATCACACGAATATGTAGAAGTTCATTTAATTCAATACTAAATATAAAATTTTAGAGATATTAAAAAAGAAGCTATAGACTCAGATTTGTTTATGACTGAATTGTTTATTAGTATATCTGGGCAATTTTAAATGTTCAAGATCAATTTTGTCCCATCTAGAGTTCTTTACTAGGTGTGTTTGCAAATGATCGTTGCTGTATGAGAAATACCAAGCATGTGAAAACGATCCATGGAATGAGATGCAAATCATAGAATGTAGTTTGTTGCATGACCCTAATCCAATTTGTGTTTATTTTACTTAGGTTCTAAATGTGGATCTTTATTAAACGTGAAAATTTAATTATTCCTCACAAAATAGCCTGATTGACTTATATATTAGATTATTCATATTAATAATTAAAAATACCCAATACTTTTTGTTCGTAAATTTTAATTTTTACTCATATGATACTCAAAGCAATTACGCTTGAGTCAAAACAAATTTCACCTAATAAAATAAGAAAACTAAGTAACTCTTGAAAATAACTTTTTATAAATAACAGTAACTGAAATCGCCTAATATACAAAACTTATTAAGAGATTACAACTAAATTTTAACGGGGTAATTAAAATCTCGGGGTTATTGGCAACAGTAGTCGCATAGACCGTAGCTAGGTTATATCTCACATTGTGACTGGTCCGCTGGTGCGGCGCTGTGCGCAGGGCAGCGGGCGTGGCCTCGGTGCTGACGACTGCTGCGGCGCGCACCTGCCGCCCTCTGCTTCAGAGCCAGGTATATATATGAGTCTTAGATGTTTATATATGTTTATGGATTTTTCTTTAAACTTTAGTATTTAGCTTTTAAGATTTTTTCATATGTTGTCTAAGGAAACTGTTTGTTATGTTTAGTTATTTGACATACGGAAGATTATATATACTAAAAATTATTGTAATTATAACGTTAAAGTAAATAAGCACACAAAAGTACACACGACATGTAAATACTAACAAAATACATTTTGACAGCAAAGTGGACTTCTTGACTAAAATCGAAAGGTGAGAAGAGGAAAATGTCATAATTATGTATATTATTGTAAAACAGTTGTTAAAGCTATGACATGCGTTATGAAGCACGATGCATGCATGTGTACCTCGAGGGACTAAGAATGATAACAATCGTCCTATATAATAAATGTTGTTCCCCAAGCATGCAATGTGTATTGCACTTCACTAACACCAATTCTCTTTATGATATATAAATCTTTATATATATATAAAAAAACGATTCAGTCACTTCTTGCAGCTTACCTTGCTTAATTCTCGATACACTTACATAAAAACACTTGAAAGTTTACATGGGAAGTGGTTTATGCGGACTTAATATGGACGGTTGTTCAGAAGCAGAGGACGGTGTGTGCGGCGCGGAGGACACGCGGCGTGGAGGGGGGCGCGCTGGTGGCGCCGCGTGCGAGCTGAGTCCAGATCGGACTCCCACCAACGAGGCACCTTCGATGCCCTTACAATCTGGTACATAGTGCTTCAAATAAGATAATTATGATTGAAAAAAGTCCTTGTTACAGGATTTATTTTTGATTTTTCATAAAATTATTGTTTTTTTTTATAAGAAAAATTATCTTTTTTCATAAAAATAAAATATATATTTCAGAAATTGACTCGAAAATTAGTTCGATTTGATGTGATGTTGGAAATTAAATTTTTGACAAATTAATCAAAAGGAAGTATAAGAACAGGTTAAAAAGGATTTATATGAACAAGTTGAAAGTGATTAATTTTAACAAGTTTATAGCCTCGCTAAAATATAGAGGAACTACAGATAAAAAAATTTAAATATTTTTTACAGATAAAAACAATTATATGTCATATGCTGAAACTATAACTTGAAATAATTAAACGAAAAAATACTGCTATTTTTTAAGGTTTCTAATGTGGTATAATACACATATTACCAATGACGTGTCGTTCTAAAGAGTAAAGAAAATATATTCGTATATTTAGTATGAGCATCCGTGCTAAGTCGGGCAGGTCCATATGATATCATAAATATTTAAAAACAATAATGTTTCATTCAAACCTTTCAATTATTCTAAATGATATGAGAAATCAGTGAAATAAAGTCATATTTAATTTACAGTTTCAAGAGAGTCTGTGGAGCGAGCGTGTGCTGGCGGCGGTCGGCGGGGCTCAGCCAGTTCAGCCAGCACGCCCTCCACACTCGAACGTACCACCATACACAACCCGACACCACTGCATCCGCTGTCACCAGGTAATCACTTCTTCTTCTTTTTTTTCTTCTTCTTCCCTTAATTTATGGCGTTTCGAGCGTGCCATTTGAGAACAATCCACTTCTCCAATGTCACGTTGAACAGAGAACACACAAAGGAGAATGTACAGTAAAAAAGAAAAAGTATTATACGATAAAGGAATGTGAATTTAAAAAAGATCCAGTTTTAATCCTTCACCTATAACAAGATGAAATATAACACTGATTTCTATGAATAAAGGAATGATTTAAATAAAACTTTTTTGTTTGTAAATAATTATAATATCTTAAAGACCTGTTCCCGACTTCGAACAAATGTTGATACCAAATACTATAGAATATCTTTACACTCAACATTTACATTCTTCGTCACTAATTACACAATACCAATATGTTTTTTAGAAGATACTCCTTAGAGCGACACATAATTAGTAATGTGAAATATATCATACTAGAAATCTTAAAAATTAGCAGTATTCTACTACTATATTGAGCATGTCTTCTTGAGTCACTCTATCCATTTATAAAACCACATCAAACGCTGCATACTTTTAAATGTTTAAGCATACAAAGAACAAATAGCGGGAAGCCACTTTGTTATATACTATATAGTTATTCATAAAATGTTTATTCATTCATTCTGAATAATTGAAGAACTTAACACTTTTATCTACAATTTGAACTGAAATTAACTTAATTGAAAAAAAAACACATACCAATTCAATTCAATTATATATGATCCAATTGAATTGATCCAGCTTCGGAGCCACCACCAGCACAAGAGTCTACGGAAGTGAAGTCACCGGAGCGTCTCAGTCCGCGCGCGGAGATGCGCCTCGCCCTCGACCAGGGGAGGGATGTGCTGGCGGAGCAGGAACGAGTGGCTTGGGTAGTTATAACTTTAAGTACGGGTGAAGTATTAGAAGTTAAGGAAAGCGGAGACGGAGAAAGCAGGGACTAAGCAACAGAGGACCTTGACACTAGCTTCATATAGTTCCTGCAGTTCCCTCTGCCTATCCTGCCATGTGGGGGATAAAAGTGTGAAGCTAAAAATGAAAAAAAAAAATATTAGATAGTAAGTGGCCAGTTAAAACAGTCTACCGGATAAAAGTTAATAGTATAGTGAATAGTAGTATCTGAGGCTTTTAAATCCAATTTTTTTTGTTATGTCGATCAGACATGAATACATTTCTTACAGCAAGACTTTAACAACGAGCGGTGAAACCGACCCTAAGTATTCTTACTTATTAATATAATTTATTGCAAAACTGAATAAATGTTTTGCCTTTTTAATAATTTAATTTATATAAGAAACACGCAATACATGGAAACAGCGTAAAACGGTGAACAGCGCTCTAATACTAAGTTCCCATGGTTTTTGCGGTCCCTCTGCCTACCCTGCTATATGCAGGATAGAAGCGTGAAACTCATTATTAACTATTAATTTACTATTAACTTCTATATTAACTTTTGTACCTAAGATAATTAATAAAATATATCAAAAGTTGTAACAAAAATCGTTTGTCCATTAATGTACAGGGTCAGGCTGGCGCGCGAGACCACTGGTCGTTTCGCACGGCGTGCCAGCGGTCGCTGGTGCGGCGCGTGGCGAGCGCGGACGCGGTCACGCTGTGCCGCACCGCCCCTCATACTACTTCGCGCAGTTCTGTATATGCTTGGAAAGGTGATTATTTCTTTTTTGTATCTATTAATTTCATGGCGTATAGCTATTTTAATAATTATAAGTTATCCTTATGATCAATGTTAGTCCTGAATTGCCTGAATTCATTAGAATTGTAATCATTTTAAGTAAAACTATTTCATCGGATTAATCTCTTATATTATAATTTTTAAATAATAATATTTTTTGAGATGTCTGTCACGCATTTCATATGTCAGGAATAGGCGTGAATCACCTGCGTATTATGCGCTAGAGAAAACAGATACATTTCACATAATGACCTCACGAGGCTATTAAAATACAAAAGTATCCCAATTTCAATAGAGGAGAGGGTTGGAAGCTTTCTACCAATTAGTATTCACTAAAAATAACCTATAAAATTCCAAAGACACCACCTTAGAAGTCCACGTCCAGTCCAGACCACCCTAGAAGATACAGTCAGCTCATTCTGCAGGAATCCAGGGTAGTACGCGAGGCAACTCAGAAACCGTTGGCGGTAGTTTGATATAATAATTATATCAAATGACAGACGAATATCATCTCAGCCTACCCGTGACCACGGACTACTGCAAAGTGTTCGAAACGTCGAGTTTTAAAAAAAATGTTAATATACACGTTTAAATGGTTTTATATATTTAAAATGTATAAATCGCGAAAATCATAGATCTTATTACCGTAACCATTTTATATGAGTATAAGTAAAATAAACTAAAATATATAAATAAATATACAATCACGAAGTCCGAAGCTTTCCTGATGTTGCATCTATTTTTTCAGTTTTAAATCATTGTAAAATGTTATGTAAATATATTGAACGCAAATTTTTAATATGAAAAAATGTATTAAATTACATTAACAGCTCCAGAAACAGAAACGAAACTTATGGAGATGGAGCAACTGGCACGAGCGGAAGCTCAGACGATGCGTTCGCGGACGCGCTCTCAATGCCAGAACGGGAAGATGTAAGGAAATTATACTTTATTTACGTTAATACCGACATATTCTTTACTAATATAAAGTAAATTGTCATATTTTTTATATATTTCTATATATCTTTTATTACTTTTCTAACACGTAACAATAATAAATGGTAAATAACAATTTGGTACTTAGATGATTCAATAAAACCTATTTACATAAAGTGTTTACACACTATTTAAAGGTGGAACCTATTTCTTAATAAAAAAAGCAAGCAACCATTTTTTTTTAAATTACTCAACGACAAATGACAGATTGGGGTTCCTCCGCCGCCGCGCGTCTTCCGATAGCCCTCGCCGGGAACCGTTCCTGCTGAACCCGCGACCGTTGTCCCCGCGACGCAGCTCCGTGAGCAATTACAAATCTGTCGGCTATTATAAAATATGCTTTGTCAATGGCCATGTTTAGATGTTCTTTTTTTTAATTTTCTGATGGTCACTATTGATTTTATTTAATATTTGTCAAATTTTTACGCGATTTTGTTTGTCATAATAATTTTTTATTGTCTAGCCAAATTAAATAATTTACGTTTATAAATATATTTTAGGCGGTATGAGTTTAAATCAAGTGTTGTTTAAATCTCAGGAATGAAGATAAGAAATTCTATATATAAATAGAAATTATAACAAAATTATTATTTTTTTTTATAGCTTCACGCTTATCCCGCATATTGCAGGGTAGGCAGAGGGAACTGCAGGGACCTTATGAACCTAGCGTTAAGACACTTTGTTGCTTAGTCCCTGCTTTCTCCGTCCCCGCTTTCCGCCTTTTTCGCATTGCGTGTTGAGTGGCGGAACTCAACACCGCGCTTTGACTAGTTGCCAGAGCGAAGAAAATGGAAATAGAAAAATTCATCTTCCCTGAGTGGGAATCGAACCCTCAAGCCGTCGCGTTTACAGGCAGACGCCTCTGCGCCACGACGGTCCTTTTTTTTGTATAGGTATATATTCTTTATTAATATACATAGGTAAAGTTTTAAGTATTACAGTAAATTTAGTACACAAAGGTGGACTTATCTCTACAAGAGATTAATTAGAGAGAAGAAGAGCCAACCACAGGTTGGCTGAAAGAGATCTTTTTTGCACTGAGATTTACAAATTAATATTTTAAAATATCATTTAAAATAAATCTATTATATTTTAAACTTCAAAGACTTTATTTTATATTGTTTTACCTTTTCACTCAGTTACGCAGCTGAACGTTAAAATTACAACATATACACGATTTAAGCGAATACCACCTCAATGGATTTGAATCATACAAAAATCTAATCTTCAAAAAGATATATATATATATATATATATATATATATATATATATATATATATATATATATATATATATATATATATATATATATATATATATATATATATATATATATATATATATATATATATATATATATATATATATATATATATATATATATATATATATATATATATATATATATATATATATATATATATATATATATATATATATATATGTGTATATTATATGCTGATATATATAGTTATATTCAATAGTGGCCATCCCATAGTGCTTCGGCGATGTTTGAAATTCATTTATGTACATTGGTCGTTGTTGATTGCATTTGTTTTTTTTTTAAATAAAAAAAATATTAAAAAACTTCTTATAACATTACTTATTAATAAAACTATAACTACTCGTATTTTCGTGATACTTCTAAGAGCTTCTAGTGTCTCGATTGATGGCGGGTTGTTGAATTTTTTACTCAAAAATAATATACTTGTAGAATTTTACAATTTGAACTTATTTAATTATTCAAAGTTCATATTGGCCTATATTAAGTATTTAATAAGTATATCTAAGGTTCTCGTACAGTATTTTAGAGAAGAAGACTCTATATGTAGAGTTTCGACTACTCCATCCAATTTAAGTATTCGATCCATATAAAGTAGTGAGCTTTTAAACAATGCAGTCAATAACAGCCTTAAAGTTGGCTGGATTTAAATTTAAATTTACGGTATAAATAATCTTTTTGTGGATAATATTCATCCAATTGGTATAATAAAATTAAAACGTCATTAATATAAAAATTATTAAAATTGTTTTGAAAAGTCTCAAAAGAGTCGTCTTGACTCAGTGCCATAGCGACTGTAAACAACACAGTTATGGGTTCGATTCCCACTTTTGGAAAAGAAAGATGAAAGAAAAAAAAATTGTTTCCTTGCATCGGTAACTAAGAAAAGTGGGAAAACGGAGAACATATTGTTCCTAACACTAGGTTCTCTCGGCCTATGTTTACACATTATACATTGAAAAGCTAATTATTAATAATTAATATGCCGCAATTAATATGCAAGCCGTTGTCTTTATCTCTTTCATTAACGAATTTTCGATAAAGATAAAACTTACGTAGAGACTATTATTGATTTCGTAATTATTATATTATTAAATAATACAATATAATGTTGTGCCAAGACTTTTCTTGGTATATTTAGTACGTACAATCTCGCTAATTTAATACTAATTTGTTATATCTACACACATAGATACATATATGTGTAGATCGTTGAATTGGCCAAGATTGCCTTTTAATAATTAACTTAATTGTTGAACTAATCCTATGAACTTGTTTTAAGTACTTTTATCGAAGTTATCTTCGAACTAAAATTATAAAAATCATTAGTAAAATGTTATAAAATTTGGTAAATTTGCACTAAATTTTCTTGTCAATTGTTCTTGCTTACTCTTACAATTAGTGTTTAAATCCAGCTTAATCCTAACGTTTGTTAGACATTTTTGTTTACTAAAATTAATTTTAATAATCTGTCCATTTTTTATGGAATTTTTTGAAATATATTTCTAATGAAACCCATTTCGCTTTTCATTCGCCCCGCTTCTTTGCTACCCTCCTTCTTAATATATAGGATAGATTTTCTCTATAGTCATGCAATTTAGTACAACGAACTTAACTTACATAATATTCAATTCACGTATTTTAGAATTATTTAATAGACGATGAACACATATATTTGCACATATAACAAGTAGTGACAGATCACTGCACGTAAGGCATTTTCTCGAACATTCCGTGTCTAGGACTAAGTCAATATCTAACATTGATGTTCTTGCAGGAGAAACATTTCGAGAAACGATTCTGGAAACAAGTGACCAGAAGACGTCAATCCCTCGGCTCCATCAGCCAAATATAAGAGACTTAAGTAATAAAGACTTAAAAAAGTAACGGTAGGAAGTATACAGAGTATAGCAAACTTAGATAGTGAGTGTTAAAATTACAAAACGATATACAGACGGACGGTACACGTAGTTTGATAAAAAGACTTGTTAGAACGATTGGTTTTCAAGTGAATGTGGTAGTTGACGCCAAATGTTGTCATTTGAAGAATTTGCCAAATTATTATCGACGGAAATGACTGGACCGCAAACTTCATATCGTAGATAGGACCCGAGAGGTTGAACTAGCTGTAGACACTCGGCCTAACGTGTACAAACGTGACGCGGTTGAAAGTTTATCTTGAATAATATATATGTACATATAGAAAGTAGTGGATAAGCTTTTTTAAAAAAGCTTTATCTTTGTATAATAGTTGTTTTAGCCTTTTTTCTTGTAACGCTGTTGACTATTGGACAATTGATGTATTTCATAAACTTCATTGTTATATACAAGTTTGTTGAGTGTTTAAATATTGTTTTAGACTCTTGATTTCTATATAAAGCTTACTTTAGCGTTCATTTTTTGATGAAATTTTAATATTAAATATAGATATTCACAATAAGCTATTGTGATTCGCTTCTTTTCTGAATATTAAAAGCGATCAATGTTATCATCTACTAATAACTATAATATCTATTGAATAATTGGGAATGTATTAAAATTAAATGAAACTTCGAATTTATTATTTTTAAACAATATTGTACCTAAGGGTGACTTTTAACTTGTTCTTTGTAATTCATTTCCGACGTCACAAATAAAGTTCTTAAATTTCTTGATATATTTTCATTTTACCTGCGTATTTCATTGTTTAAATAAGGTAACCTTATATTTTACCATTTTGTAGGTAGTGGTAACATGTACCTAATAGGCAGTAGTACACATAAATAATTTACACAACGAACAGGATTTGAAGGTAGAATAGTAATACCCTAAATTGATTTACCATCACATTCTTGTTTTATTTTTTCATTGTTATTTTTATTTCTAAATGTTTAAATATGAATATTCAATATTTTGTCGACCATAATATGAACTAAGTAAGGAGCACCCAAAGGATATGAATGAGGTAGATGGCATAGTATCCATCGACCATAGTGTCATCAGTCTGTTCTCTCTGCCTACCCCAGTAGGTATAAAACTGAAATATTATTAAATCTAGTCCTTACTTGGTGGAAAAATAAGTTTATTTTTCCACCAAATAAGGACTAGATTTAATAATATTATATAGTATCATGCAGTTGCATATACCTTTATTCTATTTAAAATTATTATTTATTTTTTTTTTATTTTAGCTTCACGCTTTATCCCGCACAAGGCAGGGTATGCAGAGGGAACTGCAGGGACCGTGGGAACCTAGTGTTAAGACACTCCGTTGCTCAGTCCCTGCTTTCTCCGTCCCCGCTTTCCGCCGTTTTCGAGGCATTGCGTGTTGAGTGGCGGAACTCAACGCCGCGCTTTGCCTAGTTTACCAGAGCGAAGAAAATGGAAACAGAAAAATCCATCTTCTCCGACTGGGGATCGATATTTTAAGTCATGAATACAAAAAAGTGTGATTTTGTACTGAGATATAACCTGTTTCTAATCATAAATCGAAATGTGAAGCTGTAGATTGATAATTTGGAGAATGCGGTGAAATAAAACACATAATAAATTGTTAAGGCACGTATATTGATTAAATTCAATACAATATCATATCAATATGTAATTATATTGTAACAAATATTATTATTTCATTTTCTGTATCCTTAGCACCACTGCAATTAATAAATTTCACTCATTATGTTATAATCTCCTCAATCAAATTTATAATTTTCTTTTAAATCTCTTCGAGTATTTCGATTGCATTATTCCTTTTTGTTTTCTTTATAAAAACATATTTATTTATTGACTGTTTCTTTTACATTTTATAATAAAATATTAATTGTATATAGCTAGGTTATAATTTTTTTTTATAATAAAAATACACAATTTAAGCACATCTTGAGCACTGAACGAACCACACCCAAAATCCCGCTCACACATAGCAATCGAGGCAAGGGGTTTCAACTTTTAACAATATACATAGAATAAAATATATTTTTATATCATAGATTAAAAATAATAAAAAAATATAAAAATATTTATATATGTCAATGAACAAATTAAATGTCATTATTAAGGCTGTACAGTGTAATACTATTGCTTTTCTCATAAAAAAGTATCAGATCTGACAGTTCAGAGATGTCATTTTTTTTAAATTGTTTTTTTTTTAAAAAAGCAGCACAAGCCTTGCCTCAGCTGCTAGGTATATACACATCATCGTTTACATATTTACAACTAATTAAGAAAATAACACTGGCAGTTAAGAGTAATATTTAAAAAATATATATTGGTTAAAGTAAAATAGCAGAAAATATGAATGAAGCATTTTTGTTAGGAAGCTACAAAATTTTGGCACGTTAGAAAGAAAATAATTAAATGTAGTTATATATGTTGATAACTTGAGTGATTTATATGCTCTGTAATATGTTCAAAGTTATATATATTTATAACAAGAATTGTATTTTATTAAACATAAAAGAAAACGACTAATATTTATTTATAAGCCAATATGTTAAGAAATTTCTTATGAATAAAATAACATAACTCAAAATTGTACATTTTGGTAGGAAAAGAAGATTTATTTATGATTAATTTTATCGAATGAAGTGACTTTTTTTTTTTAATTTCTTACCCAAAGTTACCAACATATTTACCTACATATACTAAGGCTTACTTATACATTATATAAAAAGGCAATATTTTATAGAAAATAAGACTAATATTTTTTCTTAATAATTGATCTGAATTAAAAAACTTCAGAAATTTAACTTTTTTTTTTAAAGAATTTCTTGTACTGTAAGGTTTAATATTTTATGGAAATATATCCTTTTATTAGTTTCATTTTTTTACTTAATAAGGTGATGGACGGAATGTACTATGCAACATTATAAATAACATGTATACAACATCTAATTTTTGTTGTGCTTGATATTCAGAAATAGCTCTAAAATTTTTTTGCAGCAGTTGTAAACCAAAATTTATGTAATATTAATGATGAAAATATATATATTTTTATAATTTCCAATAATATATAACTTCAATTTCAATTTTCAATTTCAATATAATTTCCAATATATCACATCTTTTTTTTATTTCAGGTAGGTTGTGAACGTATAATTTATACATATTGTATGCTATGAAATTGTCATATGATAAGGCAGTGTGGTTTATATTCTAAGACAATAATGTATGGAAGAATAGTTTGTTTTAAAACGTAAAAATAAAAAAAATAAATCTTCAAAAATATAAAATAGCAAAAAGAAATTTAAAATATTATTTAATATTTTCATAATAGTATGAAAAATCTTCTTCTATATTCATTCAAATACTAAATAGTATTGATTTAGATTTCTTTTTCGTTGATTTTTAAAATATTTTCGATCTTACTCTCTCCACTCCCTCGAAGCTTGGAACGTTCTGACTTCGGATGAAGTGAACGTGGTGACTCCTTGAGCGCCTAAAAAAATATATTGCGATTTATAAAATGACACAAAAAATTAAGATTAATAAAAAAAACTAATTTAGTCTCTGCTACTTTACGATTTTACGATATATAATTAGAGATAATACTTAAAGAAAACATAAAAAATTTGAAAGCAGCGGGACTCGAACCCGCGCCCTCCTGCGAACCGTGCAGGCGCTCTCACCACTGAGCCATGCGTTCTACATCACGCCGCGTCGAAATTCTTATATGCTTTATACAACTTATATCGTTGTTAGCATCTCTGTAGGGAGATTTTTACAAATCCTCAGTGTGGATTAACACTTTAAAAAAAAATCATAAAAATAATTAGAGATTACAATATTCACATTTAGTGCTAGGTTCGGTCAAAGCCCATGTACCTGGGATATATTTGAAGTTTTATCACTTTAGTAAGATAAAATGGATAATGTTCAAATGCAACTAACAAAACCATACAAACTTGTATAATAAGTAAATTGGTTAATTGGCTAAATACCAAAGAAAAATAAACAAAGTGAGAAACATACCCTCAATATGACATAGATAGAAAGAGAAAGAACATCATCTCATGCTATTTCATTCTACACTTACATGTAAGAAAGAGATAGATACAATTACAATATATGCTATCTCTTTTTAATAACATAAAGAAATAGGTAAGTTCGGAGATAGATGCTAGTTCAATATATTTTTTCTCTTTCTAATAAGGATAAAGATAGGGGTTAGCAACATACCGCGCACACGTCGTCCGGGGGTAGGCGTGACGTCACCATCAGGAGCTGTCCAGTGCTCCACCAGTTCGCTGGCTGACCGCGCCAGGGATGGTTGGCTCACACTGCGGTGGAGCGAGTGTCTCCATGACCTGTGAATATTTGTATATATTAAAATATATAATTGTAAACCATATATTACAAAGATACAATTTAATATAGTATATATCTTTTTTTTTATCGCTTCACGCTTTATGCAAGGCTGAGTAGGCAGAGGAAAGCGCAGGAACATTTTGTTAAGTTACTCCGTTCCCTACTTTCCGTCTTTTTCAAAGCATTGCGTGTTGAGTGGCAGAACTCAACGCCGCGCTTTGCCTAGTTGCCAGAGCGAAGAAAATGGAAATCTTCCTCAAGTGGAAATCGAACCCACAAATCGTCACGTTTACAAGAATACGAAACGCCTCAGCGCCACGCCACATCTACAATATAGTATCTCTTAAAAAAATAAGAAATTTTTTTTTTTTTTCGTTTTCTTTCTTCAATAGTCCATTTGATCTTTTTATCTTTCAATGTGACCAATAAATACGCCATTTTTTCATCTTCTGACGCACCCATTTATTATATAACATATAAAATATATCAAC
Organism: Dione vanillae; assembly: GCA_037178615.1. Taxonomy (NCBI): domain Eukaryota; kingdom Metazoa; phylum Arthropoda; class Insecta; order Lepidoptera; family Nymphalidae; genus Dione; species Dione vanillae. Next base: position 1,256,067 of record JAZFAU010000030.1, read on the forward strand.
TAACTTAAATTCAATGTAGCTTTTATTATTTGGTTTCTAATCCAAAAAATATATACTTTATACACAATACTTACGGATTTTGATTATATTGATGTTCAGAGTCTGTATCATCTTCATAGTATCTGCCGAGCAAAGTGCCCGCGGACACCTCGGAGTGCGTATCGGCTTGTTCACGCGCGTAGTCCACCATCATTTCCGACATGGACCTAAAAATTGTAAAGAATTAATAGAAAAAAATAATAAATAATAATCCAGTGTATGCATTTATTAAGTAGATATTAAAATAATAATGAAATATTTACTTTTATATTAATTTATGATATAGTTTTATCTGAATTGCAGTCGGAGATAGTATATCACGGTAGAGAAAGTGGTTAGCCATAGCTTTTAGTTCTTCTCCAAGTTCTCAAAAATATGCATAGTAAGGATAATTGTGCAAAAAGTGAGACAGTAATATATTTCGAAATATTTAGGATTGATTATATAGAAAATATAATGTGTTTTATCCGAAATGATGTCTTAAATGTCAATTAAATTACAAAATTAAGACTGAGGCGTCGTAGCCATTGCTGTATTGTAATTTGCAATTTTGACTTGAAATTAGATTTATTCTGCATAATATTAACAAAACATTTAAATATGTCATAATTTTAAGTAAACAATATTTATGACACTAATAGATCACACGGGTGAAATATATATACATCCATGACTCAGATAACTATCAGATTCTTCTTCTTCTTCTTCTCTTTAATTATGGCGTTCCGAACGTGCCAGTTGAGCACAATTCACTTCGCCAATGTCACGTTGAATGGAGAACACACAATGGAGAATGTACGGTAAACTATCAGATTATCAGATCATAGAAAAAAAGTATTCCATCTGTCACTTACTTCATACAGAGTAAAAGTAGCATTCACTGCAACTGTCAATCTAATATCAGTTAAAGTTCTAGTACCAGGGTAACATAAGCATGTTGCAATAATCTCAAAACATTTTTCTCTTTCTTCCTCATTTCTGTATGAAAACTACTACAAGTACCAGGGCGATATAAATATTGAGTAGTAATCTCACAATTGTCACTCAACGACAGTAAATCTAACTCTCTAAATTATTATACAAAAAATCTATTAAAGTACCAGGACAACATAGTTCTCGAGTAGTAATTTAGTACCTCATTTACGAGCAAGACATCCATGAATGTCGCTTACCCTATCGTTGTTTATACGTATATGCGAGGAAAGCGTGAAACCGACATCTATATGTATGTATACAGACGTGGTTATTCGAAAAACCGGTATAATCGAACTAATATATTGATTCAGCCATACAAATTTATATATAGGTAAATGAAAACCATATTTACTTTATTAAAAAATAGGATATAAATAACAAACAGTGCAAACGATTTTGTAGTAAAACTAAATTGAACTTGTTTAATAATACAAGTTCGGATAATCAACGCTCCACTGTATATACATATTTTTTTATGTCTTCATGCTTTATCCCGCACGTGGCAGGGTAGTCAGAGAGAACTGCAGGAACCATATGAACCTAGTGTTGAGACACTCCGTTGCTTAACCTCGTTTTATCCTTCTTTGCTTTCCCATCTTTTTCGAGGCATCGCGTTTTGAGTGACGGAAATCAACGCCGCGCTTTGCCTAGTTTCCAGAGCGAAGGAAAATGGAAATAGAAAAATCAATTTTCCCCTCATGGCAATCGAACCCACAAACTGCCGCGTTTACAGGTAGACGCTACGCCTCTGGGCCACGACGTACACTCCACTGTGTACATACTCCTACATATAAATAAATTACCGCATATCAACATGATCGCTCCTGTAGGACGAGCGCCGCGAGCGCGGCGGGTCCCGCAGCGACGCGGCGTCGCTGTCGTACTCGTACAGTGTAGGCAGCGACGAGCGGCGCGAGCGGGACTCCCATTCTGTCTTCTTGCGGTAGCGGTTCTGTAATTTTATGAAGAATTACGAAATTAAATATAATTTCATGCATTTTAAATATCTTATATAGTGTTAACGACTAAAAAATTAGTGACAAATGAGTGTTAAGAAAAAAAAGGAATTATAGGAAAATCCTTGAAATTGCCATTGCTATTTAATAAAAAAATATAATATGTAAGGCAATTTGTCAAACAGAGAGATCAGTATATTTTCAATCATTTATTATGTAGGAAAAAATATTTAAATTAATTTTACTTAAATATTAAAGCGATCTGAAGGCCGTCGTGGCGCAGAGGCGTAACGTCTGCCTGTAAACGCGACGGTTTATAGGTTGGAACCCCAGATGGAACAACGCAAAACGCGGCGTTGATTACCGCCATTCAACACGCAATGTCGAAAAAAAACTCCGGAAGGCAGTGACGGAGAAAGCAGAAACTAAGCTTACTGCAGTTCCCTCTGCCTACCCTGCCATGTGCGGGATAAAGCGTGAAGACAAAAAAAATTAAAGCGAAATAGTACAATCATACCTTAGGTTTATCCAACGGTGGAGCCAAGATCCTGATAATGACCTCCCACTTGGGAGGAGCGTATAACGGAGCGAAGCGATGATCGTGAGCGACTCGCGTGAAGTCCTCGCGCGTGCTAGAGCGTGACAGTTCACGTCGCAGCGTGCTCTCGTGTGTGATTAGTTCACGCCAGCGTAGACGCTCCTCGCGTGTTAGACGGTAGGAGCGCTCAGTTTCTGAAAGCACCTGGATGAGACGAAAATGAAGTCAGTATTATTTTCAGTATATATTCTCTATGATTTTCTTTCATTTTTTGATATATTTATAAAGTAGCTCTATTCTTTTCTTTAAGTGCAACAACTTTTATTATTTTCACAATTAATTATAATGACAAAATATTTTAACTAAACTTATCAATATATCTAAATTACAAATCACCTCATCTTGTGCCTCAGTTTTCAGTACTCTAGTCAATACGCTCCAGTTGAGCGGGACTGGTGGTACGGGGTTCGGTTCCGGTACATCCTCGTCGTCCTCCTCCCGGTATAGTGGGTTTCTTGCGGGGGGCAGTTCGGGGAGGAGGGGTAGGTCGGGAGAGGGAGGGTACATTGAACCAGTCTGCTTGATCAGCTCTGGGGAGAAGAGGTCTGGGCCAGTTTTACCTGAAATATAAAATTTTGTTACTACAAACTTCCACGAACCATTGTTATCGAATCGAATGGAAGTATTATGGGAAACAAAATGTATTCTACTATATTCATAATAAAACTTAAAAATTAAAAAAAAAAAACAATAAATATTTTAGAGGACGGTCGTGGCGCAGAGGCGTAGCATCTGCCTGTAAAAGTTTGTGGGTTCGATTCCCACTCGGGGATAATGAATTTTCTATTTCCATTTTCTTCGCTCTGGCAATTAGGTAAGGCGCTGCGTTGAGGTCCGCCACTCATCAATGCCTCGAAATAGGCGGAAAGCAAGGACGAGACAGCAAAAACTAAGCAACCCTCTCCTAACCCTGCCATGTGGGAATTATACAAAAAAAAATATTTTATGCCATACCAATAAATTTCTGTGGTGGCAAAGACAGTGGTACTCTCTCCATTTTGGGTGTCAATGTCATTCCAGACGCACTGCTTATATCTGAGAAGTTCTCCCACTTGCGCCTCTGGGAGGGTGTGGTTGCGAATAGTGACGTCGAACTGAGGAGGTTTAGGGACCTGGAATAAACATATAATAATGTGTCATAAAAAAGTAGAGCAAGCTTTCTAAAATATTAACAATATTAATATAAAAAAATTTACTATAGATTCTGAACTGATTTCAAGATCAATGGATTTTAATCCAGCTACTTCCGTATTTTTATGTGAATCGTGGCGCACTGGTATAACATCTGTCTATAAGCACGATTATGGGTTCAATTCTAACCAGGAAATATTATGTAATTGTTTTAATTCATTATTTTTCGCTCTGGCAACAACAAAGTAACTGGATAACAAAGTGTTCTCCACCTTATTTATTATATGGGATATGGCGAAAAAAATAATATAAAGGTATAATAACGTGATGGGAAAAACCAGTAAGTGTTGTAATACCACAGCTCTCTTCCCATACCGCTAATATGAGATAAAAGATGGATCAAAAAAATCTCTGACCTGTCGATACTCCGTAACAAGGCGCTTATGACGTTCAATGTCTTCAATTGTCTTTTTCTCAGTAATTGTCCTGAGGAACACGTCATCTACAAGATGCGACGTTATTTCAGGTTTCCTAGAAAATTAAGACTATGTTTTATATGTTTTATATGTTATTAATGTTTTATATGTTATTAATTTATACCCGTATATAAATGATATATAGGTTATAGACAGATTTAATGTGTTGGACAGCAAAACTCCTAATGTTGACAAAACCTACTTTTTTTCTTAATTGAGTCGATTTCAAATGAATATGTGTTTTTCAATTTGGCACTTACCTAGCTGGCATGATAGGAGTTTCAGGTATGGGTTCCAAGCTTTCCATCAGCGTCTCCTGTTCTTCTGTCTCCATACGCTCGGTCATAACTGGAGGTGGAGGGGGCGGCTTCTAAACGAGAAATTTTGTTTAGTCTAGTCTGTAGATACGCTCCAGATAGAAAGTCAAAGAGAACTACAAAATAAGCTAAGCAGCGGAAGTAAAGCGATTTTTTTTAACAAACAGCTTTCCAAGTATAATTTAGCTACTTTAGTTTTAAGATTTTATAATGCGCAATCATTTTAACTTCAATATATAGAACATATTGCTGATTTGCAACTAGGTTGAAATATTGCCCAACCTACTTAGCATTTTTTAATATATTTTTTTTTAAATTACATATAAGAATATTACATATTTTAATTCTACGTGGCGATGCTAAAAGTAAATCTCTAAATTAAACAACAACATTGATATATAAAACGCTTATCTCTGTCATTACATCACCATCACCACCAAGCCAAACCAACACCAACGTGTACCTTAATATGGAACATTCTCGCGTGCGATCTGTCAGTGACCTCAGTGACGGAATGAGTGTCCGTCATCTCCGTGTTGAGGGACGCGATAGAGCGGGGACGTCTCGCCCACTCCTAGTGCCGTGGATTGATGTATCGATTATGGTAGTGTTAAATATGAATTTTAGAAACAATTGAACGTTATGATTGTGAAAATGTGAAAGATTTACGAAATCAATTCAGTAGATTTATGTAGAAAAATTGTCGAAATCGATTCAGTAGATTTTGAAATTGTTAAAGCGATTTGGGACATTTTGCCCATCCCTAGTATGGAACTTGAGTCTTTCAGTGACATAGTGACATAGTGAGAGTTTGTCATCACCATGTGCAATGAATCGGTGCATCGATTATTATGATAGTGCTATATATGATTGTTCTGAATAATATAAAGAATATGATAGTGCATATGATCTCGGTATTAGTTAATAAAATTATTTTAATTTTTGTTTTGTAGACATAAGATAAGGCTAAAATATGGCTCTTAGAAATCTTCTAGACTATTTCTTTACTTGGAAACTCTCCAGCAGATTTATAATCAGTTATTTTGAGTATGAATTTATAATGATTTCGTTCTTGATAACTTAAAATTGCATATAACTTAAAACTAAAAGTGGTGTCAAATAAACCATAAGAGATTAGAGATGTCAAAAATATTACCACAGAATGTTTCCACATATATGTTACGTACATATGTTAACATAATATATTTAATCTTCAAAATAACTTATATGATAAAATTATCACTTTGAAATTAAACTATTACTAAGCTTCTTTATTCAAATATTTTAAATACATTTTTCTCGATATTGGAACCATGATTGATTTTGTATATCAAAAGATTAAAAAAATACCACACCTGTTTATCGCGACTAACTTCGCTATACAATCACTGGAGGGCGTGGAGGGCGCTCCGGGGGTGAGGCATGAGCTGCCCTCGCGGGGAGGGGGAGGGCCGCCGGTGACACCGTACGGAGGGACTCTTGGCGCTCATGCTCTTCAAACACTTGTTGTCTGGAGTTTTAATAAGACAAAAAAGAATTTAAATCTAGATTAAAACAAAGCTTTTATTCAAAATTATAGGATCCATTTTTAGAGCAGCAAGCAGAGGCTTAGCGTCTGCCTGTTAACGCGATGGAACTACCACTCGAGGAAGATGAATTTTTCTATTCCCATTTTCTTGACTCAACAACACATAGCGCGGCTTTGAGTTCCGCCACTCAACACGCAATACCTCTATTTTTGGCGAAACGGCGAAGAACGGAGAAGAGAATAAAGTGTCTTAAAACTAGGTTGCTACTGTTCCTGCAGATCCCACTGTCTAATCTACTATGTGCGGGGTACAGCGTGAAGATATAGAATAAAAATTAACGAAAAAGTAATTTGTTTATTAAAGTGTAACTAATATTTTTCATATATATTTTTCTCACCTCACACTACCACCAGTCTACCTCAGTGGTAGTTATAGTAGAAACAGGAGAAGGCGGGGCGGGGGGCCGCTGTACCCGCACGCGGACATCGAACGCGGGACCTGCGTGGGCGTGCGTGTGGACACGTGAATGAGCTTCGTGTGTTTCGCCGTAGCCTGTTAGTCGAGGATTAATTGTTAGAAGTTTAGTTATTAGTATGCGAAATGTTATATTTTTAACAAGTTTTTGATTTTCTTTTAAAATTAATATAATTTAACATAGCTGTCAAAATGTCAAAAGAATGAATATTTTGTTTTATGCGGATTTTTTAGTTATTTAGCTATTATTATATTGTAGTTTGAAAAAACTGTTTTACTGAATTAGTGTTTTTTTATACTGAATTAGTGTTTTTTTATAAAAAAACCAAGCAAAGTTTTAATAAATTGAGCTAAGTAAAATGTTTTCGTAAAAAAATTATCATATTTCGAATTATGAGTTTTGAGATTTAAATATGGTGTATTAATATAAATAAATTGTAATTCACTTCAAAATATATATTGTTAAATATAGTTAGATTATCGACTCATGTATTAAGACTGAATTTTTTACACCGTAAATATTTAGTCATTTAATAATATTGTCAAATATAAAGCAATACAAGTAAGTTATAACTAATAATATATATATATATATATATATATATATATATATATATATATATATATATATATATATATATATATATATATATATATATATATATATATATATATATATATATATATATATATATATATATATATATATATATATATATATATATATATATATATATATATATATATATATATATATATATATATATATATATATATATATATAAATTGCTTTTAACCTAAGGATACAAATGGGACACTATACATATATTGACATTCATAAAAGATCTTTTGCTGTTCTGGTGTTGTTACACTAGGTATGGTTTTTCATACCATGGTAATATGGAATCATAGATTTACCATCAGTGTAAAAAAATTGTCTCTCATGTAAATAAAAAGGAGCTAAGTTCTACTTTACTAATATAATTAGTTAATCCATGACTCGTAATTATGATTTTAATAAAACTTGAGTTATATGATCTTATCTCAACAAGAAATAGAGGAGCACGAGGAAGGGGTTTGATTCCTGAGTCATTCTTTTAAGTAATGTTAAAATACCTATTTAAGTTATTTCTAGTTATCTTCTAAAATTATATTAAATCAAAAAATAATTAAAATGAACATCTCTTAAGTTTCCAAAGAGGCCAACCTAACATGTATTTAAAATTAATTACATATAATGTGAACAAGTGACCTCGTCTACACCTACCTTCACTCTGATATTCATCAATAATGAATCCCTGGTTGGTATGTGCGTGTTCCGCCTCGCTGGGGGTCTCTGACGGGTAGTCAGACGGCAGAGTGTCTGATACTGATGCACTCTCTGCCGCTACCGGGTATACGGGATGCGCTCGCGGTATTTTAACTTCTATAGACATATTTTATTTTAGTGAATTGAAATTTAAAATGTTACATTTTGTGGCGCAGAGGCGTAGTGTCTGCCTGTAAATGCGACGGTTTGTGAGTTTAATTTCCACTTGGGGAAAATAGACTTTTTTGTTTTTGCATTTTCTTCGTTCTGGCAACTAGGTAAAGCGCGACGTTAAGTTCCGCCACTCGACACGCAATACCTCGAAAAAGGGTGGAGAGTGGGGAACGGAGTGTCTGTACACTAGGTTTCTACGTTTCCTGCGATTTTTCTGCCTACGCCGCTTAGTACGGAATAAAGCGTGAAGTTAAAAAAAAGAAAGAAAACTTGAACTTTCAAATCATAGCATGGTTAAATTAATCTTCAAGAACATATTTTTTTGTATTACACGCATGTACCATTATAACATTTATAACTTTATAGATTTATTATCACATAAAAGTATAGACTACCAAAAAAGAACTTACCCTGTATACTCTCTCTACTGATAATAGAAGCGGATGAATCATCAATTAATCTTCTGGGAGGTGGCAGAGCTCGTCGTCTCAGACACAAGTATGAAACACCGAGACCAAGCAGCAGTAGTGTAAGGAAAAGTATGGCACAAATTATCATGAGGATGTGGGTGCCCGCGAGAGGGGCTTTCGCTGGAAGCGGTCCTGGTGCATCCGGTCTGTTTACAGAAATTAAGACAGAAAGAAATTTAAAAAAAATCATTTAAATAATCGAATATATTAATATAGTTATAACTTTAAAGTTTTTAAACTAACGTATTTCGGTAAATATTTTCAAGATCTAAATGCACTAAATACAGATAACAAATACATATATGAACAAAGAAGTTTACATATATTTTTCTTTGTGTTTCGCTTTTAGAAATAATAAATGTTTTGCAATTTCACGTTCCACCGCTCAGTAGGAAGGATGTTGAAAACAATATAATTTACAATAAGTTAACGAGTGACGGCCTATCAGATAAGGCTTAACTGATCGCAGCGGTATTACCTTGCAATGCCATTACTTATTTTTATATGAAAATATCTATGTAAATTTGAATGTAATTAATTAAGTTGTATAACAAACTAATTAGAGATGGTTGTTTTTTATAATTTAAAAGAAGATATATGACAATAAGTTCTAAGTTGTTATTTTCTTAGTTTGCACAGAAAAATATTTGATTTTAAATTTATTCATTTATTTGTTATAAATATTTAATAATTATATCAATAATTGTATATTTTTTGATAAATTCCTAATTTTCTCCTAACAAGTTCTTCTTTAATTATTGCGGTGGCTGGCAAAAAAAGGCCTGTTATGTTACATTACATTGTATTATCATGGATGCCCATTTAATTCTTTAATTTCTATTATGAAATATGTTTAAGGTTAAAGTTTGCAATTCTCTAATACTTACGTAAATATAAGAGGATTGTACACAGGTACAATCGGAGGCGGATACCGACAGACTATTGTAATAACTTCATCCCCATCCATCTCTAGACCGGGATGAAATCGCACTACTATGTTGTTGGTGAAAACTCTTAGGGGATCCTAAAATATATTTTATATGTATATATATATATATATATATATATATATATATATATATATATATATATATATATATATATATATATATATGTATTTTACTCATTAACATAATAATATGACTTAATAATTCTTATATTCTCATTTTTTTATTTTTTGCCTTTAAGGCATCAATCATTTTTTAGATACTCCATATATATTACTCCAAATATTTAATACAAATAGTATTCTCTGTCGCCAAACATTTGCTCCTTGTAATAATCTTTCAGTAGAGGAAATTTGTAAAAATATTCCTATAGAGATGCTAACAACGCAATAAGAGGTCAGAGCGCTTGGACGGTTTCCAAGAGGCGCGGGCTCAAATTCCGCTGCGTTCACATTTTTATTTGTTTTCTTGAGGTATTTCTTTAAAATACTCCATTTCCACACAGATATAAAATATAAAATTAAAATATGCATATTGGTTCAGAAACAAACCATGCCATGAAAACTAGTAAAATTTTTTTAAGTCACAAATTATGTTATCAGAATTTAGTCGTTATTTTCTTCTTATTACACATTTCTAGTACATTAGTATAGAGAATTTATAAACATTAGTATCTCGAAACGCCATAAATAAAGAGAAGAAGAAGAAGAAGAACATTAGCATACTACAGATTTATAAAGTTTTAATATATCTCTTATCAAAACAAGAAAAACAAAATGAAAGGAAATCAAATATTTATATAAAATAATATTTAAAATACCTGTTTTGTGCCACATCCTTTTAATGGCAACTCGAGTTTATAGGAAGTAGCGCCTTTACCAGCAACTTGGCATGCTGAGTGGCGGTCGAAGTCTGCATACGCGATGCCGTAGAATTTTTCGTTGAACTTAAGTTCAATCTAAAGGAAGTTTAAAGTTTAATAAAATATATCTATGTATGTAAATGTCGTCGTTCGTCGTCATTCAAAAGTCACATAATTTGTTCACTAAAAAGATCTTTTTTAATGTAAAAAAGGTACTTTTAACGATTTAAAAAATATAATTTTAGTTAAATTACAAGCACTTTTTGTATAGAATATCTTGCCAGTTCATCTCAACAGAACTGTCTTATGAATTGGATTTAAACTTAAACTGACCTGCATAGTACCCGCAGCACAATTCAATGTAGCACGTGTCCTGTTCAAAAAGATGACCGGACTTAAGTCATCGAGCTTCGTTACCTGGAAAGGTTATTAAAAAATAAGAGTGTAAGTACATCGTTCATAGTAATTTTTTTATCAGAGGGAACCGCAGGCACCGTGAGAACCTAGTGTTAAGACAATTCGCTCCTTGCTTTTCGCCTTTTTGAGGCATTGTTTGCGGAGCGGCGAAACTCAACACCGCATTTGCCTAGGTGCCAGAGCGAAGAAAATGGAAATGAAAAAATTCCATTTTCCACGAGTGAGAATCGAACCCACAAACCGTCGCGCTTACAGGCAGATATTGCACCTCTGCGCCACGACGATCCTTAGTTTTTGAAATCACTACCATTTTATTTATGACTACGTTGCATTTGGCCGCAGTTGATGTCATAGTCATTGAAGTCAAATATATTCCACTGTACTATATTTAACCAACACATTACAAAGTCACTATAAATTTATCTGGCTAATTATTATCCTTTGGCGGTGTTCGTTACTGCCCCGTATCCACAAACAAACGTTAAAAAAATTTTGTAATTATTATCTCACAGCTATAATTACTTAGTAAAGGCAGTACCTTAATTTTTTTTTAAATATTTCAATTAAGAGACACGTATTTTATTTTTATTATTTTATAGCTATCCCGCATATAGCAGGATAGGCCTCCTCTAAACTATACTCCGTTCCCTGCTTTCGGCCTTTCCAGGCAATGTCGTGTTGAGTGGCGGAACTCAACGCCGCGCATAGCCTAGTTGCCAGAATGATTTATATGCTTGTTATTTACTTAGTAAAAGCAGAACGCTTAATTTTTTAATATATTTCGAAACCATTCGAAATATATTAAAAAAATTAAGCGTTCTGCTGCGTGACACGTTTATTTTTAGCTACAGAGCGACCTCTTGGCAATTAAGATTAAAGCGATAAGACAATCTTTTTAATTCTACATTGATCTTGTTTAAGTCTTTACATTAAAATAATACTGACTACTAAAACGTCCTTGGACATGAGGTTATATATTTACACTAAAATATAAATAAATATACTGAACGTATCTTACTATGTTTTGAGGTCGTAACCTGAGGCTATTCGACCTCATATCTGCAGTCAATATTGCACCTGCATATATTATATTCATAAGTATATTCTCGTTATATAATGCAATATTATATATGAAATTTTATTAAATATTTCGTTTAGTATTATTAGACATTTTTTATACAATTCTATTTAAAATTATTCAATAAATGTTAGTGTTTCTGGTAGGCATATGAAATATATGTCTAATTTTCGTACAATCTAGAGGAATTGCATGTTATATGGCGGATCTAAACGTCACACTTTATCTTACCACATCGAGGAAATAAAAAACTTATTCTCTGAAGTATAAATCAATTATAAAACCATCTCTACAATGAATGCCGCTGACAGGTTTTATTTTAATATAGGTATTTATATATAAAAAAATTACAAAGCTTATATCGTACCGTACAAAGAATAGAGGAATGTCATAGTAACTTAGCTAATTCTAGTTTTATAAACAATCTTAACATACATAAAGATTACAAAGCACAATTTTATTTTATTTTCTTTTAATTATTTTCCTATCCTCAGTGTGGATTAACTATATATAAATTGAACAATATTATCAACTTTTAAACTAAATCGACTTTAAAATACATATGTACATAGTTCAAAACTTCTTATTTATTATTAACTCACGATGGACACAAAAGCATTAAAACAAAATATATAACTTCATTTTTCTTTGGAGTATAATATAACCTATCTCCGCCTTATATTAAACATGTACATCGGTTTACAATGGAGCCGCGTATCAGATATTATCTATAATGGCCGTATCCATCACCTCGTTTACATCCACAACAATGTGCTATAAACTTACTTTCTTTTGTGCAATTTATTAATTATGTGCTAGTGAAGCACGTTTATTTAAGATTTATCTCCTTGTGTGTAGATATGAGTATTTTTAAGGCAGTACGCCCTAGAGCCTATATGCCTATAGCTATGGAAAAAAAGAAGAATATTTCTTCATAATACCCTTTTTTTTTAGCTTCACGCTTTATCCCGCATATTGCAAGGTAGGCAGAGGGAACTGCAGGAACCACACGAACCTAGTGTTAAGACACTTCGTTGCTTAGTCCCTGCTGTCTCCGTCCCCACTTTCCGCCTTTTTCGACGCATTGCGTGTTGAGTGGCGGAACTCGGGGCCACGCTTTACCTAGTTACCAGAGCGAAGAAAATGGAAATAGAAAAATCCATCTTCCCCGAGTGGGAATCGAACCCTCAAACCGTCGCGTTTACAGGCAGACGCTTACGCCTATGCCTACTATGCCTCGACGGCCCTCACTCAATTTTCTTATATAAACAACTTAAAAAATCCTTCACCCAAAAGTAATACATGAATATTTACTTTGCCATCAAGAATAGTTTGTTCTGGAAGTCCCTCTCCCTGATATTCGATATTGTTCGCTTGAGATCCATAATTGGACTGCGCGTGCGCAACTGTCAGCGCACACGCCAATACACACCATAGCAGCACCATCTTTTATCTGGAAATAAAAACACAAGTTAAATATAAGTAAAGATAAAAGATATATTTAAAAAGCTTTTTTTTGCTTCACACGCTATCCCGCTCCAGCAGGGTAGTCGTAGTGGACCACAGAAATCGTGAGAACCTAGTGTTTAGACACTCCATTCTCTGCTTTCTACCTTTTCGAATAACGAATTGGAACTCAATGTCGAACTTTGCCTAGTTGCCAGAGCGATGAAAGTGCAAATCGTCGTGCTACCAGGACGCTTCATCGGACGACGATCCTCAAAAAAACTGCTTAAAATAAAAAAAAGTAACTAATTTTAGAGCATAACAAGAAATTCTAGAACTTGCCTAGAACTTCAGAATGTAAGTACTCAAGCAGGTTTTCATTTGAAACACATCGATTAGTTTACGTAATTTGCACGAATAATTTAATAACACACAAATATAATTAAAAGTATTATTGTTTACCGTATTTGCGTGCTTTTATTACCACTCACACGTATATTGTTTTCTTTTTTATTTTGTTTTCTTCTTCTTTCTCACCAAGTCAAAACTATGAAATTTCTCGATTCCTATCCAATTATGTAATAATTCCATAATTACGCGTAAAATGACAATGACAATTTTAATTACGCGTAAAATACTTATAGTAAGTAGGCAAAATGCGGCGTTGAGTTCCGCCACTCAACACGCAATGCCTCGAAAATGGCGGAAAGCGGGGACAGATAAAAGCAGGAACTAAGCAACGGAGTGTCTTAAAACTAGGTTCGTATGGTTCCTGCAGTTCCCTCTGCCTACCCTGGCCATGTGCAGGATATAGCGTGAAGCTAAAAAAAAAAACTTATAGTACAAATTACAGTAACGTCGTGCTTTATAGTTCTTCATATAGACAAACATATGATAATATACTTTTTAATATATAAAGTAATGTTACAATTGCCAGTATCGGTATAAAAAATATAAAAATATGTTTATAGAGCTCGGCAATTCTTGGAGCTTTCAAGATAGTATCGCTATATGTCAAATGTGCAGTCACAATGTTGAAAAAACGTAGGCTACGAAGGCTTAAAGTAACAGAGTTGTTTTTTATTTTTTTTTAAATATGTGACTTACTTTGTATTATAATACTTGCCATATTATAAATATAAAGTTCTTAAAAGTACTCGTTTTTCCTTATACAGAGTGTATCTGACACCACGGCCATTATCAAAACTACTTATAGAGAAAAATATTTCGAGGCTATATACAAAAAACTATTTAATAATTATTAATAGTTTAGCTACAGCATCATTTTTTCCATTTCACAATATTTATACGTGCTGTGTAACGCGTGAGGTAGACATCATTAAACACGAATGACGTACTACAAAAATACTATTAAACGTTGTCAATCCGTCACCTTTCATTCAAAAAAATAACCAAAAGAAAAAGAGATATATCTCTGTCCCGCTCTGACAGTACAGTGTACGCTTGCGTAATACTTGACAAATGGCGTTTTATTTTGGAACAATAATTTAATTATTTATTATGTTTAAAAAAAATATTTTTTTATTTTTAAAAATTTTACTTGTTTTATAATTTTACCAACTTTGTAAAGGCTAGTTAATACTATGCTTGAAATTAAGGTCGTCATTACATCCAAACCCTGTATAACTAATACCTATGTAAGACAAGACCATTATGTTTGTAATGATGTACAACATATGTATGTGTATATCCTCCTCGTAGTAAAGTACCATAACAATTAAATATTCTGTTAGTATTTTCTTATTAACTAACAATATTATTATAATTTTCTTTAATAATTATAGTGTTTTATTATTGTTACTAAGTTGTCATGTTAAATATATGGTTAAATTTATCTTTCTTAAGTAATGGCTTTGATGTTCAAAATTTTAATAATAATTTCATAAAAAACACAATAAAATAAATAAGATAAATTTAATACGTAATTATCGTACATTACAACTACGTATATACTTCGTGGGGGACCATCGTAATGTCACACAGCGTCAGCCTAACGCGGTTAGTGGGTTCGATTCCACTTAGGGAGAATAGATTTTTTTATTTCTATTTTTATTAGATTTTTTATTTTCATTTTAAAAAATATAGAAAGCAGAGAATAGAGATAATCTTAACAGTTGATTTCCATGGTTACCTACTGTTCCTTCTGCCTATCCTGCTATATACGGGATAACGCGTGAAGCTATAAAAAATAATAAATCAGTATACTTCTTTGATAACATCTTCACTATTAACATATTTTTATTATAAATTAATATCCAAAGGCTAGAAAAGTTAATCCTTTTACGCTCAAACAAAAATTATAGGCCGAAGGCAAGTCGTAATGAAATATGACATTTGGATGGGATAATCTCGACAAGGACGTCGGGCTGAGCGCCGACAGTCGCCCACTGCGCTAACCTTTCACTGGGTACAGTACTAGGGAGACTATTATTTCAATTACATAGAGACTTTGAATAATTTGAAATATTATTTATAATTTTTGATTCTGTTTAAAAAGATCCACCATTGTTTTTTTTTGTTGTTTTTTAGCAACTTTATTAACAACAAAATGAAATTCTGATAAAATAATTCGCAAACAGATAGTTTCTAAAGTGTAATATTTAAAAAAAAGAAAGAAAGGTGGAGGAAAACTAGCGTTAAGACACTCCGTTTCCCACTTTCCGCCCAGTTTTCAGTTTTTCGATACATTTCACGTTGAGTTCTTATTCGTATACAACAATTTTAGTTTAATTCAGTTCTGTAAGAAATTGGTCTTCTCAGAAATTAAGAACATTTTTTAACAAGACCAAAAGTATAACAATTTAAAACAATAACAATCTCTTAGAAACATTTGAACTCTCAACCCTCTCTAGATGAGTCAAAGCCAAATAATTTCATTCAAAATAAAAAAAATATAAGCTTTATTTTTTAACGTCAAATATTTTATCACAGGTTCACTAAAATTAATGCCTCAGACCTGAGAAAAACCACCTACAAACACGTTACCATATACATATATGTACATATATTTTATTATATGTCAACGTTGGTTGAATTGAAAAGGTTAAACAGCAGTATTGCCAGTTTCTAATTTTAAAAACTGGTACAAAACTTGTATTTTAGTATCATGTTATACTCTTATAGTTGTATATATATTTAATTTATAATGTTACAATAGCCGTCACGAGAAGTAGAACCTCAAACCTAAAGTATTTTAAATGCCTTTTTTTAAATAATATGTAATAGAAATATATTTTAACGTATATTTTAACATTACGTTAAGGACATCGTTTCTGGTCCAAAGAAAAAAATTATTAATCCGAGTGACATACTGTTGGAGCTCCTATAGTTGTACAGTAGTACAAATAATATATATATTTATTAAATTTATTTTATAATTTCTTTTATTATAGTTCAATCAATAAATTGTAGCGTAATAATGAGCGTGTCTCAAGTATTATTATTTTTATAGCTTCTTGCTTTTAGGGAAGTTGTAGGAATATAGTGTTAAAACACTACATTCTCTGTATCTGCCTTTCAAGTAATTGCAAGTTTCGGATAGGGAACGCTGCGCTTTACCTTATTACCAGAGCAAAAAAAAATGAAAACAATTGTTCCCAAGTTGGAATAGAACCCACAAACGGTCACATTTACAGGCAGATGATGCAACGCGCTAAGAGGATCTTCAATCGATTTTTATAACGATTCAAGTTTAGGTTATCAAATATATCTTAAACTTCAAAGAATAACAATGAAAATAAGATTATCTTGCAAGCTAAAATGAATTTTACTATGAGTTAGTATTAATTTGTAACCATCCTACTATCAGAAGTAATTTTATAATAAGCTACTACGCGCCCCGCCCAAGCGTAGATTCCCTGTACGCTCGCTTAATGCGTTTAGTGTAGATATGTTTTTTAAGTTCCGTAAACAGTGCTTGTTTACTTATATATATAGTTTGTAGAGCTTTTATCTTGGACGCTTATATATATATATATATATATATATATATATATATATATATATATATATATATATATATATATATATATATATATATATATATATATATACATACATATATATATATATATATATATATATATATATATATATATATATATATATATATATATATATATATATATATATATATATATATATATATATATATATATATATATATATATATATATATATATATATATATATATATATATATATATATATATATATATATATATATATACACGCAATAACAATTCCAAGCTCTATATAGAAACTGATTTCCTAAATATGATAAAAGTAAGCAATTATATTAAAATGGCGCGCTCATACAATTTAAAAAAGAAATGAGATGAATGTATGATTGGGATAGCGATTAATTCTTACGAATGTAAATAAAAACAAAACCGCTTTAAACGAATGAATATTATGAACTGACAGTATTATGCATTGAACTAACAATAATGCAATTTCATTGGAATTAAATTTGATTATAAAATTATAATATCTTGTTAAATACTATAGTAGCGTGGCACATAGTACTCTCTGGCCAAACAACATAATCGCAAGCGTTAAGTTCTGCCACTCAAATTGCCTAGAAAGAAAGAAAGCGGAGAGCGAAGGGTCTTAAGCACTAGGTTTCTTGGGCCTAAAGTTCCGATCTGCCTACCTTAATATGTACAGGGTATACTCTGCTACAGAGTGGTGCTTAGATATAGTAATAAATGAAAATAATATATTCTCAATATGTAATTTTGTTCAAATAACATTCTTCATAAACTTTCCCCATTTCTTTTTTTTTATTTTAATATATTTATGGACTAAGATAATCCATATACGTTTCTAGCAATATAATTTATTTATTATAAATAAAAACCAAACATTGTTTTAAATATAATCTAAATAAAAAATACATATACATAAAAACATATATATTGAAATTGCAAGTACACATAGAAAAAGTAAATAGCTTTTTATTGCAGCACTTGTACACTACTTTACAACTTAAATTCACTCTAATTATTTTTTACTCACCGTGGGATAGCACTTGTGTCTGTAATCAGCAATAATGTAACTTACGTCGATGTCGATGTAAAAGCAGTCAGTACGGTGTCATTAAGTTTTTACTTTATAGCCATTATGCACGTGATCTCTGTTTCTTGAGATGAAAAGAACAGCTAAACTCGATCCTTATTGTTACTATTAAAGTTGTTATTTTTTTTAATTAAATGAACAAATCTCCTATCGTAAGCTTCACTTTAATTTACTAGCTATTATTAATAACTATTAATAACTTAATACTAAAGCTCGATCCTATGAACTTCGAAGATGAAAAAAACATATTTAAATAAATAAATAATATATATATATATATATATATATATATATATATATATATATATATATATATATATATATATATATATATATATATATATATATATATATATATATATATATATATATATATATATATATATATATATATATATATATATATATTGGACCGTTGTGGCGCAGAGGCGTAAGCGTCTGCCTGTAAACGCGACGGTTTGTGGGTTCGATCCCCATTCGAGGAAAATGGATTTTTCTATTTCCATTTTCTTCGCTCTGGAAACTAGGCAAAGCGCGTCGTTGAATTCCGCCTATCAACACGCAATGCCTCGAAAATGGCGGAAAGCGGGGACGGAGAAAGCAGGGACTACACAACGGAGTGTCTTTTTGTCTACTAGGCAACTTTTTGTCTAGGTTCATATGGTTCCTGCAGTTCCCTCTGCCTACCCTGCCATGTGCGGGATAAAGCGTGAAGCTATAAAAAAAAAGCTTTATATTAATATTACACTTCTCGTACACATATATGTATGTTGTATGTATAAACATATTCACGACTCATGAATTATACAGAAGGCAATCATTTAAAGTCGAAGTAAAGGAATAAATTCGAACTTTAACATTTTAGAGTCCAGTTGTCATATGGGCACCATTGGCCGCCAAAATTTATAGCTGGGACCGCCATTTTGCGATATGGAGGACGTTGAACCAGTTGACTAAAGAGGTTTTATGTTTTCTTTTATATATTATAAAATATCGATACCTTTTATATTAGATCAGATTATATTCGTTAATTATTTTTATATTACGTAATAAAAGTTATTTAAATCGACAATTTTAACGTAAATATATTTAAGAAAAATTCTCATATTTAAGAAAAAAATACCTATTCAGAATTAATGGAAAACGTATAATTTTAATTGTGAAAAAAATAAATAAAAAAGCATGGAATTTGAAATAGTGTTCTTCGTCGCTTTAAATTAATACAAAAACTTGTACAATAACAAGTATCTCGCCATTTTACTATATAAGCCAGCACCACAAAAAGCTTCCTTGCACACTATTACATTTTTTAATTGCATTACACTTTTGATATTATTCGATCATTTTTTCGATTTAAAAGTTTTATTTTAATATAGCAAATCTAAATTTAAATTACTATTATTTTTTTTTATTATACATATGTATTATTTAATCTATGAGAAAATACTTTTCTTACTTGAAACAGACCTGAGATTATTATTAGAGTTATTCCAGAAAATATTACAAGAAGATTTTACAGCCATAATATTATTGCAGAAGGCTACTTCGTGTAAATTGTGTAAAGCAAGCAATACCCACACTGATTAAATTAACACTTATAATGCGACATGCTTGAATCCACAGTCCAGAACTTAAGTGCTAATAGGATACTCCCGGACGCTAAACATATGAAATTTTTCTTGGAAAGATAATCAATAAATATACAGAAGTGCGCACAGAATAAAGCAAAAAGTAAATAATATTTCTTGTAAAAAGTGCGAGAAATCGAATGCCGACTATCGACTATTAAAATTTATTGTATTTTAAATTATTAGATGTAATGAAAATTGTACACCATGTTCTACAGCTTCCATTTTTTTTTAAAAATACATTTTATTAAAATCCATTTTTTGATACAAAATCCTTAGACTACATTATAAATATTATATAGACTATATAAGACATTTTTAATTAGAGCAATTGTATAAAAATTAAAAGATTATGTATTGGTTGTAGTAGTTTTTGTGATCGCCTAACGAGTTTCGATCCAGCCCAAACATAATAATGTGACAGGTGTTTGACAGCTCCACTGTTAAATGACAATAGGATATAATGGAATAAAAGCTTGTGATTGAAGGTCGTGATAAATGTTATTCTTAAATATAAAATTATTCTGGTTTTCAATTCAGGTTTTATATAAAATAGTTTATTTAAAGACGTACATGGCTATTTTTTATTAATTTATTAGATATATACATATTAGATGGAACAGGCTTTTAGAAATTCGCCTAATTAAAATGTTGTGTCTTCTTCCCCGACCCAAGAAAATGTTTCTTTACTTCGTCACTTGCGATACTTTTTTCTTAGAACATTTTAAAATAACGCATATATCAGATTATATAGCGTAATTAAAAAGTAAAAACGAGACAAAGGTCAACATTTTTCAAGTAAACATATCTAAATATTTTTTTACTACTCTTTAATAGTTAATAAAGTTATAATTATAACAGAATAAAATATAATTATTTATTATGACAAAATATACATATAAAAAATATAGTAAAGCAATGACAAAGGGCAAAATAAATTATGACAGTATAGAAAATATAATTTGTATTTATCATCTATATTAATATTGCAAAGGTTATTTTTATTTTTTGTACATTTGTTGGCATTGAATAAATTCAAGACTATCGATTCCACGACGACGAATTTAAAACGAAGATGTTACATATGTTACTTTTTATTGTAAAAATGAAGGGGTAAAATGTTTTAATAATAGTATGTACCATATGTATTGTAAAATTATTTAAATTATTACTGTTCATATATATGCAGCGCTAAGTTCAGCCACTCCGTGCTTTTGCTTTTGCAAATTTTGCAAAAAAGGAAAAAGGAAAAAGACACTAGTCTTAATAATAGTTTTAATGTCTGCCCAGCTGAAATTGTAAACAGCGAATTATACGCGTATGCATTAATAGGTGGGCGATGACTTTGCTTTTACACAGATATTGCAACACAGTGCCTGTTTGTAACGAAGGTTACTTGAATTTTGGATCAACAATTTCCTCATCAGCAAACTTCTTGAGGTCGTCGTAACGCAAACTTTTGGTATTTCTATCTCGATAGAAAATTAAATAGCTTACTATCTCTATCTCTCTATCTTTATCGTCAAAAAAAATCGCGATCGGTTCCACCAGTTAACACCTACTATCTCGAATATATACCTAATCAAGGTCTTTTATATAATTATTTTTAAAATTTAGGACCGTCGTGGCGCAGAGGCTTAGGTTCTGCCTGTAAACGCGACGGTTTGTGGGTTCGATTCCCACTCTGGGAAGATGGATATTTCTAATTCCATATTCTTCGCTCTGGAAACTAGGCAAAGTACCGCGTTGAGTTCCGCCTGAGTGGCGATACCTCGAAAACGGCGGAAAGCGGGGACAGAGAAAGCAGGAACTAAGCAACGGAGTGTCTTAACACTAGGTTCGTATGGTTCTTGCAGTTTCCTCTGCCTACCCTGCCATGTGCGAGATAAAGCGTGAAGCTACAGACACAGACAGACAGAAGTTTAGGAGAAACGTTGCATATAAAAGGCCGTTTTCGCTTAGTATTTAGTTACGATACGTAAAATATATTTTTGAAATTTCTTTTGATTTTCATTAATCATTAACGAAAATAATATTCTATTTTTAATTTTCAATAACTTACAATCTCATAATTGTTTACTACAAAGTTTTTAATACTGGCTTAAATTGATACCTCCGCTTGTACCTTCTATATTTATAATCATATAAACAACAATTTAAAGAAAAACAATTAAACAAACTTCAGCTTTATTTCAACACACCTAAAGGTCAAGTTAATATGTTAAATTTTATTTTTAATGACGTAATCGCGACCTCCTCAGTACATTTTTGGCTATAGCAACTTTCACTTTTTGTGTTGTATGTATGTAACAGGTTGCCAGCCATTGTTTCAAAGCTGTTAACCAGACCTGATATTTTTCTTTATTCTCGAAACCTAAAACGCGTAGTACTGGTAGAACTTACAGTTCCGTGGGAGACTAATATACCTAAAAGTCATAGCTTCAAACTTAATAAATATTTCGAGCTTACTAACGAACTGACCAGGAATAGGTTTAGAGTAAATTCATACGCGGTAGAAGTAGGAGCGAGAGGTATAACAGCGAAATCTCTCTTTAGCTTGCTAAAAGATCTCGGCCTGTCTAGAACTATTACTAATACATTTCTAGAACGTACTTCAAAGGCGGCATTAGCAGAATCTTTTCGAATTTGGTTAGGTAGTGGGAGGAGCTCGGACAGTGAAGGTGAGCGTTAATGCATTTTAAAGGGGCCCCTTTAAACCTACACTTGGGTCGCAAGTCCCAAGCGCTGATCGGAGCTCCTCTTCCTACAACGCGATGGGCCCGGCACCCGCACGGTGAATCCATGGAATGCTAAGCAGTTTCTTCTCTCTCTTGAAAAGCTACTTAAAATTATTGTGTATATATATATATATATATATATATATATATATATATATATATATATATATATATATATATATATATATATATATATATATATATATATATATATATATATATATATATATATATATATATATATATATATATATATATATATATATATATATATATATATATATCTACTAATATATAATATCTTTAATTAAGCGGAAAGTATACAGTGGAGTGATTTATATATGTAACTATGTACTGATTTCTGTATTAAATAAGATTAGTTGAATATAATAAAATGAAAAATTATAATATCGATTTTAACTATGTTATGAAACATAACAACCTACTTTCGCTGTTTTAATGTTTTCATTGAGAATAAAAAGTATACAGAACCAAAATAACTAGTAAATGTTTGAATCATTATTATAGCAGTACTCGGGCTTCTTGTAGCCGTCGATGTCGCCAGCTATAGGATTTTGACAGAGTAGTACTGATAAGTTAATTTTTTAAAAATGATAATTATTAGGACTTGTTATTGTAAGAAAGAGTGCTGTTTAATAAATAATTCCAGAAGATTCGCTTATGATTTTCTTATCTTTACGCTTTATCCCGCACGTAGCAAGGTACGCAGAGGGAACCATGGGAACCTAATGTTAGGATCCTTGTTCCTCTCCTTCCCGCTTTTCGAGACATTGGATGTTATGTTGTATAACTCGACACCACGCTTTACCAAGTTGCCAGATCGAAAAATTGGAAATGATAAAATCCATCTTCCCCGAGTGAAATTGAACCCACAAACCGTCCCGCTTACAGGCAGACGCTACGCCTTTGTGCCACGATGGTATTCATATAATTTTTATACGTAAGATTTCGTTTTATATTATTACAAATATTACGACTTCAACTGAATGTTGTATATAACAAAACCAAGTCGCTATATATTCACTTTAAAATACCATGCAATATAACATAAATTATGTTTAACCATCGAATAAAAAATAACAGAAGCTGCGTTAAGACGTTCGACGGCCTCTAAATGTTATACTCGTACTATAAAAAATAAATAAGTCAAAGCAGTCACGACTTATCGAACATGCATTGATCAAGCGATTAGCTTACAAATATTCGTGGTGTATGAGACAGCGAAAGTCGGTCCCCCGCGGTATAGAGCTTTACATTACTGATTAATAGTAGAACGAAAGCACCTATATATATATTTTTTTGTATTTATATTTGTATAAAATGTAAATTTCTGAAGTCACTGATGTTATAAAATATATAGGAATATTTCTTTCGTTTGAAATTTATATAGAAGTAATGTATATATTTTTTTATAGCTTCACGCTTTATCCCACAGATGGCAGGGTAGGCAGAAGGAACTGCAGGAACCATATGAACCTAGTCTTAAGACACTCCGTTGCATGGTCCCTGCTTTCTCCGTCCCCTCTAGAAATAATATAAAAAAATCTCTGTTGATTATTTTCTTTTCAATATTTCAAACAAACATATTAACTGGCAGTACTTGTTATAGCGCTTCGTAGTACCTGAATTTTTGAAATTAGAATAATTCCTTTGCGTCAATGGAGATTGAATCCATTACTGTGCTTAAAATAAGACGTTGTCCCACTGCGCTACAAGGAACTTTAATCTTATTAACGTTCAGCAGGCCTATTATATTAAAAAATTCTACAATCAATTTTGGTACTTCAAACATACATCAGATTATATATATAATTTTGTATTATAATATTTAACACTTAAGTATTCAATAAGGAAAACATTAAAATTCTCTATATATCTCAATTTTAGAGACATTACGTATTGAGTGCAGGAACTCAACGCCGCGCTTTGGGCGGCAAATGAAGAACGATATATTACTTACATTAATGCAGTGTACACTTTGTTAGTAATATCTTAGTTAGTTATTGTAGAATTGTTTCGTTTGATATATGTATATGAATGTAAAGCAAAATTTAAATGTTATATCAGAAATATTTAGTAGATTTTCTCCGTATTAAATGCTTATACAAAAGGGGGTTTATGTGTTTTGTTCTTTTTTATTAGTGCCATTATTGATTTTATAATATTTATTATTTTATATTATTACTACAGATTAGAGTTTACTCGAACACAAGATTTCGTTTGTATTTGTCTCAAAATTCGTGTGTTAAAAATAATATCCGGTTTTATTCCTTCTATTGTTTAGTTTTTACCATCCGTCATGCAAAATTATATGACTATTTCCTCTTTAAAACTAAATGAATATATGGAAGTCCGTCAAAGCAATTAAAATAATATATGTTTATGTATATATGTATGTGTGTCTATATGTATAGTATAATATATAAATAATGACGACATATAGTAACGAGCATAAACACATTATTTTCATTAAAATAAAGTCAATCCGGTTATAAGGCTTTTAAGCATAGCAGGGTGCGCTTACTGACGCACAGTTACCTCATTTTCCTCGTTACGAAAGGTTTGAAAATTTCACAAAAAAAAATAATGAATGAAAACAACAATTTGTGAAATAAAAAAAGATATTTTTTTTTAAGTTTAAAAAGTGTAAGATTCGAATTGGAACAAATTGTAAATTTAATTAAATATATAGACACTACTTAAACAATTCTGCGAATAACATAGCGTTTGCAACAAATTATAAAATGTAAATTAATTGAAACTACCAAACCGAATCATTAGACAACATCCTAAATAGGTATGACATCATATCCAAGATGGATTTTAACGTATTCTCAGTATAATACCTTCTTTAATATTTATAAGGCTTTTGAATCTTCATAACAAGTTTGTATAGAAGATTTTGTATAATTTTGTTGAAATAGTAATTTAATATTGCGAAATTTTGGCCAAAAATGCTTTGGCTGAGTTTTATGGAGCTTAATGCTCCTTAGGGTAATTTTTGGTTAACAATTTTGGAGAAAAAAAATAAATTAACTAAATAACGGGTAAAGTGTCCAGCTTTAACAATAAAGAAATATATCTTATAAGTTAATTTTATGTTGCTATATCAGAGATAAAAATGCTTCTGCAAAGTGATATATGTATACCTACATATTACAATTATTTTTGAATACTTACAAACGAAATGAATGTTATTAATAATAACAGTAAATTTATTAATTATAGTGTACTACTAATATATTTAAAAAAGAAATGATTTTTTTTAATTATTTTTTTTAATTAATTTTTTTTTAACTAATTTCCACCTTCCTTAATTTAAAGCTTACAAAAAATATCATCTTGCCTGTATATAGTATATGTAATAAGCAAGTATTTCATAAGATCAAGGGCCACATCTAACGCAACCTACTTGCAGACCAGTTCCTCATTGGATAAGCTATTCGCAATAGTTGCTGACAAGTTGAGTCACTCCGGTCCCAACTCCCAAACCGGTTACAATAGTTAACAATATGTTAATTTAAATTATAATTCATTATTTGTACTAAAATTGTTCGAATTGTTATCATTTGGTCTTGACATGATTACATTCACTTTTGGTTAAAGCTTATACTATTAGAACTTGGCACTCTATTATTCTCCTCTTACCCATATTCTTAACATTGCCTAAAGAATCACTATATATTTATTATATACTAGCTTTTGCCCGCGACTTCGTCCGCGTTTCCGTCGTTTCCCTCATAGTTTTGACGTAACAGGCAGATTCACTTTCGTATTTTAGAAGGGAAATAGTAATATAATATGCCAATCCACAAAACTATTAATATTCTCTATAAAAACACACAAAACTATTAATATTCTATATAAACTATTCTCTATTCACGCGCGATGGCTTGTTAGCGTAGGTATTTTTTTCATGTAGACATAAGTTTGGTGTTTTTGTACCGATTTCTATGATTCTTTTTTTATTAAATAGGTACTAATATTCATTAAAAAAATAAGGATGATGGTGAGTGTTATTGTTATTATATTATACGTAATAGTAAACAAATATAATAACAAATCTCTGATCTGCTAAGCTATCGGGAGTTACACGTGTTATTGTGAGTCAACTATAAAAGATAGATATATGCTGTCTTGGGATATTTTTTATATAATTTTATGTTGAATATTTCCGTTATACATGATTTCTATGTAGCTTTAACCATTAAGGCTGCACACGCGACGGAAGCTAAAAAAACCAAGTAACTTCTCCCGTTTTCCCAAATTTTCCTTTCACTGCTCTGCTTCCTATTAATGGTAGCGTGATGAAAAGTATACTATTACCTGCTCAGGAGTATGTAGAATAATTGTACCAAGTTTCGTTAAAATCCGTCGAGTAGTTTTTTTTTTCTATAAATAGCATACAGACAGACAGACAGACAAAAATTTTACTGATTGCATTTTTGGCATCAGTATCGATCACTAATCACCCTCCGATAGTTATTTTGTAAATATATTTCATGTACAGAATTGACCTTTCTACAGATTTATTATAAGTATAGATCTCTGCAATACACATCTAAGTATCTATACATATATATATATCTATATCTTTAAAAAAATATCCTGACTATTTATAATCTAGGAAGCAAGACGTATAAACTATAAATCGCAAAAACTACACACTTCCTTTCAGCATAAACTAGATTCAATCGATGTCCTGACAGAGGTACACTCAATATGTCGTGGTATAGTTAACTACACATGTTATATAACTTTATCATTAAATTATTTCATACTAGTGTTTTATTTATTTATTTACTTGAAAATTGTCTTTCTACGATAATTTTCAAGTTAATAAATACAATATAAAAGAAAATAATAAAAAAAAAAATTGAATTGTCTATGACAAAAGTGAGCGGAGGGCGTTTGGATTAGTGGGCGAAGTGAAGCGAAATATTTAGCTAAGTGCCTAAGTAGTGGGCGAAATAGTTAAGACTATATTCATAGTTTGTTTTTAACACATAACTATACAAGCATTAATTAATTTTGCCTTTCTAATGTCGATATCGTAATACATCTACTGATATTTTTTTTTTGTAGCTTCACTCTTTAACCCGCACATGGCAGGGTAGGCAGAGGGAACTGCAGGTACTGTGGGAACCTAGTGTTAAGACACTCCGTTGCTTAGTCCCTGCTTTCTCCGTCCCCGTCTAATGATATTTTAAGATGATATTCACACAAAGTATTTTAATACAAATTTACTAGCAAGCTAAAGTGATTTGATGAAGCATTAGACATATCTGTAGAGGTAAAATATCCTGTACCCTTATAAATGTAATTTACAGCTGGTGCGTCGTAAATTCAATTTAATAGCCACGTTGCCCGTCAAAAATTTAAAAGTTAAGTCCAAAAATATATTTAATGATCTAAAACCCATGGGTTCGGTTCAAAAAAACTATAAAGATAAAATCAATTATGTCGGAATTAGCCAAAATGCCGCGCTCATGCGTATATAATTTCTCATGCTTTCTTTTTAAGTGAAATAATGCGCGCTTTCTGGAAACGATGATTGCTATAAGTGGCTTCCAGAAGACCACAAAAAAAGTAAATATTTTGAAAGGTTCTTATAAAGGCCAACGGCAAAAAATTGAAAATACCCTCTCAGAAACCGCGGCTTGACCAAATCTTCAATTGTTTTTAAATTCTACAGTCATTATAAAATCATTTTCAAATAGAATGAATGTGTACGCTAAATCTATAGAGCGTATGAATGAATATATTTTATTGAATGGGAAATGAGAACAAAAACCTGCACTTGAAAGGTAATAAAAGCAGCTGTTGAAAGATTTTTGTATTTAATGTAGTTTTTAAGTTAAAAGTATTAAAAAAATATATTAATAAATCAGCATTGAATGACTAGATGTATAAACTAATTTTTGATTTCACATAAATAATGTATGTTTAAAAATTTCATTTAATTGTAAATAAATTTCATTATTGTTCAAATTTTCTTTTTACAAACATGTAATTTTAAAATCTATTATATACATTTAAAAAATGACATTAAAAATACCTTAATAACTTGCTTTTTCATACATTTAGCTTATTTAATAAATCGTCGCACTTTAAGACATTTTCATCTTAATAATGACATAAAGGTTTCCAAGAAATTTCACAATAATCTTACTATAAACTGCTAAAGGAGCGGAAACTGTTTAATTATAAACGGCAAATAACATATTAAAACGCAATTAAAACTAAGAAACATGTGTCCATACCAGTCCTACGCTATTGAAGTGTCGTACGTAACGAGTCGATCTCTGATAGCCCCTGCATTCCCATCTAACAGGCTGTTAGGCATTGCATACAGTAGGATTAAGAACCTTATATCAATGGAATAAGGTTAAATATTTTGGACGACTTTAAAAAAGTTTCTGGAAATTGTACTGCATCTCATGCATTCACTCTACGGTATATAAATATCGCAACATTGCAAAAGATGGCTTGTTATCGAGATTATCATAAATCAGAATAGCCGCTCCATTTTTTTTTCGTATAAAAGGATTTTAAATTGGTCACATAACATAAAAATAAGTATGTATACTAAAGTCGTTAATATGTTTGTTAAGAGATAAATATGTTTTTTTTGGGACAATTTTACTGAATAATGTTTATTATTATCAAGATAAAGTTTTTAGTATTAACTAAGGCAACCATGGCGCAGTAAGATGGGATCTAACTGTAATCATATTGGGGTTCGATCCCTATTCGCGGGATGTTTCTAAAATTCTGATAGAGACCTTAATCCTAATTTCTTTATTTCTTTCTAATGTACGCGGCTTAAAGCGAGCACTTACTTTTATTGCAGCTTATTATTTATGGCTTATATTCTAAAAATAAAGATAACTTAAAAAAAAACAATACATGTATATTATTATATATATTCCATATACATCAACATGCATTAACCATTACCTGTATAAATTACAAAATAACATATTTTACTAGTTTCTAATTCATATATTTATCAGAAAAATAAATGAAACCAGTTGCGCATTGAAAATAAACAAAAAAAACATCTTGTAACTAAGTTAATCATTATAAAGCCGTTTCTTTTAACGTCTTTAAGCTGTTTTTATAGAACAGTAAATTATAGATCTTAGCGGAAAAAAGAACTGAATGACTGCCTCTAGTCCGTGCGTCGGTATAGCATGAGTATGTGGTTAATGACAAAACGCGGCAAATTCTCGTATGCAAGCGCACGTGCATTCGTGTAGCGTGTATATGCATAAACTGTGCACATGCCAATTGCAAATTGCTTTTTGAAATGAATATTATTCATAATTGTGTGTAATGTTGACACCTTATGTTTTTGTATTTTAAAAATATATATTATTAACAAAGTAAATGTAATATTTTAAAATTATATTTAGTATATATTAGGGGATTATTTTCTACCTTCAGTTAAAGGGATAGGTAGTCTTCTACCGGCCTACAGTGAAAACTCACCGTTCTCCGCATTTCGCCTTGAAAGTCATAGATTCGTCATCACAGCATTTGAAGACACGAAAGATAATACTTATCTTCATCAGTCATACTTATCTACATCAGTTCATTTAATATTCTTTAACTTTACGAAATATATATTTTTTAGCGGCAATTCGTGATTACCAAGTAAATTAAAACATATCTCCAATGCATCATTACAGGAGCAATAAGAAGTTTTTTTTTTAGCTTCACGCTTTATCCCGCATATTGCAGGGTAGGTGCTTTCTCCGTCCCCACTTTCCGCCTTTTTCGAGCTTGCCACAGCGAAGAAAACGGAAATAGAAAAATCCACCTTCCCCGAGTGGGAATCAAACCCAGAAACCGTCGTGTAACAGGCAGACGTTGCGCCTCTGCGAATGCGAATAAAATGGTATTATACAAGTTGTTTGTATAATATCATTTTTCGATATTAATACTAAAACCAGCATTGTATAAAATGTCTTGTGTGGTTACTTAGAACCTAATTATATATTACGCATATATTATGTCTTTGTTTGTGTATTATTTTTGTTTTCCTTTCAGCTTTTTAATGGTGGAACTCAACGCCATACTTTGTTGTACCGGAGAGGATAAAGGAAAAATAATAACAGTTATCTAATTCATTCTTCCGAACAGGGATCGAATCAACAACCAAAAATTAAAATTATTAGTAAACAAATGATGGTTATAATTCCGCTATATTGCTTACTGAATCATAGTATATATATATATATATATATATATATATATATATATATATATATATATATATATATATATATATATATATATATATATATATATATATATATATATATATATATATATATATATATATATATATATATATATATATATATATATATATATATATATATATATATATATATATATATATATATATATATATATATATATATATATATATATATATATATATATATATATATATATATATATATATATATATATATATATATATATATATATATATATATATATATATATATATATATATATATATATATATATATATATGTATATAAAGAAAATGTCCATATACTTACAAAAATAATTCGTTATGAAACGCGAAGATGGCTGACTTATATTTATCCTCAGCAGAAACTCTTCGTCACATCGTAGTCTTTTTACTGGAACAAAAGAAAATGATTTTGAAAATTATTGTCACAATTACAAAGATGAAAAAAAAATCATGTTTAAAACAACTACAGATAAAAAATATAACATATGTAAATAATAAAAAATATACTGTATGTTAAAAAGAAATCATAATCTATAACTAAATAGATAAATAAAAAGTCAACCGTTACTGTCACATAGCTGTCACGCCGCCCCTACCACCTTTTGTATGTAGATGTGATGACAGCATTACAATACAGTTAAACACCTACCAAGTAGTTTATTCTAATTTTTGATTTGTAATCTAATACCTGTTTAATTGATTTATTTATTCATTTTTCAGCTTCACTTTTTTTATCGCTTATAGCAGGGTAGGCAAAGGGAACTACAGGAATCTTTGGAAATGAAGAAAATGGAAATGAAAAATCCATCTATCACGGGTGGGAATCAAACCCACAAACCTTCGCTTTTACAGGCAGACGCTACGCCTTTGCGCCACGACGGCCTTCTATCGTAATAAATATGAGTTTAATTTGCTGTAATGCAAGATTTTGGATTTTAGGTTAAAAGAGATATTAACCACTTCATTTTGTTACTTTGTTAAGATTTTAATAACCTTTATAACAATAGTTAGATATAGGAATAAATAAGTAAACTATTAGTTAGATATAGGAAACATCTAACTGATGTTTCACAAGATGCAAACCAGTGATTCACTCGACCATTGTAATTCCATGCATCACCACACGACAACAATGCCACTTGTTAACTCATTGAGCGTCAATACCTAGAAATGCGGCTTCTGCTTAGTTATTTTATATATTCAAAGTCCATAGCGACTACAAAAAATAACGATGTTTCATGATGAATAAACTCATATATACATATTTATTATTTTATATAGAACCGTCGTGGCGCAGAGGCGCAACGTCTGCCTGTAACGCGACGGTTTCTGGGTTCGATCCCCATTCTTCGCTCTGGCAACTAAGGCAAAGCTTCGCCACTCAACACGCAATGAGTTGCCGTTTGCCGTTAGTCCTGCTGGACTTGACAGTTACAACGAAAAATGTTAAAGAACTATTAAACATGGACCAAAATGTCGAATTATAGTGAATATATGAAATGAAATGTCGAATATATGAAAAAAAAACTAATTATAACGTTCATTACCATCTGAGCTCATATCCTTACCTAATAAAAAATTATCACTTTTCTGTTTAAAAGAAAAATTATTTAATGGACATAAATATAGATGTAATTAGAGTATATTTTCAAAGGTTGAATACTTTTTATTAACATGTAGTACCTATTGTCATAAGTCTACATGCTATTGCATGTAGGTATTATTCTCTATTTAGTTTACTTTACGGAACCTCTCAGCAAGTAGCACTAAGGGCCAATTTCACCGGTTACTGATAAAGTGTCAGATAATGCTGCGTACCAGATGAAGGGTAATAGTTTTAATAGGTTTTTATCTTCTAGATATTTCTTTGTGAACCAACGTTTGTTTTTTATTTGACAGACAAGAGTCACAATTTCTATCTAGGATTTTATGAGCAACAAGTAAAAAAGTCGCTAATGTGATTGAAATACTCAAATATCAACGCACAACATATAAGTGCAGCGCCCCTTACTGAGAAATACGGTAGTTTATATAAACTTTTATTATTCTCAAAAGTAGAAAAAGAAATAATTAGTAAAATATAATAAAAACACAACAAAGATTAGAGACCTGTTTTACCACTTGCTGATAAAGTCCCAGATAGGAAAAATGTGCCTTGTCCGGCAGATACGCAACAAATTTTGGTTTCACAAGTATCAGATGTATCTAGTAGATAAAGCCTGTTAACTGTCTTGGTCTTCATCTGTTAGACAATATTAACTACCAGCTTACTATCTGAAACTTTATCAAAATTGACTCGAAGTATGCTTGTTATATA
Source organism: Dione vanillae (assembly GCA_037178615.1). NCBI lineage: Eukaryota > Metazoa > Arthropoda > Insecta > Lepidoptera > Nymphalidae > Dione > Dione vanillae. Next base: position 1,289,344 of record JAZFAU010000030.1, read on the forward strand.
TTTAAACATAACAATATATACTCAATACAATAACAAAATAACGTAAATAACTTTATATTATTAATTACTTACTCTCTCCACTTTAGAATTCGTATTGTGTATTGCATCCTGATATTTACGACCATTAACCGTTATCATAATTGTTTGATTGAGTTTAAATATATTTTTTACGATTTAAATACTTAAAACTGTCGACTTTATAGTCCTATGTGATTTTATAGTGATATTATATTGCTATTTTATTGTGTTGCCCTAATTACTTTATTTTGTAGTCATTTTTAAAAACGATATCTATCGTTTGTTGTATTTTTTAAACGATATTTTAAAAAAATATGAAGAAAAGCCTTAAGGCTTCTTCTTTTTTTAAGAGAAGAAAAAAAGGAGTTCAGAACAGCACTTTTGACTAGAAACCCAAGGTTTTAAAATGAACGCTTATCTTCACTGTTCAAACTTCTCTCAGTACCTAACCAAATTCAAAATAATCAATCAAATCCAAAAAACATTGCTTACAACTTTGCCATACCAATATGATCTTAAAAATAAACATATTCCTTTAGACACCTCTTTTTCTAGCCTCTAGTTTATGAGACCTATATACCTATAATAATAATAACAGAATCGTGGTAGCTGTATATTATAAAATATATGCACTACTCCATATTATATAAAGTTAAAACGTTCATTGAACTCATGCAGATGCCTTTCATGCTTGTTCTCTTGTTATCAATCATATAATTTATTTCATCGGCGTGCAATTTGTCATCCTCGTGTCAATTTATAAGGAAGTCTTACAAAAATTATATATCAGTATATTTTTATTATCTTTTCCTGCAACTCTACCTTGTATATTCGGTACATACGGTTGCCCTTTTTATGTAAATGTCTTCTTACCGCAGCTGCGTCTGTTCTATTCTCTTAAAACATATTTTCTAATAATATAAAAATATGAACTTCATAATATTAGTAAATCATTTAATTTTTCGTTAGGTTAGCTTAATTGAAAATGACGTTACCCGTTATCCCCAAATTTTACTTTCTACAAAATTATAAGTACAATGACATGAAGCCATAGGATTCTAAATGCACCATGGACATAATATCTAGTGATATCTACGATTCATATATGAATTACATATATTTTCATTTTTATACAAAACACATACTAACTATAGAATTATTATTAGCTGCGTCGTACATAACATTGTAACGTCGACACGTATTGCATATTAAGTAAATAGATTTACACCAAGATAAATGAACGTGAGATAAGGTAGCAGCTAAAATGTGTGTGTGTGTGCGTGTGTGTATATATATATATATATATATATATATATATATATATATATATATATATATAATATATATATATATATATATATATATATATATATATATATATATATATATATATATATATATATATATATATATATATATATATATATATATATATATATATATATATATATATATATATATATATATATATATATATATATATATATATATAAAAACATTTCAATGCTAGCAAATAACTTGTTAGTCCCACGTACAAAAGACACTTTTATCGCCTCACTTTTCAACCTAGGAGATCTAAGGCATTGACATTTCATATGTAAATGATAGTGGATGACACTATATTTGCATGAGTGATTTGAAATACTATAAGGTAACATAAAACCTAAGTGAGATTTATAATTCAGTTATTATGAAGGTAACACCAAGGTGGGACAATAACCTTGCATGTAGGACATTAAAAATTTTCACATACATTCTGCACTATGGTAAATATGATGAATTTCAAATTGATTTATGATTTTTAAGCTGATTAATCAGAGCTTTACTCTTTATTTCGGAGAAAGTAGCCATAAGTCAATTCTCTTGGTAGCCAGAGAACAACTTCATACATTGTGTATTTTGTAAAACTGCAACACGTTGCCTCAAAAAAAATAATTTCCAGCTTAGACAATTGAAAATAGTGACGAAAATCAAAAAATAAACTTTAATTTACCTTATTGCTGAGAATAGTTTGCTCTAGCATTTCTCGCTGTGACAGTGAGTGAGACTGTGACACTCATTTATAGTCCAAAATCTCCTTTTAAATAATTTGCCATATTTTAGTTTAGGTTAAATATACCATCTTCATATTATATAAAATTTTGTGTCAAATTTTGCATTTTAAATGTGAAACCATTTTATGCTCTATAAATTAAATAAAACAAATTCTTAATTCTCTTATTATCAATGCAGTTTAATCTAATGCCTTTAAATATATATAATGTCATAAAAATATTCACAAGACCATATCTTACGTCACCCAGCGGGTAATTTACATAGAAACATCATTGGACCGACTCTACAAGGATATTACATTAGGCGTTTGACCACGCTGAGCATATGATTTGTTACTTTTGCTAATAAACTTTTTTGCTTATGTTAAAATAAAATTATTTTTAAAAGTTGTAGAACCATCTTAGTTCTACCAAGATATGATGTGACATTTAAACGAGTCTGATGGATAATGATCCATCAGACTTTAACTTGTCACCTGCGGCCAGGAAATAGGAGAGCAGAAAGCTTATAATATACCTCGAACCTACCTATCTCTACCCTCTACCTAGTCAGCCTATAAAGAATCTTTTACGAGTCATCAAGTCTGCCTGCATTCTAAGGTATATCCCAGCATACCCTGAAGGCGATAGGTACTTGTAGTACGAGTACTCGTAGAATACGTAATCGATAGACAAGCAGGACTACATCACAGGCTGTGTCTAGCTTGAGGGGTGGCCTGTATTCAGACGGTTTCCAGCGTAAAAAGAATCAGTTCCAACCAAGGAATTCTTATACCCAAAATATATACCACATAAGAAAACTGTCATTTGTCCAAAATAAATAATATAAAATTGATAAGTATGTATAGAATAATATTGGCAGTTGAGAAAAAAAAAACAAAAAAAAACTTTAATTATTATATTGTAATAATATAAAAAAACTCAGGACAAATCTACAAGCATAATAATAATATACAAGTTGTTTTCAAGTTCTTATATAAATATTGATGACTATTTATTATACATTATAGCAAATAACCTGTCCCGTGACCTTCACTAGAGAATAGATGATTAAAGGTTAAACAAAAAGTAGTTTTATAGTCTGTTTATATAAAAAAAAGCAAAGAATTTTACTGGCACGTAAATACCGCCATCTTTGAGTCGCCGCTTGACATACCTTGTCGAGGCTTTCAAGCAATCTCGCATGGGGGTATCTTTTATTTTCTTTTAATTGTCGTCTTGATAGTTTAATAAATAAAACAAAAACAAAATAGCTAAAAGGTAACAAGTTCAATTTTCTATTTTTTAATTTTCTTATATTAGCTAATGTTAAGTAGGTATGTAGTTTTAATATATTTTTATTTATGCTAACATATAATTCATCTTTATGTTATATATTTTAAGAACACAATACAAATATTTTATTTTATATACTTTCCAAAAGCCACAGGTTTAATATCCCGTTATCTTCAAATAAAAAAAATACAGTTAATTCCATTCTAATTACAAACAAAATAACTTTACTTCGACACAACAATTGTAATATACTATATATCATTCAAATACAGAGAATTTTATTTTTATTAAAATTTAAACAGTAAAATAAAAACTAACTACGTTATAAAAATATGAAGAAATAAAAAGAAGATTTAATATTAACAATATAACAAATCAAATATAAAAAAGGCTACGTCGGTGACATTTTAAATAAGCCATTTATAATTAATACATTAGTATTTACAGACATATATGTATATAAGAAAATTGTGATTTATGGGACGCAAACGTCAGGTCTAATGCAATCGATGACGAAATGATCGAAGCTTGTAATCGCAGTTGACATACATATGCATGCAATATGTAAGTATATGTCGAATGATCGATAAGTGCTTTAATACTTTACATTGCAAAATATGTATTCTATAGACCTTCATAGGATATTGGTACAATGTCATAAAAATATTATATTATATATTATTTTTAATATACATATATTATTATACTATAATAAGAAAATGCACGACGAATTCTTATATATAACAAGCTGTTTAGGCCATAAAGCTAAAAAATAAAAATATATATTGTATATATACCTATATGTTTTTTTTTAGGTTCACGATTTATCCCGCATATTACAGGGTAGGCACTGCAAGAACCATATGAATCTAGTGTTAAGACACTCTGTTGCTTCAGTCCCTGCTTTCTCAGTCCCCGCTTTCCGCCGTTTTTCGAGGTATTGCGTGTTGAGTGGTGAAATTCTACGCTGCACTTTGCCTAGTTTCCAGAGCAAAGTGCGGCGGTTTCCTGCAGTTCCCTCTACCTACCCTGCCATGTGCGAGATAAAGCGTGAAGTTTAAAAAACTATATATATGTAAATCTGAAAAATATATAAAAAGCAAAATATACAACTTTTACTTATATAGCAAATTCAATGTTGTATATTTAAATTCTTAGTAAAAATGTTCAGTACATCTGACGTATCGTAAATAAGTCGTTTATTAAGCTTTACCAAATAAACAACAAGTACTGCCATATTCGGCGTACAATAGCCGACTCCGGGTAATAAAACCTTTTTAAACGCTGTATCCAAATTTAATGTAATATTATAAAACCGAATTTAGTTTAATGTTGATTAGCAATCTTAAGTTATCATGAAATGATTGCTAATTAATTTATAAACCTTATAATTTATTTTTAATAATAATTGTTAAGATATAGATTATTGACATATTAAGTAGCAACACTCATATCGCGGGATGTTGATTTTAGGCAGAAATTAAAGAGCAGAGTGTCTGGACACTAGTCTTTCTTCGCCTATCTACTATCGCTTTCGCTTTTAAAAAAAGCAGATGTTCTTTTATCTTAAAACAACAATTTTTTTGGAACATTATATTATATATAAAGGCATTTTAGACGCTTTCATTATTTATCCACAAGGTTATGTAATTTATAAATACATATTATGCATTCACTTTTTCGTCCAATTCCATAACCGGTTTCTTGCCAGTGATAAAATATACTTAAATATTGTGATAAGCATATTATTTTTCTTTCAAAAGTTCTTATTAACATATTTTATATAAATTTACTCACATTATTAATTCAAGGTTTCAAAAAGTCTCCTATTACATATAGATACTGATACTAATATTTCCATATATTTATTAATAATACAAAGTTAAAGATTTAAGTAAGTTCAGTAATTTCAGAAAACTCAAGTTCAAATTAAATTTGACGTGAGCTGGCAAATTTATATAGAAAAGCTATACACTAGACTTTATAACATTATATGACATATAATGTTATATACATTAATTATTTCCTTTTAACCACGTGAGTAAAAGGCTACAGAAAAATACTATTTTAAAGTTTCTTGGGATCTACTTAAACAATGCTTCTTCTTATATTTTAGTAACGAAAAACAGATGGTGTATTGACTAGAGAGGAGAGTTGTTGTCGAGAAGGGGCGAGGAGGGGAGGTGCGTTGTGGAGAGAAGAGGAGAGTAATATAAAACAGGCGGCGGTATAGTGATTCGGGTTGCTTTTGTTACATAAATTATCGTATTAAAGTTGTGAAACAGTGATTAAATAAATTTAATATCATATGCTGTGTTTATTTTTTGTCTACCGCGTTATATTTATTTAACGTTTTTAGAATAAATTCTACATTTTTTAAAACAATTCTACAATATGATGATCTCGCTATTCGAATTTTGTAATAAAAAATATTTGAGTTTACTTCAATACAACTATGTATGATTAGTTAATAGTCATACAAATTATTCCGTTCAAAGTCCCATTATATATATTCTCATTAGTAACTTAACTAGGATTTCCATTTATTTATTTATCTGGCGTCACGGTGGTCGGTGACACATGTTGACTTCCGGCGATGAATGTCTCGATGTTGACTAACGACTATGGTTTAACGTGACCTTGACGCTATATATATATATATATATATATATATATATATATATATATATATATATATATATATATATATATATATATATATATATATATATATATATATATATATATATATATATATATATATATATATATATATATATATATATATATATATATATATATATATATATATATATATATATATATATATATATATATATATATATAGATATAGATAGACAAATAATAGTAATATAGGTATTACATTTAAATAATAAAATATATTTTAAAACAATATTTTTAAATAATTTAAAATGTAATCGTCAAACTAAAAAATTCAAAATTCAAAATCGTCAACACTAAACTTTTTACTACTTCTCTATATTTTTAACGCTGAATACCGAAAAATCTACTAATATTAAAATTAGAACTAAAATATTAAACATAATGGTTGCCTTCCTTCTATCTCATTGTTTTCTTTAGGTGCTATTTAATATTAACGCGCTTTATATATAGCCTTTTAGCTATTTTCAGGTCAAGTACATTTGATTGATTTGCCGGAATTCCGAATCCCTCGCATAGATGAGAAAGATTAACAAACATCCTTCTGTTATATCTTTTGTTTAACTTACGTACCTGCTATATACATATAGTTGTTAAAGAATACTTTAAAGTTATTACATATATAGCTTTCTTATAGGGAAATATAAACTTATAATAATTGTTGTTCAAGATTTTTCCTTTTAAGGTAAAGAATAACATTAATTCTCTAGTTCAATTACCAGACTCTACTGTCAATATGCTTTGCTCTCTAGTGCCCAGTAGAATTCGAAACATAACAATGAGCATATGCGTGACCTTTCAATCACCAAGCTTTTCTCAGCTATATCTGAGATCTGTATAGGCTTGATTTCTTTTCTTTTATTATATATATATATATATATATATATATATATATATATATATATATATATATATATATATATATATATATATATATATATATATATATATATATATATATATATATATATATATATATATATATATATATATATATATATATATATATATATATATATATATATATATATATATATATATATATATATATATATATATATATATATATATATATATATATATATATATATATATATATATATATATATATATATATATATATATTGTGTCATATCAACTTATTATACCTTAAAGTTTCATTTTATATATATTTTATATTTCACCGGCGCTAGCATCGAACAATTACCAGTACAAAAGACTTCAACGAGCCAACTTGACAAATGTATGCTTAACTGAATTTTAAAAATACATTAAAATGCACAGCGATTAATAAAAATTATTTGATAATCTTAAATTTCATCATATTTTTATGAAGGGTTCATTTATTTTATGCCATCACATAAGTTTTAAATATAGCCCATCTCTATAAATATAATAAACCTAATAGCCTACTGCAATAGAAACACAAATTCGTGATTATTCTGATGGTGTCAAATTATTACCTTTATTGAAACTATTACAGTAAGGCTGAGCTCAAAAGCATTTATAACAAAATTTTATAGTTCCTGAGAATGAGTAAAATTACGTAAGTGGAGTGATTGACTGAGTGGGTTCAACCAATGATACTTCAAGGCTTTATAATATTAATATAGAAAAATACATATACTTCAAATACAGATGTACTTAAATATGAAATATTGAATAAAGAATTAACTTAATATTTTTAATGTCTCCCATAGACGTCAATTAATATGTAAGTGACATTAAAGCATACAAATGTACGTATATATTTGTTTAAGTACCAATACTTCGAAAACCTATCGTGTGAGCACAAAGAAATCTTTACATATTTATCGGGAAATGCAGTTCTTTTGTTAACAACTGTCAAACATACGAATTATCACAACAATCATAACATTCTAATATATAACTTACGACGAAGACAATAAAGATTTTAATGCCATAAATGAAGCGTCAACGGTAAAACACGACACGATTCTCGCTAGCACAGAGTCAATATTGAATACAAATATTGATACGACGATTGAACGGTGAGGTAATCAGTGCAATAAACTTTGTTATTTGATGCCCAAAGAAACACGTATATTAGAAGCTTTTACAAAAAAGGAAGAATCCTTTTTGTTTATTATTATAAAAGTAGACAATCAATAGTAAAAATTAAATGTGTATATTCGACAGGAAATAGGAATTTACAGAAATAAAACAGTCCCTAAACACACTGGAAGCTAATTTCAGGATTGTATATTGCGTTCAGATGGAGGCTGTCTATCAGTCACTTATTAATGAAAAATGTTTACCTACAAAGGTACAGTCTAAATTATTAACAATTCTAAACCTTAAAAAGGTTTCATAGACAAGTTAGTAATAGTTTTTTTTTAGCTTCACGCTTTATCCCGCATATGGCAGGGTAGGCAGAGGGAACTGCAGGAACCACACGAACCTAGTGTTAAGACACTCCGTTGCTTAGGTCCTGCTTTCTCCGTCTCCGCTTTCCGCCTTTTTCGAGGCATTGCATGTTGAGGGGCGGAACTCAACACCGCGCTTTGCCTAGTTTCCAGAGCGAAGAAAGTGGAAATAGAAAAACCCATTTTCCCCGTGTGGAAATCGAACCCTCAAATCGTCGCGCTTACAGGCAGACGCTTACGCCTCTGCGCCACGTCGGTCCTCAATATTATATTTTATATTATAGTAATAGTTATTTTTTTAATTGTAACAAACAGTAGGTTTGTCTCAATTTAAGGAATATTTAAATTTAAGTTTCGATGTGTTTATGTTTGTGGTTCTTTCAATTATTACGGCGATATTAGTAGACGGCGAATATTAGTAAACAGATTAAAACAGAATGACATATAACCAAATTTTATTTTTAATATATAATTATTAATATTCTTTATTTGAATAAAATTACGAAAAATTGTTATTGTTTTTCTGCTTAAAGAAATATAATTTAATAAGATTTAAGTAAATTCAAAGCAGGTTTGCGTAACATCGGCAACGCCCAGCAATGATATCATAATACATAATGACCTTTCGCGAATAATCGTGTGGAACACGTGTTATAAAGAATAAAGAAAAAAGTATATATGTATTATTAATAATTAGCAAATAAGGCTTGCTTTCTTTATGATGTATGATGAATGTAATGAATGAAATAATATATGAAGATTATAAACTGAATGTATACTTAGAATGAAAGCTCTTTATTCGAAGCTTTAGAGACAAAACTGATCCATTGCCTACTGTACGTATTATTTATAAGAATGAATGAACGTTTCATCCTAAAGAACGGATAGCTCGGTTAGACTGTGGGTACTGACATATCTGTCAGTTATGACATATATGACGTTTGACGACATTTGAAGAGTCGATTAGAACAATATTTGAAATACATATGATTCTCCGATATAACAACATTATCGCAGGTTTCCTAATCGAAGAAGATATATTATTTAAATATTCGTCTATTTGATGACAAGACAAAAGCAGGGCAGAATGGAGGACAGAGTGTCATAACATAAGGTATATTTTGCCTATCCTTTTATGCACACAATTATTTGAAGTACGTAAAGGGATTTTGAAGTAAGTAAAGGGATTCTTATTCAAATTGGGCAAAATAACGATGCAAGAATATACAGTCGATGGAAGAGTACACTCTAACATTATATTAAATACATACAAATATGAAATTCTTGCAGATTTTCTAAGATATAATGTTACAAGCTTTCTTAACTTGAAACACGACACCGTCTGACGTACATATTATAACATCCGTGTCGGTGTCGGATCGATTACATCAAATTGCATGCGCTAAATGTACCGGTTTCGAAATTATTCGCAAAGCATATCCTAATTCATTCACAATAATGTATATATATATACATATATATATATATATATATATATATATATATATATATATATATATATATATATATATATATATATATATATATATATATATATATATATATATATATATATATATATATATATATATATATATATCCTCTGTAGTTTTATTGCGTGTAGCGTTGTAAGGGTAGAGGCGTATCGTGTGAATATATCACGCACATAGTAGGGCCCTAGTATTAATATACTCCATTCTGCATTGCGTATATAATATCGTATTATTAAAAGGGGAAATAAATTATATTTATATTTTTTATGAGCTTTCATAGTTCTCTCAACTTGCTCAGTAAAAATATTCGATTTATTTAATTATTTTAGAGTAATATATGTAATAATAATAATAATAATAATAAATATACTTTATTGCACAACTTAAATTAAAGAGCACAAATGAAAAAAAAAAAAAAAAAGTAAATAGTAAAATAAAAGAAGTACAACTAGGCGACCTTATCGCTTAAAGCGATCTCTTCCAGGCAACCTTTGGAAGTTGGAGTTGTATAAGGATGGGCGGTGCATTAATAAAGAAATACATAAATATATATACATATACATACGTATATATACACATACATATACATACACATACATACACATATATACACATACATACACATATAAATATACATACACACTTTCATATACATACATACACATAGATACATATATATTTATATATAAAACTACACATATGACATACATTATACTAAATTGAAAATAATACATAGCAATACCCCGTACAAATCAAGATCTCAGCAAAAAGAAAAAATAATTAAGAATTAAAAAAATACAATATTACAGGCTTAAAAAATGATTTTTAAGCCTCTTTTTAAAAATGTGTAAACTCTTAGCACGCCTGATCTTAATAGGAATAGTATTCCATAGTTTGGCAGCTTTAACAGTAAAGGAATTGGAGTAAAAAGAGGAAGAGTGAAGAGGAATTTCAAGTAGTAAGTTATTATCGGAACGTAAGGAACGGGAGTGGGTGTCATGAAGGAACTTAAACTGTTCCTTCAAATATGGGGGAGTAGAAGGATTAAACAGCACTGAATAGAGAAGATGAATCATATAACGATTTCAATTTATTTTCGCCATTCACGACTTTTCGACGAAATTTCTAAAGGTTCATAATAAAGCGGAGAAATCAGACCCAGAAAAAAGCAAAGACCTTTTCAGACCTTTCCTTAGAAAAAAAGCTAATCTCTCCCAGTTGAAATAGAACCACCACTACGTTTAATGTCAAACGTTTTTCCAAAAAATTCCAAACTTAAATAAGCTTGTGTAAATGTTTCACAACATAAGTTGATGACATTTAGTATCCACCCACTGTCCGAAATTGTTTTTTGGTCAAATTCGCTTCTTCCACCCGTCAATCGTATAGTATAATGACTTAATAACATATTGCACGTCGTGTAATCAGAGTTCTAAGCTGTTATATTTATTTCGTGTAGTAAAATTTCTTTTCTTTGTACGCATGTTTCTTACTTTAATTTGGTACTTTAAATAGTCAAACAATAAATATTATGAACATTGAGTGGAAAAATTACATTATTAATTGAGTATATACTACTAACCACTCTTTAGAATATTGTTGTGAATGAGCCTCAAAAATTATTTCCCATGATTTTAATTTGTTTATTTTAAATATAAACCTGTTCATCGTTAGCACAAAATGTAACTATAACTAAGGAACTACGTTAGTCATTTTAATTAACTTCACAGTGAATTTATAAAAAATGAAACTTAAAACTTAAATTGTTGGACTGTTAAAAGAAAATAAAGATAAAAGCTATCTTAAAATAGCTAACCTGTAAGGAAAAAATACTTAAAGATGGCGGAATTAAATCTTGGACTCGCGCCATAAATCGTTCGGCATAGACAAGCAACATTGCATTCTGTTCTATATTGTCTTTGGACCAAATACTCTTCTCTTTGGCAAAAGTGAGTATGTCACAAAGTAAATAAGACTTTAAGTTATTATAATAAAGTGTATCATAATTGTTTCAAAGTTAAGTCCTTTAAGCCGTAGACGCCGATGATAATCTTCTGTAGTTTTATTGCGTGTAGCGTTGTAAGGGTAGAGGCGTATCGTGTGAATTATTATTATTGTTTTAATTGATACAAGATGGGCGTGAAATAGTGCTGCGTTCAAGCAATATAGCTTAAAGCGACAATGTTTTGCATATTTACTTTATTTATACAAGGTGAGGGTGCTTGTATACTTTTAGACTCTGCTCAGTTCCATATTTAGAGCACAAGAATTAAAAAAGCAAAGACATATTTTTTATTTAATTTTATATTTAAGAATCTTCTTTACAAAAACAACCATCCTCCATCTAACGTTGTTTTTGTGGTAAAATTAAGGTTACAAAGTTAATATTGTTTTTACGGACAAAAATTAACGTCTTCTGACTCTCATCACTTAAGCGATCTATTGTATCTATACATATGTATATGTATATATATGTAATAATTGCAATTTTAATAAGAAAGGAATTAATGTAAGATGAGATTATGATTTATTTATAGAGACAATCCATACAAGACAAGAAAATTTTGTATTCGTTACTTTAAAATTTATTTCACGTAACTTAGGAAAATAACATTTATATGAATTAAGATAAAATATTTATTATAAATATTTTTTATCTGTAATCATTTTAATTAACTATAAAAAATAGAATCAATCAATTACTGGCAAATACCTCGCTTATTGACGTCTCCTCTATCCTCGAGGCGGCATCGAAAACGGTCGTATCTGCAAAGAAATAACAAGTCAATCGGGCGCAATTAAAACTAAAAAACTTAAACAAGTCAGTTTATTTAAAGAAAGAAAATAACTGTTTATTTATATTCAACGGTAAGCTATTTTTACTCTATAGTTATTTATTGACCAGTGAATGAATTTACATGGTTTATCTACCAATCTATTATAGTACAAAAATAGTGACTCGAATGAGTTGTTTATATTCGTAACATATTTTTTTTCTAATTCACGCTTTATCTCGCAAATTAAGAAGGGAGAATAGCGTGTTAGGGACTGGCGGGATTGACGCAGTGCTGATTTCTTTTTAAGTATTACGACCAGACATATTATGTATGGATTTTTTGCCACTTATTCGATGTTTTAAGATAATTAGATCCACATTCTCAAAACAAAACTAGGTTTAAATTAAGGTTACTAATCGATTTTTTGTCACTGGGCGTGGCTGTGAACCATTATTATTGCATTATTAATTCGATTTTTGTAATGTTAAAAAGAAAATAATAACTTTTCTCAGTAACTAAGCAAAACATACACACTCCATTTCGTTGCATGATCCTAACACACGCACGTCTCCTTTCCTTTTTATTACTGGGAACCGACCCAAGGTCCTGTCAATGTGACTTATTTGACATTTGGCAGCCGGTTTCAATATCTATACTTATTGAATGCTAAAAAAAAAGTCGCTCCTTTGCTCAACTTGTTGGACCTTACATAAAATCTTTGCGAGTCATTGATATCATTAATTAATAATTTTTTTAATTTTTTTTTTAAATACACGTCTGCTTAGTATAAAACATAAAATGCGACCGGTTGTTGGTTCGATTTTCACTAGGGAAAAATGGATTATCTCATAGATTATCCATTTTCTTCGCTCTGATAACTCAACACGTAATGCCTAGAAAGGTGAAAGGCGGGGAACGGAGTGTCTTAACACAAGGTTCCTACGGTTCCTGCTACAAGGGGGATAAAAGAAAGGCGGATAAGAGGCGTGGAGCTAAAAGAAACATTTAGGAAACAATCTTCAACAATCTTTTTATGATTAAAACCTTTTTGAGATGTAGAAAATTAAGAATTTCTATAACAGTATAAGCTTATATGTATTACTAGTAAACCTTAGTAGATTATACTAATAAATAAATCATTAGATGCATATAGGTACATAGTTTTATCTTATAGTTTGTAAAATTTATACTTGAACTATTAAATAAAATAACATAATAAACTTAAACTCATACCGTTTAAGATATTAAATCCTGTTCTTTTATAAAGTAAACACAGACAATAAACTATTTACATTATTATCTTATTAATAATTCCAATGGCGTATACCTGCTAAGTGTGTATTAATGAATGGGCAGCAGTTCCGCGTTCCTTGACCGCGGCCCACACTACTAGCTTCTGACTAACTTGTGCACATATTATGGAAGTCGTAATTGTTACAACATCACGGTTTTTTAGAAATCTCTATATATTGCTTCACTTTTGAGGATCGTGGGATAAATGGTGAGTGTGAAAGTTATGTCCGTGTTTAGTATTTTAATATTTAATTATAATAAAGATTTTAATGAATAATTTGAGGGCCGTCGTGGCGCAGAGGCGTAAGCATCTGCCTGTAAACTCGACCGTTTGTGGGTTCGATTCCCGCTCTGGGAAGATGGATTTTTCTATTTCCATTTTCTTCGCTCTGGAAACTAGGCAAAGCGCGGCGTTGAGTTTCGCCACTCAACACGCAATGCCTCGAAAAAGGCGGATAGTGGGGATGGATAAAGCAGGAACTAAGCAACGGAGTGTCTTAACACTAGATTCATATAGTTCCTGCAGTTCCCTCTGCCTACCCTACAATATGCGGGATAAAGCGTGAAACAAAAAAAAAAAGATTTTAGTATTTTATTAACCATTTTTTTAGTATTGACATTATGAATATTTGTAGAAAAAACCTTTATATATGTTGTTGTTATTACATATTAATTTTTTTCAAAGACAAGTTTAATACTTTTCAGCGTGACACTGGCGAAGTGAACTGTGCTTCATTGGCACGCTCTAAACGGCATAAATATAGAGAAAAACAAGCTTAATAGTTATAGTAGTAAGTTGTGAAAGGCTATTATATATCTTATCACAAACTAAAGATATTGTTAAGGTTCGTCTGTGAGATGTTTTTTACATAACAATTTGAAATGGAGAAAATCGTATACGAGAAAGCAATATATTATATGGAATGACCCAAATATACATATTTGAACTCCTAAATGAAATATGACTCCAATCGGCGAGATCATAAGTAAAAATACTTTAACTCACATTGACAGCATCACACACAACCAATTACCTCCTACTACATAAGTAATACGTATAACATACTACATGTCAATTTAATTAACTTAACGATTACAGTAGAACTATATGTATAAAATTACATTTAACGAAGGGTCATGGTCGTATCGTCAGGTTTAAAAGTCACATAACTGTTAGGAACGGTAAAGTACGGCGTGATCGTCGTGCGTCGCGACCCGTGGCCCGCGATCGCCGTAAGCCAGTAACAGATATTGTCTAAAGCGCTCTGTCACTTTAAATTCGAATGGTAAGACGAGTCAGGTTGATCGGGAAAATGAAAGTGTTCTCTAATGATTGTACAGTGACAAAATAGGTAAATTTATTATAGAGTACCGTCGTGGCCCAGAGGCCGAGCGATTGCTTGTAAACACGACGGTTTTGTGGGTTGTTTTCCCATTCTTCGCTCTCGCAACTAGGCAAGCGCGGCGTTGAGTTGCGCCACTCTACCGGCAATGGCTTGAAAAAAGTTAGAAAGCGCCAGTCTTAAAGCTAGGTACCCATGGTTCCTGTAGATCCGTCTGCCTAGCCTGCTATGAGCGGGATAAAGCGTGAAGCTAAACTTATTAGCACAGCACTTTTAATTTAATTTCCATTTAAGATATATTTATTAGCTTAAATGTTATCGTTTTTATTGTAATTTAATAAAAAGAAATGAAAAATGAAGACCAGTAATATATTACCTAAAAACTGTTTAAATGTAATACCTTAGTTAAACCACCTTTAGGGTGCCAAAGAATTTCTGTAGAACCTACAACTTCCATGACTTGCTGGAGGATCACTATGCTTTTCCTGTTGTAAGTAGAGTATGTAGGATGCTTATAATAGATTAGCAGCAGAGGCAGAAGGGCCACCTGATGTTAAGTGAACGCTTTCACATATAGACACCCATAACCCGAGAGGATGTTGATGCGTTGCCAATCAAATATCTAAGACCCTCCGTTTAATAAGGTGCTGTTTCACGACAATTTTCTGTGAGAGCGTGGTAATTACCCGGTTCAAGCCTGGCCCTCAAGAGCTACTGGTGTTAGTGTAGTGAAGATTCTACCACACTCAGTAGTACGTGACAGTGAATTTGTGCATAATAATAATGTGCAATATGTATAAAAATTTTACTATGACATTATAATTATAGGTGACTCCATGCAAAGGTCTATGAAGACTAGAAAGTCGGAGAAAGATTCGTCTGAGAATATGTAACAAAAACGTAATAGTTAACAATGAATCAAACTTTGTAATATAGACCGCAGCCATTGTTCGAACGCAAGCTTGGGAGTATGTAACGTCATATTTTTGCTTTCTTATCCATGTGAATAGTTAATTTAATAATTTTTATTAAAATATTTTTTTATAAAACATTCGTTTCTTACTATTTTTTTTAAATGTATAAAATACTCATCGCAAACGTACATACACTTGCTGGTCTTTTTAATTATATAAGATATATATCTACATTTACATACGTTTTAATGATATATACAGACACATAATGCCTTGTCCAACGAGTATACAGAAAAAAAATTTAATATATATATTTTTTTATCTTAAATTTTTAATACGAATAGCAATGAACTGAAAGTGCCATTGAAAATTAATTTACAGAAAATTTCCTTTTTTTAATTAATGTATCACTTTTCAATTTCAATATGACTGATTTTGTCTACCAAGTTTCAGCAATTCGAATGGCCAGTTGAACTTCAAGTAATTTAGTATCAAGCTCGAGGTCCTACATCTTGATTTACGACTACGAAAATACAGATAAAAAATATCTCTAAAAATCTTGCTAAAAAGTGGGCAGGATAGGTTCAGAGTTAATTTGTAGCAGCTTGAAATAAAAGCGAAAGTTCCATTTTAAATTTACACTCTATGGCACTATAGTATAATTACTTTATTTTCCTATCATAAATATTAATTACATTTTTCCCGAGTTCTCGAAGTATTAGAGTTCTTTTTCCCGTCTCGACTAAAAACAATTTTCTCACCGTACCTATGGACCGCGTTAACTCAGGCACTTAAATGCTTCATGTGTTATTCACAACCCTTATTTATGTCCATTTGTAAGTTAAATAAAAGCTAGCAAGAAAAACAGAATAAAATGTATTTTCATTAAAAAAACAGTTTTCTTATGTATTCATATTAAACTTTATCTATCACGATCAATTGTGATTTTTTTTCGATCGATATCGATTTTAATCGTAATTCTTAAGAAAACAATTTTACATTTATCGAGTTTCATTTTACTAAATGAAACTCGATAAATTATCTATATACCTTAACTTAATCGATATTACGAATTCCGAAAAAATATCTCTACAGATAATAAAAAAGAGTACAATATAACAGACAGCGTGTTAAAACAATTATTGTAATATTATATGTTTAATGTAGTTCTTAAATGTTTTTGTTATCTATTATAATTAATATTACTTTCCAAAGACGATGCTGTTGTATGGAATGTGGTTGCCGTTCAGGTCTGATAGTCAGCAATAATATACAGTCTTGTGTTAGTGTAACACATATTGGAGATAAATTGGTTGCGAATTGAGAATTCCTTTTTGGTAGCTTATAAGGCTATAAGTCACGTTAATAATAAAAAAAATATGTTGATACAGGTAAAGCCCCAGGTAAGATCTAGTATAAAATAATAATAGTTAATTAAATAATAATAGGTAATTTTGGTAAAAGATATTTTAATAGAATACCTAACACCCTACCAACTCATATCATCATCATTATATATTATGTGTGGAAGCGTTACTTATCAACAATTCAAACGTATAGTTTCAATATTAGAAAGAACACTCCTTTGGTTCGATTTCTAGACACTGTATTGGAAGGCGTACTTTGTCGTACGAAAGCGGGATACAAAACTTTGTAGATATAAATAGACAATGTCTAATATTTTAAAGTTTATTGCTTTTACAATAATTGGTGATAAATTATAAGACTGGACGGGAAATTCTTAATTTAGCCTAAGATTTTCATTATTGTAATCATTATAGACAACTGGACCATCGTGGCGTAGAGGCGCAACGTCTGCCTGTAACGCTCTGGCAACTAGACAAATTGCAGCGTTGAGTTTCGCCACTCAACACGCAATACCTCGAGAAAGGCGGAAAGCAGGGACTAAGCAACGGAGTGTCTTAACACTAGGTTCCTATGGTTCCTGCAGTTCCCTTTGCCTACCCTGCCATTAAAACATTGCTGCTATTAGAACATTAATTGTAAGTTTTAATGCGTAATCAACGTAAGTAAAAGCAAAATTGTGTGATCAATGCTAAACAGTGGCGAGTGGAATCTTTGCGGAAGCGAAACGAGTCGGACAAGTTGCAACCTGGATTAGATAACCGTTGGTACTAACCTTCACTTAGAAAACACCTGCGGGAAATGCCTATGTATCTCGTTTACGTCATTCTAGTTTTTCTAGATCGTTTTTAAATGATGGCATTATTAATATTAAGCCCTATTCATTGTTAATACATTTATCAATATAAAACTCTTTAGATTATTTGTAAGACAAGAGTTACTTGAAAGTTATTGACGTAGGAAACTGAAATTTGTAATATATGGAGTATCGTAGATAAGCAATTATTGGAGAGGGGAAATGGGAGGAGCGAGTGTGAAATGTCCTTTAAAGAGCGGAAAATATATAAAATTTTATACATTACTTAGAGAAGAACTTTACATATGTTTTTTGTTTAAAACAAATCATGTATTTTAATATCAGTTATACAAGTACGTATTTAACTTAAATTCCAATTGATATACAAATAGAATCAATCTCCACACCGTAAGTACAGGTTCAAATTTCAATAGGCTCTAACATTTCCATATAAACAATACGTTAATTGTTAAGTAATGAGCCAGATCACGCACCGACTATCGTGACTCGATAGCTGAATTCATTATGTGTCGTCTCGCCGCGAATATCGCGTGTGACACGAACAACCGGCGGAACCAATGAATCCGCGTATCTCCATTAATTACAAATTACAATTACCTATCGTAGAAACTGATCATACAGGTGACATACGATAATATCTATAATACGATGCTACGGTTGAAGTGGTATAAGGAGGACTTATAAACTAAGTGAAGAATCACTAGGGCGTCAATGTTGATTCAGTCTTGATATTCGTGAAACAAGCATTGCATGGATTTGCTTAATGCTCTAATACTAGTTTCGTTTCCGAAGGTTTCATATAAACAAGATTTTAGGTTAACGATTAGTAAAAGATATAAAACACTTTTTGTTTTATGTAAAATGATAATGTAAGCTGGTATGAATAGTTTTCTATAAATTTCATTATTTAGATACCTAGTGAAAATTTATACAAACTAAAAAAATCTTTGTACCTCACACACTTTTACAAGATTTTTTTTATTTGTACCTACTATAATATTGACGTTAATTTGATCTCGTTACCTCAACGAATTTTTGAGAAAAACGGTCTTGACAGACAGACAAACAACAGGTTTTTTACTTTGAAGTACAGAATCGTGGAAAACAAGATTCTAATAGTAATTTTTCAATCTTATATTATATATTATTTGTAGTAGCGTTTTAATTGCTTACACTTAGAGGCTAGTTTTTGACATAGAATTTTACTTTTGGTACCGCTTTAAAGATCACGAAAAGGTGAATGGGTGAAAAATATGTTCGAACTCGAACAATTCAATTGATAATAGATTTTAAAAATTCTGCGTGTCAGAAAATTAAATATGCTTGAAAAATTTGCGCACGTTTTGAGTCACAAGACAAAAACATTTCTATCCCTAAAAACTGCTCTATTAAAACTAAGTACTACATATGCGCAGGCAACCCACTTGTATTGTTTAAATTAACGTAGCCCCCTATATGTACGTATTTCAGGGAAGTTTCTGGGTTATTTAAGAATATTAAAAAAAATTGTCATGTCACACAAATTATGATTAAATCAAGGAAAAGAAAAGCAAAACGTTTGCTTAAATAAGTATATTAAGCAAATTTTAGTTCAATATTTTAACTTCAAGCAGCTGTTTAAAATGAAAAAAATAAATGAAAATCATTATAGGTACAAAGTATTTGCATAAAGCGTTCATTACGCAACAACACCTTTGCTTTCATATGGGTGATTGACAGGTTGCGAGTTAAGCCGAACTCGATCCTTGCTACCGTAGACTTAGAGGTGATATTACTGGGGCTAATATATGGAATGCAGTGGCTCGGTTTTCGTTAAATTTTAAGTATTAAACTGACGCGATTTGTATATTGTTTTGTGACCTTTTATTAAAACTATTTTAGAGCTTTTTAAATAGTGCAAGAATTATTTTATATTTTTTAAAAATATATGGACCTTGAATATATCATTGCGATTAATTTAGATAATGTGCTATTATAAGATAGTAATTTTGATATTATTTTTTATATCTGTTTTAGTCTGTGGCGAAATTATTCACGTATATATAATAAACTCCAATATGTATAAAATAATTTTACGAGCAAAATATAGACTATATAAAAATAGAGATTATATAAAAATACTACAAACATTATATATGTATAAAAATATAGGTATATAAACAGTATCAGTAAAAATCGTTCAAGCAAGAATTTTTTTTTTTCTTTTTTTAGCTTCACGCTTTATCCCGCACATGGCAGGGTAGGCAGAGGGAACTGCAGAGACCGTGGGACTAGGTTCCCACAATCTAATGGTGTTAAGACACTCCGTTGCTTAGTCCCTACTTTCTAAGTCCCCGCTTTCCGCCTTTTTCGAGGCATTGCGTGTTGAGTGGCGGAACTCAACACCTCGCTTTGCCTAGTTTGCCAGAGCCAGAGCGAAGTAAATGGAAATAGAAAAATCCATCTTCTCCGACTAGGCATCGAATCTAGAAAACGTCGCAGACATTGCGCCTCTGCACCACGACAGTAAAGCAAGACAGCAAGAAATATTTATTTAATATTTATTATACCGCCTTCATTTTACGCCACACATGTGTACAAACGACAGCTTGTCAAACGCAAAAGCGTGTCATGGCCGTGACATAACTTGACACGCGTGACTGCCTAAATGTTTATTAAAGTAATTGCAAATAAAACAAATCGTCAATATTATAATTTGATTTTATTGTGAATCACTTACAAAATTGTCAATGCTCGTATCGTGTAAAAAACAACCCAAAATAATGTTGATATTGTGTATAAAAATGTTAACGTAGCAGTTTCACTGCGACTCTTAGAATTTGACCAAAACTACTAGCCAACTGTTTGCTTAGTTGTCTTGCCACTTTCCTTACAGCCGTTATAACTTTTTATGCTAACATCGATTTAAGTTTCTTATAAACTTATCCAAAACATGCCTTTTGTGTTTGTGTTAGTTTTTGTAATATTTTATTTGAAAATATGTTTACATGCTTAATAAAAAGTTTGAGGTATAAACATTTAATAAAATGATGCATGAATAAATAACTTAAATATAATCTAACGTTTAACAAAAAAATACAAAAAATAATGTTTTATTATAAATAATGTTGTCAAATTATTAATTAAATGTATGTGTAAAAATTGATGTAATTTGTATATGAAATATCTAAAAATGTAATAAAAATTACTCAGGGCTAAAATTTGGAACAGATAATAAAATAACACAAGCCTAGATACTATATACTACATTGATAAAAAATAATGTGACAAATACAATGTTAAAAAGATTAGATTTATAAAAAAGTGAAATATTTAAGTAAATTAACTTTGTAACTAGCCATCTACTCTACAAAATTAAACAGAAAACATTGAACTAAAGAAAATAGTATAATATTAATTTATTTGAAACTTAAATAGTTTATATAGAAGACATATGCAATGTATTTATAGGACCACCATCATAAATTGACTTAACATAAATGAATCATTAACCTGGCAACATCATTTCATCATCATTATCTGTCCTATACAATAATTATATCCTAAATTACCTAAATATGTGTGTAATTATCAGAGTTATTTGTGCACTATTTTTACCTTTAATCCACTATTCTTAATGGCACTGTTAAGTGAATTTTATTAGATATCTACCTAAATGCTATTACAAAGCACTACATTGAGCTCTTATATTAACTAATTGGCTAATCTTAATTTTTTGGGTAATTTGTGCCTTTTTTTAATATAAACTTGATATAAAACATACAAATTGTTAATGTTAAATTAATTATAATAAAATAAAATAATTATATTGTCGAATATAGCCAAAGTTTTCGTATCGTTTAAATAATTGAGCTGGTCATAAATATTCCATCACAACATAAATTAAAATCTTTCTCTATGAGAGAAAGTAATATTAATAAAATATAATACTAATTTAGGTTAATCTTAATTAAATTTAACTATACTTAAATTATTTCACAAAACACAAATGCAACCTGTAGTGATTTCAAAATGTCTTTATGTACATATAAAAAACCAGAGTATACATAAAAGAAATGGACATTTAAAAAACTTGCACTTATCATATACCTTATAAAATTGTTAGCAAAATTCAGTATTTCCTTATGTATGAAGTATTTGAAATAGGTCATAATTGGTAAGATTTACTAAGCCTATGTGTCCATTGATCATGCAGTAGTACTCCGCCCCCATTATGTAGCATAGGACAATGACACCTACTATGCCACCCAACGAGTTTGACATTGGTAACACAATACCTGTAGCTATTAACAGTCCAGCATAAGTTAAGTACCTTGAAAAAATAATATTTTATTTAATTATCATATTTAAATCATAGAATTTGCATCCATAGAATAAAATTTTACATATTCATATTTAACAATAAATAACTCTTTCAGAAATTTAAATAATTAATATACATATATAATAACACTTTCATCTAAAATATTTATCAAATTGATTTATTGTACTTTTATTGTAAGATACTATAACACTCTGTTTTAAATGACTTCTTTATTATATTTCTATACAATATGAAAAATAAGATTACTTCATTACAAAGAATGAAATATGACCTGCCACTATTGTGGTATTTTTCAGTACTATATTTTTACTGTCAATTATGTACACACACCACCCATGATATTATTTTATATTGATTTTATGCAAATTGCACCATAAAGACTATATAATAAAATAATTAAAATAAAACATTATTGCAGAATAACTATAAACTAAAAAGAATAAAAATTATTATAATAATAAACATTCTATGATATTTGGAAATTGCTTACAGAATTTTATATTATTTAAATAAATAATTTTATATTAATAAAAACAAAAAAGAAGGTTAGTGCATATTAAAAATATTAGTAAATACCCACAACCAACCAAAAAATAATTAATAAATTACCTATTATTAAACATCACACTTAAGCTTTACAGCTCCTCATTTCTGTAAGAAATTAATAAAATAAAATAATTAAAGTAATTCAAACAGTTAATATTAAATAATGAATAAAGGCTACTATTTAATTTAGATGTAATTTTATTTACCTTGTCATAGATTCTCTGACTGTTAAATCATCGTGTCCATCTGCAACGCACACATCATCTTTTTTCTCAAATCCTTCAACACAATTGATGCACATGTCTGGTCCGGGACCATGACAGCCATCACACGACTTGTCACATTCCATACACGCAAAGGATCCAAGAGAATTAAGACAATATTCATTCCTTTTACATCTATCTACATCTTTGCATTCATTTATGTCTTGGCAACCTTTTTCAGGGCTGAAAATAAAACCAGGTCGACAAGCTATGCAGTCTTTTTGAGATCCTTTAAGACAGCCACCAAGGCACGCCGGGTGGCACTTGGAACACAGCATTTTATTATCATCTTTGTATGATAAGTAGTATCCAACAGTACAACTGTCACAACTATCACCTGTATAGCCTTCATCACATAAACAATTTCCATTCCCTTTCCTGGTACCATCTCCTTTACATTTGCCATTACCGCTGCACAAGTTTGCATGGTCTCCTGGGCATGGGGTACAGTCTTTGCCATAATGATGTTTAGGACAACATAGTTTTAATTTTTGTATACAAATATAATCATACAAATCTTCTGATTCATCTGGATCCTGAGACCACCATTCTTCTATAAATTCTTCAGCTTTTTCAGCTATATTGTGACATTGTACAGAATATTTCTTCTCCTCTTTACATATACTTTCTTGAATATCAACTAATCTAATTTCACTACGCTTATACGAAATTTTTAATTTCTCTTCTTCCCAAGCTGCATCACCTCCTTCAAATTTGCCTCTAGATGTTCTTTCTAGGCCTTTTTTAAAAGATTCTATAAATAACTTACACGATTGGCACTCTCCGATTTGACTAGATTGTGACAGTAGGCTAGGATTTATCGCCGGCGGTTGCACACTGTTAACCGAAGTTAAGGCCAGCACGATTACAAAAACCTTGTGAATCGAAGTCTTCATATTGCAATAAACCTAAAATACAAGAAATTATTGGAAACAGTAATAAAATTATACACTTTAATTGAAAAATGTCATAAATATAATTAAAATAACAAGTACAAACCTAAGTATTAAATCCAGTTGTACTAAAGTTCCTTTAACAATATTGAATCACAATTATTACAAATTTAAAATCACATACAACATTACAATATAAATGTGAATATTAAAGCAAATCTTCTCTAATAAACATATAAAAAACTGACGTGTATATTCGCTACTCGCTATTGATTTTGACGTCCGACTACAACTCTACTGTGAATCTGACATTACTTGAAGTCTTAAAACGTTCCATTATAGCCAAACCACTTTACACACTTAAATGATTTATCATTTATATTAAATAAAATAATTAATGAAATTACGAGTATTTATCTTAGAATATGTAAATTATTACTAGTATGGTCATGATTGGTGCAATTTTCTACGAATAACAACCTTCAACTTCTTTCCTTTTAAGGTTACCTCAAAAGTCATCTCCTACACAAACGCCTACTTCATAAAATTCAAATATGATGCAAAGCTTGCAAATATATTCAACAGTATATATTTTATTTTAAAAAATATAAATTAAATTAAAAAATTAAGCTTTAAAAGATTTTTATTTTCCGTTGTAAAATGGTTTTTGTTGCCGGACAGGTAGGAATAATAGGTACATGGAATTCGCTTATTTACTTTTTATATTTATAATCTCTATATCTTTCCGCTTTTTAATCAGATATTTCTGAGCTCAGGTAATTTGTATTCATTCATATTTTACAAGTATTTCTTTACGCTGTGCATTGACTTACTAATTATTAGCATTAAAAAATTCAATTACTAAAAGTATGTAACATACCACAATAACCAATTTTTACACAATATCAGAAGGGCGTGACCAAAATGAAAAATCGATCGGTAATTTTGAATACGAGTGCTCCGATCGATATCGCATTATTCCAGTGATATATAAAAGGGTTGCAAAGGACTATCATCAGTATTTTATCGACGATCGATTTTTAATGGGTTTGTAGTTTTATTTATTTGGTTCGAAGTTATTTTTACATTTTTATAATGACCCTCATTTAACTAGAGCTTGATAATGAAGCCAATTACATCGATGACATTATAATAGCTTGACTCTACAATATATGACGTAATGCGTAAATCTCCTTTGTAACAATAAATTATATTTTTAATGTTTTTGTGCAACTCCTGCAACTATGTAACGAGATATACTCACGTCGGTTTTCTTTACACACGTCCGTAATTAACATTAAAAAAGATTATTAACATTTTTCATGATTCAATTTGAACCTAAAGCTATCTCGTTAGCCATTTTCGCCTACTAGGCATGCTACTTATATATATGAAGATATTTACAAGTTTATAATAGTTATAAGACCTGTGCCGGTCTTTTATTACCTATTAAAGGTTTTATTCTTAAGGAAATGAAATGAGAACAATATTATGATTCCAAGTCTTGACAAAGAACTCTACAAATGTAGACGTAATTACGTCGGCTCCACACTTGCATAACTTCCTACTTTCACCGCAACAAAGAGTTTATGTTTATTTTATCTATTGTAAGCCTAAGTTTACGGGAAAAAATGGCATTTTATGCTTGAAATTGATATTTTTTTTTATACTTTTAAGAAGAGATAGAAGTTATTTGTTCAACCAGGTAAGTGAAATTTGTAACTTTTTCATATTTTGTGTTTTTTAATGTACAATTACTTTTTTTAAATCTCTAATTTACTAAACTATTCATGAATACTTGGAAATTTAGTTGAGTGATAGAGCTCGATCTTTACAATAGCAGCTGCACAAGAGCTGCTATAACAAAAATAGGAAAACAAAATGACTTTTTAATACACACAAATTCCTAAGTGGGATTTGAACATAAAACAACGTATGAGACTCGTAAGAAATGAAAACAAAAACAAATTATTATACACTATCAAAAATGCTAACCGATATTAGGTACACATATTATAAATATTAAATTGTTTTACAAATTTAAAACCATTTGTCAATACTGACTCTCATTACAGCCATAAACCTTTAACTACTTATGTAGGTGAAGTAACCTTTGACGTAGATGCCTACACAGTTGCATACCTGCACTATTATATTCTAATGGCTTTTTGTTGTTGAACTGAACGGAATTGCTCTTTTTACTACACATTATTGTAAATACTTTAAACGTTGTTGCATACAATTATTTAGGTAAATTCTACAATATACGTACATACATATTATATAAAAATAAGACTTGTTAATATTATTAAATAATGCTTAATATATAATTTAAATAAACATCATCTAAGTACTATATATAATACTATAATAATTATTAAACATTTCGGATCAAATATAACATAAAATATATCTTATTTGCAAATAATTTAAACATTCAAATTTGATTTCCACGCACAAGACCACCAAAAGCTTATATAAGATTATGAAAGTAAACTTTCAAACGTGTACAGAAACAAAAAGCACAATCCAACAAACGCTAAGTTCCATTGAATCGATTCGATAAACAATTGGATTAAACAAAATAGTAAAAGTAAGTTACGCTTAGATGTTCTCCAACAGCGAACTAGAGTATCGCCTTAATGTAGCCTGTGCGAATAGAACGGTACTATTTCTGTAAGTGTGTTCGATACCTCACAATGTCGGATCGGGTTAACCGCGCTTTTATTCGCTCCATTTGAAATGTGGCAATACAAAAAAAGACCTTCAAATGTATTATTTTATGTTACATATGAATATAACTTTGTTGTTATCTGTGCACTTAAATATTTATTGTTATTTTGTAATAAAAAAAAAGTGTAACTGTTGTTAGAATTTTTTATTTATAAAAATATATAACAATTAAATAATGGTGTATAAAATGATTTCTAGAATTTTTTAATCTATATATGAAATCTACATTAAAATATAAAAACCAAATAAAAAAGGTGTCAACTTAAGCTTTGACATTAACATAATCATAGCTAATAGGCGTATACAAAAAACAGGCGCACATTGCTCGCTAATGAATGTAATGAAACGCAAATCCTCCACTTAACAGCAGTTGTGACTTACTTTTATAATTTTATACAAATAATAACTTTGAAGTGTTGTACTAATTATATGAATCACTCTTCGCACTTAAACTTGGTTAAAATTACTATGAGGTATTTTAGAATTGTTATACCTACTATTCTTTATTACAATGTAGCGTATTAATAAATATTAGAGTGGTTTTTTGTACATATATAAAAATAAATATAGTTTTGCGCCTTATATAGAGAGAAATAAATAGTACATTCAATTACTACTATTCGGCAAAGTACATTGCCTTCAATGTGCCAAAATTTAACGTCTCTATTATCTTATTAAAGAAAACTTATTAACAATAGAATATCCGACAGGATATTACGAATTAGAAAAAAACAAGTTGGCACTTAATATATAAATAATGTAAGGAACTAATACTAAGAAGTTAAATGAAAAATATTTGTTAGGCATTTTATGGTCTTTTAGATTTATATATCTATTAAATTTTATACCTACATTCAATGTTAAATATTTATTTAATTATGTGCTATATATATAATAAGTATTAAATTATCTGGTCGAAATAAAGGGCCAAAGCGATGTTAATAATTGCACCGTGAAGCCGGAACAAAGCTTTAAAATTGTAGGATAAGAAAAACCAGTAGTCATCTCTAGTGCTGTTTGAATATGACAAGTCATCATTCACAATTTATCAGATGCTGTAGGTAATTAAGAACTAATTAAAGATTAAAATCTTACCGCACAGATTTTGATCTATACTTGTGATAGCAATTTTTGACTTTTTTGTTATGTAAATTATCTTCAGTTGACTGCGTATGTAGCTCAAAATAAAGGTAATTTAAAATATCTAGTGAATAGGGGCAATTTGTATGCTATTTCTTACGTAGGCAGAAATGCGTTTCAACATTGTAAATTTTGAAATATGTAACTTAAATAATATATAACTTAAAATATTTATGAGACCGTCGTGATGTAGCGGTGCAGCGTATGGCTGTAAGCTCGACGGTAGTGAATTCCATTCCCACTTGGGAAGAATCGATTATTTTCATTGCCAAATTATTTAATGTTTCAAAACGTTGTTTTATTTTATTCTCATATGCCACTACCTATATAAGTCTCTAAAGGACAAAAGTAAAGTTTGAGTCAGTGCATGACGTCAACTTCCAACCAAACAGCCTTGTGACAACCTGCGATTGAGCGACTCGCTAAAATAATAAACCAAGTGATGTGACGAAAAATAAAGATTTTGCCTATTCTTATATTTATTTTAAGTTACTCTATTCCTCTACAAAACAACAAATCCCTTACGTAAATCAATAATAATAATTAGTAATTTATCGTTTATTCTGTTCATATATTGTATTACAAATTACATCGTCCGCCATAACATGTTGAGTGGCAGAATTTAATGCTGCGCTTTGACTTGGTATCAAAGCGAGGAAAATCAAAATAATTTATTTGACACTCTGGGTATCTAAACGAAAAACTATCGCATGTACTAATAGACACTGCAGCACGACTGGCGTCAATGACATATAAGACGTATTGATGCAAACGAACAAAACAAATAAAAACATTTATAAACATTTATACTGAGTAATAATTTAGATATAATCCGTATTTCAATAAAAAAATATTAAAATAAATATTTTACGAGCGCACATCTTAATCTCACATAGTGTACAACAGTAAAATATGATAGTTATCGCATACACGCGTCGTAAAACGAAGCGGGACTATATTTCGCGCCATTGCTATATTCTTGGCATAAGTTGACAGCTATTCCAATGTTCTAAAAGGCTTGTTTCCACTGAGAATATACTTGATAGATTTTTATTTCTATAATATGAGCATGATGTTTACTTATTAAAAAATACTGTTTTCTTTTAAAATATCCATTGATTAATTTTATTTTAATGAAATGAATCGAAAGAAATTAGGCTCTATGTCACGTGACAATGAACGCCAATAAAAAAGCGTGACGTCACGCCATGCGAGACGTTGTAGAGATGTTCGTATAAAAAACATATCGATATTTTTTTCGATATAATATGTCGTAGTTTTCTATCGATACTTTGCGATATATTGTACAAATATATTGTACAAATATATTTTTTGATATATTGTAAGAAATTTGTTTGTATTTAACTATTCTTACAATATTACATACGTTTCAGATTAATGCAAGTAAAAACAGATTAATGCAACTTCGTCCTAGCGAAGAAACGAATTAACTTAATTTATTAAAAATAAAACTTTATACTTAACTACATACTTTTATTAGCAATTAAACTAATTAAAAAAAATAGGTAAATTTTATTAGTATTTATTTCTCACGACATTTGGTATATCGAATGAAATATATCGATTGTACATATCGATATTAGTTGATTTGATAATATTGGGTTGAAGTGATATATCACGTGCATGTATCGATATTTTATGATATATCGATTTATGTCGTTCACCCCTACATTGTTGTTGTTGACGTTTGCCTTGTAAATACAACGCGCTATTTTTTAGATATTTCATTTTCTTGTAATTTTCTTCAAATTGATACAGCAGTTTTTAGTAAATTCGTAGAAGACAATAATATTTAATCATGGAAACAGGATTCATTAAGGCAAACAGCAGTAATTTGCCCAAAATTGAAGATTCTTTGCGGTGAACAGTGACTTTTGTTCATAAAAATTTATTCAAGTTTTAACCACTGTTTTCTTATTTTTTTTATTATTTAGAACATAAATAAATATTTTTTTTTGCGTTTTTAAGACTGTGCTTTTACAGTGGGGCACTGCACAGTACTTTTAATACGAGGTATTCATTTCTGATGTAAGATAACATAAGAATCTGATAAAACATGGATAAAATTCAACACTGTTACGATGCGATTGCACGGCGTGACGTCACACAAGACGCCATGACAGTTATGTGCGTTTTCGAGACAAATTTAAATACAATTTTTTGAATGCAAAATAAATAAAGAAAATATTATTATTTTTTCAAAATAATTTTTTTAGGGTTAAACAGATGATAAGGTAAACTGTGAACTCGATTTTAAAATTTTGGAAACTAGCCTAATGTCACAAATATTTACATTCTGCTAAATAATGTTGTTTTTAAATCGGCATAATGTCCTTTGACCTTTGCATTCGTCTACAATATAAAAATATCTCTGTTTTTTCACCGTACATTTATCTTTTAGTGTTCTACATTTAGCTTGATATTGACGAAGTAAATTGTCCTCAATTGTTACGGTCGCAAACTACCTTATTATATGCGAATTAAAAAAAATAATTTTAAACAGTATATTAAAAAATATTACTTTCATTCATTTAATCACAGTCATATTCACTATGTATATTTACCTTTGAAAGCATTTTCGTTTAACTACCTACGTTACGTAATAATCCACATAAAAATCTTTTATGTAAAACTTTATATGATATGTTCGGCCGACAAATAAAGCCTAGATACCACGAACACAATGAAAAATTTTCTTGGCAGAGGTGTGTTATTTCGTAGTAGGCTGTATGTTTAAACCTAACTCGACAGATTTTTTTACTATTTGATAAAAAATAAAATGTGTCAGATATCTGTGACACATTTTATCTATGTATAAGATAAACATAGACAAAATTATTCAGGCTAGGCCAGAAATACACTGAAAAATTATTCCTCCTGCAATTTCTACACAACTCTGTGACTGTGAAAATAACTTAGCTAATAAAAAATGACAATTGTAAATAATAAGAAGGTAATATCACCTATATAAATTAAGTGTAAGAGGAGCGTAAAAATAACGATGTAGCAGATATTAATTTTGTATCTTCTTATATGTACCTATATTTTTTGCAATATTCTTTTTTATTTATAGAATGCACATCTATAGCGATGGTGCTTTTTTAGTAAAACTGCTTTGGTAAGTCATTATTTCTCAATACATTGTTAACTTAAAATAAGTAGGTAAGCATCCATCGGCAATAATTATAATAAGTTTTTACATACGATGTGAGAGCAACATGCTATAAGCATTTCCAGATTGATTGATACCCTTTCAAAAGAAACAAGGTAAAAACTGGTTAACTATGATAGGACCAAGGGGTCTATTAAGTTTTTGTCGTATTATATTAAATCGCAAACAGTTGGGACTTGAAACTAATAACTAAGTCACGTACAGACAGACATCCTGCGAGCGTCGCGACTATAAAAAACCACGGCTAATCGTCGGTCATCGCTCTCTACACTGCTTTCGTACAAATATTCACCTTTTAAATTTTATATTTTTCATATTTTTTTCATTTCACCATAATATACTTTTTATTTTTTATATACAAAAAAGTAAAACAAATTGTTTAAAACCAATTTATCAAGAATATTATGTAATATCTCGTCAGTTTTTTAATAATCGTTTCTTTTTCCTAATAATTAAAAGGTTAAATGACAGTTTTAACAGATAAAATAGATTATTTGACAGCTCTAATTTTAGAAATATAAATTCGTCGCCTTAATTTTTCTGTATATAATAAGTAAAGCCAGGAGTACAACACGAGTATCGATATACGCGGCATTTACTGGAAAGGCAACATCCATTTACGTATTGCTGTAGACACAAGTGTTATCTTATAGCCTAATTCGGTACGGTACCAGACCAGCTATGGCCCAGTTTATTCTTCTATCTTTTTTAGTAAATTTGTCATTGTTCAATTTAAAAAATATAATATTTTCATTTGTATATGCATATCGTTTACACTATGCATCTCCTACATCATGTTAGAAACTAGTAGCTTTACATTTTCATTTGAGTGTAAAGTTCTTGTTATTTAAGTAAATAGACGAAACAATATATTTTACATATAAGCAATACTACAAGAAAAAATCTTAAACAGATGTTTCTTCAGCGTCATTATGGCGCCAATAATTTATATTAAATAAATATACTCTACGAAAATTAGACACTTCCGTTGCTTAATGGTATAACAGTACAAACATGGACAAGTGCGCCGGTTATGTTTTATGACCGTCAAGTACAAATTGACGAATGTGACGCAAACAAGATGAATATTTTGCTCTTTAATATTTTAAGCTCTAAGCCAAACATTTTTAACACGCTTTTATTAGCTTCACTTGTATGTGGGTATGTTAGTAACTCTCCTTGGACTGACAGACCGTGGCTTATGTAGGCTATCAGTATATCCTACGACTATCTATGGTGACTCCAGATGCGCTGGTCGTAGGTTCAAATCCCATCCACACCAGTGAATAAGTTTTTTTTACTTTATTTTAATACATTTCTAAATATAGTGCTAGATTATTCTCTGATAATTTCTGCGTTCAGTATATAATATAAAACACAAGTAAAATTTATAAATAAAATAATATTGCACTTAAAACGTCCAACCTGTCCATAGCATTTGGCAAAACGTATATATAATCGTACATTGCTTCGTAGAGTTTTTGGAACCTCATATCTGTGGATAAAATCAAAATGTCTTCTTTCCTGAAGTGAACATAAATGTCCATTTTATTGCGTACGTTTGGATGTTTTATTTTTATTGCTCAAGCAGCTGTGACTTAAGCTTAGATATTTCGCTTTATTATATAATGTTTTATATATGCTTACTATGTTACACTTATAAAAGAAGAATGGTATTTGTCTATAAATTCTACAATATTATAAATTAAAGGGCAACATTGTAAATATATGTTAATAAATTTAAAAGCACAACTTAAAGTTTAAACCATCAAATCTTCTATGACTTTTAAATCGCTGCCCTAATTTAAGAACGTCTGACCGCCTCAGGTACCAATCATATCCTATTAGTCCATTATGGCTTACAATGCCTTAGCTCTACAATCGTGAGTACCCTGTACCCTGGAGGAAGATATTGTTGCTTCATGACACCCCTGGGCTAGAGTCAAATGGAGGATAATCTTACTCAAATATCAGACTGTCAGAATAAAATGGCCAAATAGCATGATTTTGTCGGAAAGGAATTCAGAAATTTACATGTATGCGTGTACATATAGAGCCAATGAGTTGATGAATATAGCCTTTGCTAAAATTTTTTGTTTGGCTGTTTATCGATCATTGTTCTAAATTGTAATTTTTCGCTAGACACTATATATATATAAATAAATATATATATATATATATATATATATATATATATATATATATATATATATATATATATATATATATATATATATAAATAAATATATAAGAAAACGAATGATTGCCTTGAATTTTCTAAAAGATTGTTATAAAGTTGTTCGAAAATCTAACAAATATTTTTTGTATTGTTCTAATTTTTTTTTAATATACCTAAATAACGGTTAAACAGACTGGCAAGGTGACAGCATATTACACCAAGTGCTACCCTAAAATTGGGGTGTGCAAAGACCATGAAGTGCCTTTATGGTTTACAAATATCAAATATGAGGTAGGTAGAATGAAGTTGTAAATAAATTAAATAATGAATAAATAGGGAAAAATAAATTTAAACCTTTATTAGCAATATAAAATAATGTAATCTAAATGACATATTGCAGAAGTAGTGGTTATTATCAATATATGAAGCTATAGCGGAAATTAATTGCTGTTGAGTAAAAACAGTAATCAAATAAATGTATGTTTCATAGCAAAATTTAACCGTGACAGATAAAAAAATACGCATAATTTATCGATTGCTCACAGCGGGATATCTCGATATCTCGAATGAATTATAGCGAATAGCGTATAGTTGCTCCAGCTAGGACAAAATAATAAACATTGTTTTTGCAAACTGTTATTACGTCTTTTATTGCACGTGAGAACATTTCTTGTATTTATAGCTGAATATTTTTCGATTAAATGTACTTAAATGGCTCAAAAGATCCAATGAATAAATTTATCCACTACCATATAGGAATTAGCTTTGTATAAAAAGTAAATTACTATAATTATAGAGGTAGACTAATTTGTAGAAAGATTGTAAAGAAGTAATAATTCCACTTTAGAGAAGAGATGATTAAATTAAACAAAAAGGTTGCCTCTAAATCTAGTAAGAAAGGATTTTCTACAGCACTCGAAAAAAAAAAACAAAATCTCATTACCATTCCGAAGTTAACGGCTCACTCTTGGAAGTTGGAATTAGTTTGGTTAATAACGACCGAATAAGTAAAGGGTTTATGGGTTTTAAACATTTTCGAGTTATAACGTAAAGGGCGTTGACATTATATATACTATATTTAATTATATACATTTAAATACTTGTTAGAAGTAATAAAAGAGCAAATAAGAGTAAATACGTATATACAAATGATTTATACATGTTTTGAAATTACTTGTTTTCGTATTTGTGGTATACAAAAAATAATTATATATGGGTACAAATAGACAAGTAAACAAAAGTACCGCTACATCTCATTACTTGTGTCTACAGTCAGATTCCCGCCATTTTAACGTCGTCGGCGCAGGCGCATCCAAGGCGGAACTCGAGTAATAAGTGCATTCCGCTGAGCCCTGTGAATAGCGTTAGATGCACTTAGAATGTCTGAATGACCCTTATAGGAGCTAAGAAACGATAAATTATACCATTAAATATAATTAAATGATTATAACAATCAATAAAAATAAATAAGTAAGCTTTTTCCGAAATGAATAGTAGAATTGTTTAATAATATTTTTGTTACGTATTATTTATATATGTTCTTATATTTCCTGAACGATTGTTCGAGTTAAATAACGCTAGTAAATAAATAAAAAAAGCGATTTTTTTAAATATTAGTTAATAAAAGAATATGAGTTCTTTTTTAAAAAATAAATATGTAAATTAAAATTGTTATATAGACAATATAAATAAAAATACCATATCGATATAAACACGTTAATAACTAATAATCTTATTTTAAAATGATTTTTATCTCCCAAGTGTATTGTTAGGTTACATCACACAAATGGTCCCTAAAAAAAGAAAATTGGAAAGTTGGAGTTAATCTTCCTAATATAAAGTTTAAAGTACTTTATTTTACTCATAGCAATCAATTGAACTGCACCTTCATATTAAATAATTATTCAGTCAAGGAAAAGATCTATAAAACATATACAACATAACATAAAAATTACTAGTGGACTAGCAGAGTTTACGACCCATAAACATTTCTATGGAAGCCTTGGTTATTAGATTTCTAATGACTACACTTTGTTAGTTTCTAATTACGACTTAGATCTTAAATATATAAACCTCAAAAAATTTATTTCATAATCGCTTATTTGTTATCAAAGTAGGCTACATTTACCAAAAAAAAAACATAATTTTGTATATAAAAATAATAAAATATTTTGTTAAATATGGAAAGTTGTAAATTGTCGTAATTCTTATGTAATTGTATTATAATGACGTATAACGCTTTTACCTAGTAATGTAGATATAAAACCTAAATTAGAGAATTTCTATCCAAATTTGTGCTGTATTCAAATATAATTAATTTACTTAATATGAACGGTGTCCATGTAGCTTGGTTAACTATTATTTACTTACTTATTTTTACAACATTGTGGTGTCATCGATATATGTATGTACATTGAATCGTCGATTTGCACGTTAATAAATAGTTTTACAACAATATATTTTAAATACAAAAAATCATCATTACCTTTCACACTGATTATTATTACATACTGATTAATAATAATATTATTATATTTTCCTTATAATTATAAACTTTTCTTTAATTTTACTGACAAAAATAGAAAAGCTAGTGCCAAACACGCTTCGTTTCAACTTCTGCCAATTTAGATTCCTAGCGTGCATATATTGAAATCATACTTCGTATTGTCCGACTATATTGAAGAAAATCTGTATATTTCATATAAGAACCCATAATTCGACTTCGAACTTATGAACGTTGTCCATTAATACGACCTAACTGCATTAAGAAAATACATACAAAAATAAAAAAAAACAATAATTTATTTATTGAAAATTATATTATTTTAAATTTATTAATTTATTACTAGGTGAGTTAAGTTATGTGCAATTGCGTAACTTATAAACTGTGCAAAGGTTACTCAATGTTAACTGAATAAAAACATTATTTACTTAGGCTTGATTTTTTCATTTCAAGGTTTAATTTCTAAGCAATTTATAACTAGATTAAACTATTTAAATTGTTTGTAAGTTATTTATGCCGTCGTGGCGCAGTGGTATAAAATCTAAGTGTATACGACGATTTGGAATTCAATCGCAACTCGAAGAAATGGTGGTTTTTCATTTCTCACCCTAAGCTCAGAATGTCTTGAAAATTGGGCAAAATATAGGAACAAAATATCCTAATGAAGTTTCCGCTAACAAGTGAATTGCTTGCAAATAATTACTTATATAAGTAAATGTTACAAAATACAATTAAAAAAAAAACATTTTAAATTATTAAAATTAGATTTTGTTTCATGGAACTAAAATGTAGAACATTTAGTTGCATTTAAATCTTATCAATATTTTAGTAACAAATTGTTCAATGCCATTTTATAAAAATACAGAATAATTAATTCTTATTTATTATGTTAAATGTGCACATCTTATTCTCATCGCGAAACATCACGCGGAAACAGTTACGGTTAGTTGATTTTTATTTTTAAGTCTAATATAAAAAAACCTTCGTCACAGACCTTACTATAATTTCGCGAGGTCACTTATTAGGTAACACGCACCACGCAGGCGAGCGCAACAACTAATGAATAGTCTACAAAACGATGCAAATAAGACCGCGATTGGAATTTCTAACACCATTTTATATTAGACAAATATTAATAAATAAACGTTAGGAAAAAAAGACAAACCTCTTTAAGAGTCGATGGCTGTGTGATCTCCGTCCAAAATAGTGTGAAAATTAAAAAAGTAAACAATCACAGATTATGAAACACTATTGTAACGGCACGTTCGACACAGTTCGCGATGGTAGCGGTGCGTTGAGAGACATGCGCTCGCGCAGCCCGTTCCGCACTGACTGCCAGCGCACGGACGATGGTGAACGTATGACCTTCCATCCTACGAGCTTAGCTGGAATACATTTTCCTTAAGAACAAGTCCAAGTTTCCTCATTTTCACAAAAACAGGAATATATAAAATAAAAAATACTTATACATAAATTCGAAAAAGCAGACTTTTCTTACACTACTTTACTTTCTTCTAGTATTAGATATCAACGCGCTCGAACTTTCATTTCAATTATATTATCAGAATAGTAGACAGTTAATAGCTAACATTAAAAAAATATTTCTAACTCCTTAAAAATATTTAATTTATAAATAGATATAAAATATGCATATTATGCATATAGCCTTGTTGTTTACATTAAAACTGGAACCGCTGAATATGCAGTGCCCAAGTGCCTATTTAGTCATTTGTACGGGATTTGTACGTATCTAGAATATTGTAATAATATATAATAGATTTAATGGCAGCTATTTCATTTTCATAACAACAATATTATACAATGTAAGTATGTATATTATAAGCTTAAACGTTTGCAACGAGTATAAAACCTTGGTTTGCAAAGATCGTAGGCGCATTTATTTACATTTCAACTTTTTTTGTATTTGTATAGTACAACACTAGATGTCATATGTAGATGTCAAATCTAATCTTCAGATTATGAAAAATACATAAATTACTCCTATAAACTAAGAGATAAGAAATAAAAAATATACACTTGTTCAAATTTTCTTCATTTGCCTTTTGATACCGAGTTTTTCTGAATTTGTCGCGTATTATCAGCATAACTGTGTACTATAGGTAAAAAATAATGATATTATATAACAATAATAATTTAAATTAATAAACAATAATATAAATTAATATATTTTGAATTAATTATTAAAAAGATATTAGACAGGTTTGATTCGATAATTATCAATATATTCAATAAATAAAAACAATTTAACCTAACTCTTTAAAATAGGAGAATATTAACTAGGGAAAATTTTATTAAATTTTTTATTTATAAATGATTAAACAAATATTTTGATATAGTTTCATTTAAATATAATTATGAATCGCGGACCGTCGTGGCGCAGAGGCGCAACGTATACCTGTAACGCGACAGTTTTTGGGTTCGATCCCCAGCCGGAGAAGATGAATTTTTCTATTTCCATTTTCTTCGCTCTGGCAAACTAGGCAAAGAGCGGCGTTGAGTTTCGCCACTCAACACGCAATGCCTCGAAAAAGGCGGAAAGCGGGGACGGAGAAAGCAGGGACTAATCAACGGAGTGTCTGAAGCTAAAAAAAAATGGTTAGCATGTGGATTATAAATGAAACGTAAATGTTATTTATCATATATAAATATTGTCTTTGAGTAACGCAAAAATATTTAGTCCTTCAGATATTTTTTTATAATATAACCGAGCAAGAAATGAAATTTTCTAATGATGTATATTATTCGAATCTTGATCCAACAGCCACGGCAGCGTCATATTGGTGTTTTTTTTGCCACGACACGATGCAAAGGCTTCATTCTATATGCCTTACATATGCCTATATTACAAATATTATTTATTTAGTTTTGTAAGATTTTTTCAAACTTAACAGTTACAATTTCTTTATACGTTCAGCAAGATTTTTATTTATTACATTATAATAATAGTGACTTGGTTGAGGTATTTTATTGTTACGCTTTTTATTTCGACGCTTGGTGTTGTTCGAAGGTGTGAATGTGTGTGTGAGGTTCGAAATTTGACTTATGTTATAGTAATATAAAGGTAATATAACCTTTTCTTCTTATGTGCGTGACATCATATGTGCATCAACAATCTGTATTTATACACTTCAAAATATACAGAAGTAATCACAGAATACTTTTTAAGTTTATTGAGGTAAAGAAAAATAATAACTTATATAAAAAGGAAACTCGGAACTTATATAAAAAGGAAACTCGGAACATATTCTGTTGAAAAAGAATTTTGATGTAGTTCTATAAGAACGTACCGTCTAAATGACGACGAGTTTTTAACGGTTTTCAAGAGGCGTATGTCCCGTGTTCTACTTTTACATCTAATTTTTTTTTTACTTTCAGCGTGTAAAAAGAAATTATATAATGCCAAAATGAAGTAATTACAGGATTAAATTTAAATATGGTATCGATACCTCTACCTGCTCTACGGCTATGCTGCACGTTTCGTACAGAATGTCAGCATGTAATTATCACTTTCAATGTTCTATATTACAATTTAAAAGAATTATGAAAAGACGTTTGTGTGCTAAATCCTAAAGGTGATTACCTAATTAATGATCGTTTAAATGACAACACATCGGCATCAAAAATGAGTTAGTGTACAATTCTATGACCGTGTTAAAAAATGTCTCGCTGAGCTATTCTCTTAACTCTCTTAACTTAATTAAGCGATGATAATGTTTTTGAAAGTCAAAAAATGAACCATGTATTCTCATTTTGAATAAAATTATTTGAATTCGAATTTAACTGTGTTCTCGTTACCTCTTAAACAAGAACAAAAATAAAAATGATTATATTATAGGCATTTACAACTTATTTATGTGGTACATACATACATATCTGTAGTGAGATTTTTACAAAAGATAGTGAAAATGAATATTTTATTACTTTTAGGATTCCATTCCTTACAGAAGATGAGGATCAGTGATGATAAATAATTAAAAAAAGTGTGAATTGACAATATTTAAGCATTTTTATACAAATAAAAATATAACTTTTGGCTATCTGTACTAGCTACGAAGCTTTGACTCGTTCGATCTCGTCCAATATCGACATATCTTCTTCCGACATACGTAGTAAAAATATGGATGCGGGGTGCACCATAACACATTGACAAACACGAGGAGGATGACACAAGACAAACATTTATGCGGATGAACACAAACATTAACAAACCTAATATGTTATCTGTACATATCTGTTGATTTTGTTATAGTTGAAGGATGTGTAATACACAAATGAGGATTGCATGCTTAAAAGAAATCCATCACTTGTGTAATTTTTCTTTTATCGTACGCTATTTTCGTATGTGCGTTCTTCATTCAACGTGACATTAGCGAAGTGAATTGTGCTCAACTGGCAAAAGAAGAAGAACATAAACAAACACTGGCCATTAAGACGACTGGGGATTTCGAGAGGAAGAAAATAAGTATAAGAGAAAGGAAAGTGTCTTCCATGCCACATTTAATATATGCTTTTTAATAATGCCATATATTTGTATACAATCTATAACGCAAAGATACTCTGTAAATTAAAATTCAATTACAGATGGATAGATGGACGATTTTTGATTTATAATTTTTTTCTTGTTAAGAAAATATTGTCAATTTTAATTTTCATTTCACTGTATGTAATAAAAATTCAGTAACTTTTATCTTAGCATAACTTAATCTAATAATAAAATAATTGTACATCATATCGTCTGGATGTCAATGTCATGTATTATATTATGTCACTGTCAGTAATTTTTAATTTTTGGATGTCAACAAAAATCAAAATAAAAAGGATTTAGGGTACAAATATCCTTATTTGTTTATTAAAAAACCCAATATATCTTATACAATTTACTAAATTTCAAGAATAATGCATTCCTTACGTCGTGTATCCAGCAATTTCGGTAAGTTGTTAATGATAATAAGGTTATGTAAAGTTTTAAGTTCAACTTTGTTGAAAATGTATATTTTAGACTTTGTATTTATTTTATCCTTTTACAGGATCAAAACTGTCAAAAAAGTTTCTGTTACAATCTTTATATAAAGGACGATTTCGAACTTCTACAAGTATTGGAAATCCGCCAGATATTCTGACGAAACCTCAATTTAAGATACCTGAGGGAGTTGTAGGACAGCCTACGTGCTATACCCATCCTCATTTAATTCAAGAGGGTCACCTTACCTGCGGTATCACCCAACAAGAATATAAAGATAGAAGAGACACTTTAGTTAAAAAATTAGAAGCAATCCCAGAACATACGCATAAATCACATATTGTAAGCTATGAATATATATCTGACAGTTTATTGATATATTTTATTATTAATAATTTTGGAATACTTGTTAGAGATTTAAGTGATTAAAAATTTTACATTTTTATAATTTATAGATAATAATACCAGCAGCACGTAAGCAGTATATGTCAGATAAAATACCTTATGTTTTCCGTCAGA
Organism: Dione vanillae; assembly: GCA_037178615.1. Lineage (NCBI taxonomy): Eukaryota > Metazoa > Arthropoda > Insecta > Lepidoptera > Nymphalidae > Dione > Dione vanillae. The sequence goes on from JAZFAU010000030.1 coordinate 1,331,036, forward strand.
ATTCAGATTTTTTTTATCTGACAGGATGTATGGAGCCCTCTGCTATTTTGGTTATGGTAAAAGAAGCACTTTTAGATCATTATACAGTAAGTATATTATGATTAACTTTTAATAAAAATATTTAATATACAACATATTAAATAAAATTATATAATGCTTTTTACTTTTATCTGTTTTTCTTTTGCTTTTTATTGTTTTTTTTTTCATTTAAAAATAAAATGTTATGAATGTGAAACTTAAATTCTAAAACTTAAACATTTTTTTCAGTCTATTCTTTTTGTTCATGACAAAGACAGTCATGCTGAATTATGGGAAGGGCCTAGAACTGGTTGTGGACTAGCAGCATCATTATTTGCTGTTGATGAAGCAAGACCTGTTGAAAGCTTCAGTAATTTCTTAATTAGGTGAATATTTGTGTGTCATTTTTATTTTTTTTTTGTTTTACATTTATCTTTATTAATTTAAAAAAGTGCCTCTGTGGTTATATATTTTTATAGCTTCATGCTTTTATCCCTCATGTAGCGGGGTAGGCAGAGAAACTGCAGGAACTGGGAATCTAGTGTTAAGAAACTCCATTCCCTGTTTTCCTTCTGCCTTTGAAGCATTTTTTTTCGAATCATGGGACATAACGCCGCGCTTTGCCTTGTTGCCACAGCCAAGAAAATATAAATAAAAAAATCTATCTTCCCCCAGAGGGTTTGACACAAAGGGTCATGCTTAAAGGCAGACACTACTCCTCTGTGCCACGACGGTCCCTCAAAATTGTACAAATTGTACCCTACAGTCTTCTTTGATACAGACTATGCAAGACAGAGGCAAAGTAGTTGCTGAGATAACCTTGTCGAATCATAAAAACTCTTCAGCTTTATAAACATACATTTACTTGAAATGGTTAAGGCAGTGTACCATTATCTACCAAATATCTAAATATCCTTTTGAGTTGTAGAGCACACCACCCTTGACTCTATTAAAATTATATTCTTAACAAATTATTTCAAACTTTAAAAAAAACAATATTGAAAGAGTATTTTCTTAACGAAATAAAATTTCAGAATAATATCAGCATCTAAGCCAGCCACAATATGGTATCAAAATGAATCACCTCCCAACCCCGACATACATGACACTATTCGTTCTTCAATAAAACAAGTCCATGTGTCATTAGATGACCCTCAGATACATTTACATCATATGAGAGTGATAAAATCTCCGGCTGAAATAGAGTTGTTAAGAGAAACATGCTATATTGGATCTCAGAGTGTCAATTTGGCCATGGCGTGCACGAAACCTGGTGGGTATGTTGTTTTTGTATGTTAAACAATTAATTTTATGTATATTTACATTTTATTTTGTTTATTTTTCCTAATATTTGCTAAAATTGAAAGATCTGATCTGAAATAAAATTAAAAAAAAAAACTTTTCCTTTATTTTTTTTTGGCGGTGATAGGGAAAAAACGTTGATATTTGTGCTTTAATTTCGGTAAGAATTGTACATATTTTATTAAACTATGTGCCTTTATGATTTGCTTAGATCTCAGATATACATTCAATAATCATGTTTTAAAAAAAAACTGGGAGATCAATTTTCAGTATAATGGTTAAACCATTATACGAGATCTGCGAGAGGTTTTTAAATAAAGAGATATAGATATATATAGAGACGGCATTAACTCGCGTGCAATGAAACCCTGAAATGAAATGGAATGAAAAATCAAACATATTCAAATTGCTAAAAAACCAAGAGCCAATTTACCGCTTATTGATAAAGTTTCAAAGTGAGGACCGTTGTGGCGCAGAGGCGTAAGCGTCTGCCTGTAAACGCAACGGTTTCTGGGTGCGATTCCCACTCGAGGAAGATGGATTTTTCTTTTTACATTTTCTTCGCTCTGGCAACTAGGCAAAGCGCGGCGTTGAGTTCCGCCACTCAACACGCAATGCCTCGAAAAAGGCGGAAAGCGGCGACGGAAAAAAGCAGGGACTAAGCAACGGAATGTCTTAACACTAGGTTCGTATGGTTCCTGCAGTTCCCTCTGCCTACCCTGCCATGTGCGGGATAAAGCGTGAAGCTATAATAAAAATAATAAAGTTTCAGTTAATGTATTTATCTGCCAGACCAGGAATATATTACTTAGCTTGTGCTTTATCAGCAAGAAGTGAAGTTAAGTTATTACGCAAATAATATTTCATTTTATTTTATTATTATTTTTTTAATAGCTTCACGCTTTATACCGCACATGGCAGGGTAGGCAGAGGGAACTGCAGGGACCTTGGGAACCAAGTGTTAAGACACTCCGTTGCTTAGTCCCTGCTTTCTCCGTCTCCGCTTTCCCCCTTTTTGGAGGCATTTTATTATATATATAAATGTAAATAAAACATTGAGTTCATGTCAGATTCAGTTGTGGTTAATATCTTCAAGATAAACTTCGATAATTATAAATAGATAATAAAACAATATATAGATTTTTTAAATACTTAAATATACAAAAAAATTGAATCGGTAAAATTTTTATATGTTTTCAAGTATTTTTCTATCCTCATTATGCATTAACACTTTAAAGTCATAAAAATCATTACACATTTATTTGTTACATACTTTTATCTGACACATTTAGAACTAAGGGCTAGTTTCACTACATGCTGATAAAGCCCTTATATGTGCCTTATCTGGCAGATAGGCAACAAATTTTAGATTCAAAATTCTCAGATGCAACTATCTAGCGGGTAAAGACCTGTTTAACAAATTGTCTTTATGGATTTAGTGACGTATCGGACATATTTATCCGTTTAAAGTGTTCACTTTATAGTAATCTTTAAGGTATGTCCGAGCACTCGGTGTCTGCGTTGCTCGAGTACTCGTGTAGGTCTCACGGGGCGGAGCACGCCGCCTTCCCGCCGGTAGTGGCGGGCGGCGCGCGCGCAACTCACATTCACTATGTGGCCAATAACCAGATATTGCGGGATGAAGACATGTTGCTTGTTGATTCGGGTGAGTTTTGGGCTTTAAATAACGTGGTGGTTTGCTATGAGGGGAAGATGGATATTTTAATTTTCATTTTTTTCGCTCTTACAAGTAGGCTAAGCGCGGTGTTTTGTTCCGTCAACCAACACCTAATGACTCGAAAAAGCGAAGAATGGGTGACGGAATGTCTTTATTCTAGTTTCCCTCTGCTTACCATGTTACCTTTACTTCGTTCTCGTCATACATGTCTCTTGTAAATATTTATTAAGCAAATTAATTAAAGTCGAAGATGACTTTATGAACAGTCAGACACTTTTACTCTATATTACATTGTATCTAATATTTTTTCCTCATATTACTTATAACGATAGAACTTAGTATGGTGCAATGTGACGTCATTAGACTGTAAACGCAATTAGTTTGTTTTAATACGTTTTACTATATGCTACATGTACTATAAATGTTTAATCCCAAAAGTATAGGAAAATAATTTCCGTCTTAATTCAATAATAATAGATCTATATTATATTTTAATATGTTAACCATTTTTTTATTATCTATAATTTTAGGTAGCCAACGGTGGCTGTACAATTCCGATATATCCCGTACTTGGCCGGTCTCTGGAAAGTTCTCAAAGCACCATCGTATTTTATACGAGTTAGTTTTAAATGTACAAGTGAGTTCATAATAATGTTTTTATACAAAAACTATTTTTGTTTCTTTTTTGTTATGAAAAATTACGTTTTCTTTTTAACATTTTATTTCAGAAACGTCTAATAGAACTTTTGGGTGAACACAGACCGCCTTTAGACCAACTATTCGAACACATGTGCAGATTGCTCGGAACACATTTGCAGCAAGAAGGCATTTTGCCTAAGAATATAGATTCCAATGAACTAATTGGAGTAAGTTTACTTATCTTTTAGTATTAGTTTTGCTATTTTTAAGACGCTGATTTTAGTCTGCTATTTTGCTTCTGTCGCTAAGAGTTGTGTATATATTAAAAGTTGGTGTGATATATTTAAAATGTCCGAAGTAAGATAAGATTATTGAGTATAGAACATAAAATAGATATTTTTATTTGCTTCCAGTAGTTTCTGAAATTTACAGGTTTAACCAAACTCTTCCTCGCCCCTATAATATTGAAAATTAAAAAAAATATAATATAACGTTTTCAGGAACGTAGCTAGTGTAAATGAGGGGTTAGGTGTACCTAAATGTTTACCTTAATAGTACCTAAAAGATAAAATACAAATATATAAATATCACAAACGCAAAAAATAACCTTTAAGAAATGGCGCAGAGTCGTAAACAGCATGTGTCTGTGTAACGATTTGTGGTTTCAATTCCCACTCGGAGGTGATAGATTTTTCCATTGCCATTTTCTTCGCTCTGGCAACTAGGCAAAGCGCGGCGTTGATTTCCGCCACTCAACACACAATGCCTCGAATAAGGCGGAAGGCGGGGACGGAGAAAGCAGGGACTAAGCAACGGAGTGTCTTAACACTAGGTTCCTATAGTTCCTGCAGTTCCATCTGCCTAGCCTGCTATGTGCGCGATAAAAGCGTGAAACCTTTATACTATTTATTTAATAATATATAGACTTATTGTACATTTAATAATGTGTAGAAAGCGTACCGCCTGTGTCCGCACCACGTGTCGCACTACCTGGGGCTGGACGTGCACGACTCGGCGTTGGTGAGGCGCCGCGTGCCCGTGGCGCCTGGCATGCTGCTCACCGTCGAGCCTGGTGGGTTATGCACTTTATTTAAAACATTTGTAGATCTATAAAAATCTTGTTTCTTTTGTCAAATTATTCTTATGTACGATTTTTTAAAGCATGTGTTAATCTATCGTTATATACACTTACTGTAATAAGATGAATTAAATACAAATAAAATAAATAAATAAATAAAATAAATAAAACTAACATGACACAAGTCTTGTAGAAAAATGAGTGTGTATTATTTTATAATTTGCATTTAACTAGTTTATCTCTTGCTACTTGAAGAAACCACGACAATGTTTATATATGAGAATGTCGAAGATTTGTAACGTCGGGTCGTAAAAAACAGAGGGAATATTAAGAACCGAATGTAAATTTTCTTTTACATATGCCATTTCCCAGGTATTTACATACGGGCGGATGATGCGTCGGTTCCGCCGGAGTTCCGCGGCGTGGGTATCCGCATAGAGGACGACGTGCTGGTGACGGACGCGGGCGTGGACGTGCTCACGGACGCCTGCGCCAAAGACGTGCGGGATATTGAAGCGTTGGTGGGGAAACAGAGCATTTGATAACTTAATGTATTATAATGTGTTAATATTTGTGTATATACATGTATTTATACGGTAGAAACTCGATTTATCGGACTTATTGGTGTTCGGATTATCAAAAATCCGGATAAACGAGTGCATATTCGTATATGTATTCGGTTATCCGGATTTTATTCATTTAAAATCGAGCTTAGTGAATGTGTATGTAAGTGCATAATAAAAAAAAAATACATTTATTTCACTTTCACACATGTTCTTATATATATGAGATGAAATTATGAGACCAACCCATTAAGTTACTAGTATGGAACTAGTACTTGTGTCAGGAGGCCCCGCTCTTCCATAACACTTTGTACATTTATACATTATAATATTGTTTACGTTTTTTTTAAACAACAAGAACGTGTTAACGAAAGTCAATGCTTATTTATATATTTGGTTGAAATATTTCGTAATATGAGCGCGGGCATTGTAATACCAGTTTCGGCAAATACGACTTGTAAGTTTAACATACACTAAATTCTATTGGCATGTAGTCCGGATAATCGCGAATCCGTATAACTGAGAGTCGGATAATCGAGGTTCGAATTCGAAGAATCGAATTATTTGTATTGATAAAATTGTATTAGAAATACAATCCAAGGGTTTTGTTGCTCTCGGGCTTTAAGGGTGGTGATGATAAATTTGAAGTTTTGTTATTCTATATTTTATATTAGTATAGTCTATATTTTATCTATCTATCTATCTTTACTATATATAGATAAAAAGATAAATTCGCCCTTACTTTTTTTTATGAAATTATTATATTTTAGGCTTTAATACAATAAAATTTGATTCTCGTCTGCCAAACATACAATGTAACGTTACCCAGTTCATTATTATTAGTAGTTATAAAGTAATATGATAATTATTTTAGTTTTATTTGTTCCCAGTTACGAAAACATTCACGTTAACTCGCAGCGTTTAGTACCGTCCCTTAAAACATAAAGAAAGGCAGAGAATGGCGTTTGATCTGGTTATCGCTGTTCATGTTTTCTGGGTTCGATCCCCAGTCGGGGAAGATGGATTTTTCTATTTCCATTTTCTTCGCTCTGGCAACTAAGGCAAAGCGCGGCGTTGAGTTCCGCCACTCAACACGCAATGCCTCGAAAACGGTGGAAAGTGGGGACGGAGTAAGCAGGGACTAAGTAACGGAGTGTCTTAACACTAGGTTCATATGGTTCCTGCAGTTCCCTCTGCCTACCCTGCCATGTGCGGGATAAAGCGTGAAGCTAAAAAAAAAAAAAAATGTTTTTTATTTATTAACACTACTTTCGACACAATTTGACATTTAATTGTAGAAAAAGGTTATCGCATATATATTATAATAATCAAGTGATTTCTTCTAGGTAACATTTTAAGAAAATTGATAATAAAATAAAGCACATAAATACTATATATACAAAGTCTACTTCTTTTTGGCGTCTATATTAGCAAGAATTTAATGTTTTTTATGCCTTTACGCTTTATCCCGCACCTGACAGAGTAGGCAGAGGGAACTGCAGGAACCGTGAAACCTAGTGTTAAACACTCCGTTGCTTAATCCCCGCTTTCCGCCTTTCTCGAGGCATTGCAATGAAGAATTTAATGTTAAATAATTTACCTAAAAGACAGCAATAGTTTCTTAATCAGAGAACTTTGTTATGTGTTGGATGGATGTTGAAAACTGTAAAAGTGTAGATAATAATAAAATATTATAGAAAAATCCCTTAAATGTATTTATTTATAAAAAAAAGTAAAACATCGGAATGTATGTAAATACTTAAAATTGTACTACTCGAGAATATATCAGATCAATATAAGATATAGTAAGGCACGATTTACATATTAAACCTATTTTTATTTAATTAGTTTTTATTTTGTTACAATTGATGTAATTGCCAATATAGTATTTAAATTGTTTTTAAATAATTATATATATACATAACATTTTATTGCTTTTCTTTAATATATTTAATTAGAAAGGAAAGTAAAAAAAATAACGTCATTTTCATTAACCTTATTAAAAAATTGAAATTGACTTTTACTATTATTGTAGTAAGGAAAAATTGCTTAAAAATAACTAAGACTTAAAATATATCTACCGAGTCGAAACCAGCACGACTTGGTGTTATGATCTAACATTTAAAATACAACCTCTACTTAGGAAAATATGAATAGCTATATCTAAATAAAGTATATAAAATAAAGTATATATCAATAGGAAAATTTGATATATATATATATATATATATATATATATATATATATATATATATATATATATATATATATATATATATATATATATATATATATATATATATATAATTAGAAAAATTGGTCCCGATTACAGTCGAACTATTGTCATGACAATAAGGCCTTAGTACGTATTGGGCGGAAAGTGAATTAAAAGTGTTTCTGCTCAAGCCTGAGAATAACAAGTGATTCCACACAAGGCTTAAGTGTCTTTACAAGTGATAATTGCTAAGTCATACACTATTAAATCTTCAGATATACATTTTAAAATGTGAGTTTCGTTTAAGGATATTAATATATTTACTTATTACTTGCTAGGATTAAGAACTTTTTCTGTATTCTTTATAATATTATTTTATATTTTGTACCGATACAAAATCAACAAAAAACATGTTAACAATTATTCACAATTAATTTTTAAATATGTCCCAAAAAATGTAACCCATTACGAAATATTTTATTTATGTTTGTTGCTAATAAGCTCTATTAAAATACAGAGAAATGTAAAACCTACGAGAAATGTGAAATAGCGAACGAATTACAATTTATACGCTATTTTTTTAAATTTCGAGAATTTAAATCAAATTAAATTATTTATTCACGATATGTCCATATTACAAAGAGTTTTCACATAAACTTATAGAAAACAATAAAAGACAAGTTGTACAAAAACAGACTATTTTAAAATATTTATAAACACAAAAATAACTGACACGAGTGTTAATTAAAATATGGAATTCAAAAATTGTCTTTGTCTTAAATACAAATTGTACTAGATCGTACACTATATTTAAATGTAATATTATAAAACAACGCAAAATTTTAGTAGTTTAACCATTTTGTTGCGGGATACTTGTAATGTTGTAATATCTAAAATGCCTTGTGATAGCATATTGATTTGATAAAAAAAATATATGCGATATTTCATAATAAAATCTAAATAGAAACAAAATATTTATTCTAATATACTCTTATGTATATATAGCTCTAGATATGTTTAGTAGCGAGTGACAGGACGGTCTGGGGAGTCCCCACGCGCGGGCTTCACCAGTCGACGTCATCAGGCAACCCTCCCGGGTAATCCCCGGTGAGGCACGCGGTGCAATGACCTCCCACACCATCGCTAGGGGTCACTTTCATGTTGTAGTGCACTGCGCTTACTAGACCTTCCACGCTCAGGTATTCGAGACTGTCTGCGCCTGTTTTATAAACATGTTTTATTAATAGTTGAAATATATTTTAGTGTTTTATTTGTAAAATTTAAAATTATTATAGGTTTTTTGTTGTGTCAAAATGTAAGGGAAACTTGAAGTTGTTTACTTGATTATATAATATATGGTACATTATTCCCTCAAAAGCAGGAACTTTACAATTTCATTCAATTTAATCAGTCTTGTTGAGTTATTACATATTATTATATATAAATATAAAAAATAAAGAAAAATGGAAGAATTTATCGTCGATTTGTTTTTAATTTCGAGATTTTTTTATATACATTTTAAATAAAAAACATTAAACGGACATGACCACAGACTACTGCTAATGTCCGTTTAAATTCTTTTATTTAAAATTATATATTTCTACTTACCAACATGTTCAGCTAGTTTAAAGGAATCCATTTTATTTGCGATAAGTTCTTCCCTTGTGGGTATGTTGATGCCCATGTAGCACGGGTACTTGAGAGGTGGAGACGCTATCCTTATGTGTACCTGTAAGGAGAGGGGTATTTATTACTTATGTCACTAAACCAATTTTTGAATATATAAACACTGACAATTAAATTTTTTTATAATAATTTATAAAAAAAAATCAGAAATAAAACCATAATGGATTCCAACTAAAAGAATTTAATTTTTTGGTTCATGTATGTTGTACCAAAATATACTTGTTCATGCCTTTTTTAATATTTTAACTAAGAAGTTCTTGTGATATTTCTTCACGATAAAAAATTTTAATTAATTGTATTATGTAAAATAACAATAATATACTTACTTCGGCCGCCCCGGCATCCCTCAGCAGCTTAATGATTGGTCCAATAGTGTTGCCTCGTACAATTGAATCATCAATTAGCACAATGCGTTTTCCTCGTACGTTTTCCGAGAGTGCCCCAAACTTCTTAGCGACGCCTAGTTGTCGCAACCGTGTGGAAGGTTGAATGAATGTACGCCCAACGTATCTGTTCTTGCAGAGTACTTCCATAAATGGTATACCCGACTGGAAAAAAATAAATTTTTAAAGTGAAAAAACAAAACTATAGATGATAAATGATATGTAAATATTAAATAAATATAGTATTCTCTCTCGCCAAGCGTAACAAACTTTGGGTAGTGGAAATTTGTAAACATCTCCCTAGAGAGGTGTTCACGACGCATGGCTTAGTGGTCAGTGCGCTTGCACGGTTTGTGGGAGGTGCGAGTTCAAATCTTTTAAAGATAAAAAGCAGTAATACCTGTCTAGCATAGCCATGTGCGGCGGCCGTGCCGGACTCGGGCACGGAGGACACGATGTCGGCGTCAACGGGAGACTCGCGCGCCAACATGCGTCCGCACTGGAGACGCGCCGAGTACACCATTTGACCTGGAAAAGAAGTCATATTAGAAATAATAATATGAAATGTTTAAAAACTGATGAAAAATTATTATTATTCAAGATTTTTTTTTACTTTGGAAAAATAAAGTATATTTTCCAAAGTAAGTATATGTTCAAAATAATATATATGAATAAAGGGAACGACTGTCTAAGAGTATGAGTACTGAAAGAAAGCATAACTAATATACATTTACAGGCACTTTGAAAGGCAATGACAGCCAATGTAATTTTTTACCAACCTATAGAAGAACATACAACCTGATATACCAGGAAGACATAAGAAGCTAGGACATGTCATGAAATTACCTATATCCTAAGTGTCCCATAATACCAAAACGAGCTAATTTAGCATCCTTTAAGATTATAATTCCAGATGCTATCAATCATCTGAGGATCTGCTACTTCTTAACGAGGTGCACCACCAGGTGTAAAAATACCAGGACTACATAAATAGATAGAAGTAAATTTAAAAAATACATATAGCTAGAGTTTGATATTAAGGATGTTCCCAATGTACTAGGATGATGACATAAGTGAACACAACAGTTTGGTCTTCCGGAGTGCTTCACTAGATGTACTAGTATCAGATATCCATGAAGAATTTGGGGACACCTCGTCACTATCTAATAAAAAATTTCATATTAAAAAGGAAGGGTGCTCCACCATGTGTACGTAAGGTGATTCTCAGTGGGCCCAAGTACCAGGATAACATAAAGGGTCATAAGATGTTCTTATCAAAAAAGACTGATCTTTTCTGACTGATGTTTCTTTCTAATTGTGGTCCTCCACTTGCCCTGCCTAGTATATTAGAAGAAGTACCAGGAATACATAAGCATGTAGGAGGCGCATTTTTTACCTTCAAAATAAATTTAAAGAGAAATTTCCAGACGTACTGATTAAAAAGTTGATTTAAAAAGAGAAAATTTGGTACTCTCAATGCAGTTTCTATAGCTTACCAAGTACAGGGAACACATAAGTAAGAGGTGTAGGTGTGACCTGACCGTTTAAAATTGTTTAACAAAAGGGAAAATTCGTTTGCAAGTTCCTAAAATTTACCAAGTACCAGGAATACATAAGTACACAGGAGATGCATCTTACCTTCGAAGATACTGTCGGCCCTCGCAAAGTAAACATATTCGAAGATGCAGAAGGCCTGGTGCTTGCCGGCGGGGCGCTCCACCACGTCGACGGTGCGGATGCCGTGCCGTGACATTTCTACTATCTCGCCCTGAAGTACCTCTCTTACGTAGCGTGCACCTAGAGTAGATAATAAATATAAGGAATGTCAATTTAACGAAGGATGGAGCAAGCCGGGATTAAGCAACGGAGTGTCTTAACACTAGGTTCATGTTTCCTGAAGTTTCCTCTGCCTACCCTACAATGTCCCTCACATTACATTATAAATAACATAACATTATAAAGCATAAAGCTATTCAAAACAAATTAGAGAATCTTTTAGCTGTCGTTTTACGTTCCGTACCAAAAAGGTAAAACGGGACCCTAATATTAAGTATCTGTCTGTCTGTTTATTCCAGGCTGTATCTCACAAACCGTGATAGCTAGGAAGCTGAAATTTTCACAAATTATATATTTCCGTTACCGTTATTACAACAAATACTGAACATTAAAAAAAATACAATAAACGTGTTTTTTGAAAAAATTCGGAACCTTCGCTTTGCGATTACAACCCACGTTTGACCGATATTATTTTTATTATCAAGAATTTCCCGCAATTTGAAAAGATTATAAATCAAATCAAATCAAATCGTTAAAACAATTATATAACGAGTTAAATAATAACGCTAATACTGTACAGCGCAAATAAGATTGTTGTGTAAACTTTAAAAATAATAACATATATACAAAAAAAATTAACGACTGAATTGATTGTTTGGTAGAAAGTTCTAATCTACGAAGGATACTACACAATCGAATAACTACACAATCAAATAACTACGTATTATTTTGAAAAAAAAAAAAACAAATAAAACGATGTAGCGTAATGAAGAACGCATGGCTTTGTGATCACAACATTTGGACGGGCGCTTGCACGGTTTGTGGGAGGTGCGAGTTCAAATCTTTTAAAGATAAAAAGCAGTAATACCTGTCTAGCATAGCCATGTGCGGCGGCCGTGCCGGACTCGGGCACGGAGGACACGATGTCGGCGTCAACGGGAGACTCGCGCGCCAACATGCGTCCGCACTGGAGACGCGCCGAGTACACCATTTGACCTGAAAAAGAAGTCATATTAAAATTATAATATGAAATGTTTAAAAACTGATGAAAAATTATTATTATTCAAGATTTTTTTTTTACTTTGGAAAATAAATAAAATATATTTTCCAAAGTAAGTATATGTTCAAAATAATATATATGAATAAAGAGAACGACTGTCTAAGGGTATGAGTACTGAAGGAAAGCATAACTAATATCATTTATTTTTTCGCATTATTAGCTTACTTTATATATATATATATATATATATATATATATATATATATATATATATATATATATATATATATATATATATATATATATATATATATATATATATATATATATATATATATATATATATATATATATATATATATATATATATATGTATATATATATATATGTATATATATATATATATATATATATATATATATATATATATATATATATATATATATATATATATATATATTGAATTCGTTATTTAAAAATACTGCATTTTCATACAAAAAATATGAATTGCTTTTGTTTACAAGTTTTTTTACAGGCACTTTGATAGGCAATACCGGCCAATGTAAATTTTTGCCAACCTATAGAAGAACATAAAAACTGATATACCAGGAAGACATAAGAAGCTAGGACTAAGTGTCCCATAATACCAAAACGAGCTAATTTAGCATCCTTTAAGATTATAATTCCAGATGCTATCAATCTTTTGAGGATCTGCTACTTCTTAACGAGGTGCACCACCAGGTGTAAAAATACCAGGACTACATAAATAGATAGAAGTAAATTTAAAAAAAAATATATAGCTAGAGTTTGATATTAAGGATGTTCCCAGTGTACTAGGATGATGACATAAGTGAACACAACAGTTTGGTCTTCCGGAGTGCTTCACTAGATGTACTAGTATCAGATATCCATGAAGAATTTGGGGACACCTCGTCACTATCTAATAAAAAATTTCATATTAAAAAGGAAGGGTGCTCCACCATGTGTACGTAAGGTGATTCTCAGTGGGCCCAAGTACCAGGATAACATAAAGGGTCATAAGATGTTCTTATCAAAAAAGACTGATCTTTTCTGACTGATGTTTCTTTCTAATTGTGGTCCTCCACTTGCCCTGCCTAGTATATTAGGAAGAAGTACCAGGAATACATAAGCATGTAGGAGGCGCATTTTTTACCTTCAAAATAAATTTAAAGAGAAATTTCCAGACGTACTGATTAAAAAGTTGATTTAAAAAGAGAAAATTTGGTACTCTCAATGCAGTTTCTATAGCTTACCAAGTACAGGGAACACATAAGTAAGAGGTGTAGGTGTGACCTGACCGTTTAAAATTGTTTAACAAAAGGGAAAATTCGTTTGCAAGTTCCTAAAATTTACCAAGTACCAGGAATACATAAGTACACAGGAGATGCATCTTACCTTCGAAGATACTGTCGGCCCTCGCAAAGTAAACATATTCGAAGATGCAGAAGGCCTGGTGCTTGCCGGCGGGGCGCTCCACCACGTCGACGGTGCGGATGCCGTGCCGTGACATTTCTACTATCTCGCCCGGAAGTACCTCTCTTACGTAGCGTGCACCTAGAGTAGATAATAAATATAAGGAATGTCAATTTAACGAAGGATGGAGCAAGCCGGGATTAAGCAACGGAGTGTCTTAACACTAGGTTCATGTTTCCTGAAGTTTCCTCTGCCTACCCTACAATGTCCCTCACATTACATTATAAATAACATAACATTATAAAGCATAAAGCTATTCAAAACAAATTAGAGAATCTTTTAGCTGTCGTTTTACGTTCCGTACCAAAAAGGTAAAACGGGACCCTAATATTAAGTCTCTGTCTGTCTGTTTATTCCAGGCTGTATCTCACAAACCGTGATAGCTAGGAAGCTGAAATTTTCACAAATTATGTATTTCCGTTACCGTTATTACAACAAATACTGAACATTAAAAAAAATACAATAAACGTGTTTTTTGAAAAAATTCGGAACCTTCGCTTTGCGATTACAACTCACGTTTGACCAATATTATTTTTAATATCAAGAATTTCCCCCAATTTGAAAAGATTATAAATCAAATCAAATCAAATCGTTAAAACAATTATATAACGAGTTAAATAATAATGCTAATACTGTACAGCGCAAATAAGATTGTTGTGTAAACTTTAAAAATAATAACATATATACAAAAAAAATTAACGACTGAATTGATTGTTTGGTAAAAAGTTCTAATCTACGAAGGATACTACACAATCGAATAACTACTCAATCAAATAACTACGTATTATTTTGAAAAAAAAAAAAAAAAAAACGATGTAGCGTAATGAAGAACGCATGGCTTTGTGATCACAACATTTGGACGGTTTCAACAAGACTCAGGTTCTAATCCCGCTGCATTCAAATCTTAAGTATATTTCTATCTTTATTGTAGATTAACACTTTAAAAATCATAAAAATAACCAAGTTATTTCCACTTGATGAAGTCGATAGATAAAAGTGATTTTAGTTACAAAAATTATAATTTCCATATTTATATATTAAAACATATTTATTAAGATATTTATGTTAAATGTTATGTTAATTTATAATTGCAATCGACAATTATATGAAAGTAAACAGTAAACATTCACAAAATATGAAATAACAAACCGATAAGGATATCTCACACTAATGGGAAATTGTCGTAATAATACTGAAGTAATTTATAACAAATATCAATATGTCATTAATAATGATAATGGTTAATTTTAGATAGTACATTAATTTTATTAATATAATATTTAAAGTTTCCGTTGCTGTGACATTGACAAAGTTCAGCCAAAAATGTGAACGAAAAAGATCAGTCTATGATTGTATTTATATTCGTAATCGTTTTAAATTATCATGATTAATATTGGTTTCTAAATTAAACATATTTCAATAATAACCAAAAATATTACTTTTACTTTTCTGTATGAAAGTTAATACAGTTATTTTTTTGTATTTTTGAAGTGAAACTTCTTTAGGCGCATGAGGGTAAAATTTTTACAGATGAAACGTCACGCCGGTATGCAACGGAAGTGTCGGCAAAGAAAGAGAGAGTGATCGAGACTGATTGAGAGAGAGTAAGACAGGGCGAACGTAGCATGAGCAACTAGCCGTGGAGTGAGAGTAGGGAGCAAGCGAGTGAGAAAGATTGAGAGAAAAAGTGAGACAGAGCGAACGTCGTATCACGCATAGTGCTATGGAGTGTGAGGTGGGAGAGAGCTATAGTGAGAAAGATTGAACAAGCGAGAGAGAGAATACGGGATATCGAGAAAGAATACACGCTCTATTGGTTGTGTATTCGTTTACTAGTTAATTATTAGAACTTTATGGCATTTCTGTCGCATTGCGTAATATTTACAATATCATTAGTGAATAAACAGTAAGTGAATTTTATAAATAAAAACTTTGTGAAAAACTTTGTGAAAAAACTTTGTGAATAAATTTTAAGTTGTCCAATTATTCGAAGTAAGTAATATATCTGTTATCTTTTTGTTTATTTACAATTTTTTATGATAATTGGTTTGAAGGTTAGGTAGTTTTAATATTTACAAATAACATGTGGTATTTCAACTTGCCACTCGTCATTTGATAATTTAATAAATCATTTACCATAAAATAAAAATATTTCATAAATTCGCTTTTCTAAATTTTGAATTCAAAAACAAAACTTAATTAATAATTTCTAATATTGACAAAAAACACGTGGCATTTTTATTTACAATTCGTCATTTGAGATTTCAATTAATCATTGTACATTAAATACTAATAACAATATTTCATAAATTCTTTTGACGAAATTTTAATTTAAAAATTGGAATTTCTAGAGTTATCATTAATTTACAAAAATTTTGTATATATTTAAATTGGATTAGGTATTTTTAATATTTACAAAAAATCACGAGGAATTTTAATTTAATATTCAACATCTGAGATTTGACTACATTATTTTTCAAACAATATAAAATAAATTTATTTTAATGACAATTAAATTCCTAACCTATCTTCCTTTTTCCCTTCCTCTTAATCTTGGAAATTTAAAGTTTTGGTTTTGTATAAATATAAACAAGATTTATAAATTAGTTCGCCAAAGAAGTTTCACTTCTGACATGTGTACTTTGTACGCACGCATGTTTTTTTTTATCTCTTCACGCTTTATCCAGTACATGGCAGGGTATGTAGAGGGAATTGCAGGGACCGTGGGAACCTAGTGTTATGACACTCCGTTCCGTCCCTGATTTATCCGTCCTCGCTTTCCGCCTTTTTCTAGGCATTGCGTGTTGAGTGGCGGAACTCAACGCCGCACTTTGCCTAATTTACCAGAGCGAAGAAAATGGAAATAGAAAAATCCATCTTCCCCTAGTGGGAATCAAATCCTCAAATCGTCGCGTTTACATGTAGACTCTGCGCCACGACCGTCGTCTATTTTTTTTTTAATATAAAAATGGAAAAACGCTTTTCACAATATATTTATATATTAACCTACCAAGTTTCAATTGTTCAGCCCTAAGAGTTTCAGAATATAGATGCATTGCAAACAACCACAAATAAAATTTTTGCCATTTGGATATTTTCCCTTCAATTGAAACATCGGTAGATAAAATAAACATTAAAAGGATTTCTTTCTACATATATGTATTTTATTTACTCATAAAGCATTAACTTACCAATAGAAAGAAAGCCGCATGACTCTGAAGACACCACCCAGCCCTCTGCCTTGTCTTCTATCCCGTTCTTGGCATTACCATTCATAAGGACTGTCAATATAATAAACTAAATAAGATTTTGTTTTATTTTATTTTACTTAAACCCTACATACATGCACATGCTGTCACACACATATACAAATAGTTGTATAAGTCTTGTAAGTCTATGTAAGTCTTTCATTTCATCATTAAAAGACAGGGACAGAATTTACATACAACTATATATAGATATAGTTGTATGTAAATTCTGTCCCTGTCTTTTAATGATGAAATGAAAGAGATAGCAATAAAAGAGACGAATTAATAAATGATCATTCCGTGTTGTTTATTTTACTCATATAATGACAGTGATGAAATGTACCCTTAAAAATAATCCATACATAATAAACAACCTTGAAAAAAACATGCAATTCGTCAGAAAAATCTTGTGTTAGCAATTATGTCTCTATAAAAATAATTAAATTATTATTAAATGTTATATATGCATAAATGAATGTGGCATTAAATTCCTAATACGCCATAATTTCATAAAAATGTGAAAAAGAATGGAGTGGATCATCACTAAGGATCGACTAAGTGACATCATATTTAAAATTAAAATAGTTTTTGTTTGTGTTAGAAACTAATTATTAACTTATATTTAAATGGAAAATGAATAAATGAGTGTCATGCATTACCCGTGGCATGCTTCGAAGATGATGATTTGTAGACATCTGAAAGACCACATTCAATGATAAAATTAATTTAATTTAAATTAAATTGTTTCATAAAGTGTTACTTAGAATAAGAAATGAAAAAAATAATTAAAGAAAATATATAAAAATTTAAACGCAGCGGAATTCGAACCTGCGCCTTTTGTAAACCGTATAAGCGTTGGTCAAAGCGCCAGTTTGAACCATGTGTTCTTCATCACGCTGCGTCAAAATCTTATATGCTTTATACAACATATTGCGTTGTTAGCATCTCTCTAGGGAGATATTTACAAAATTTTCGCTACTTAAAAATTATTACAAAGTACAACCGTTTGGCGAGAGAGAACGCTATTTTATTAAATATTTTTATGATTTTTAAAGCGTTAATAGTATATGAAATAATAGATATATTATACATTTAAAAATTTCAATTCCCACATTTAAATTTTTGTATGTTTTATTTTAGTATTTTTTTTATTATAAGTACATATATATGGATACTTTAAAAAACAAAAATATAGACAATGGAAATTATAATGTACAAAAAAGATACAAAAATTGCAAATATCAAGTATGTGTTTAAGCCCCACAAGCAATGTGTTGAACATTATTTTCAATGACACAAATTTAATTAATATAAACTATAACATTAATAAAAATACCGAGTGTTAAATTTTTAACATTAATGACTATTAGAAGAATTCTACATACATGATGATCCCAAAGGCAATATCTTGCCGAGACAAAGAGGCCTGTTCCCATATGGATCTCGCACCGCATATATCTTGTCTTTTAGCATTATCACTAGCGAATAACTTAGAGGAGCCAGCCTGGAATTAAATTTGATATATTAAATAAAAAAATGTAATCGTTTTATTTAAAAGTTTTCTATATTTCATAGTGGATCTCCGGTAATCCGTAAATTATGAATTACGGATTTTCTTCCAAAATAGTACCTTGTATTCCGATAAATTACATATGCAATAATAAGATTTTATATGTTATTTGTACTTTGAAATCATACGAATTTAGTAAATTAAATAACAATAAAGAACTTATGTTTAACTAAAATTAACCAAAACACATTATCAATAATTATAAATCGAAATCATTAATGAATTTATCAAATTATTAAGGTGGAAATATTCATCATTTTTTTTCTTGTTTCCCTTTTTTCTTTCTTTAAAGACGTGTCGGATAAAAGGGGATGCCGGATTAAACAGTCTACCGTATTTTTGTGTATAACAATAAGTCAAATATAAATTAAAATAAATTTAGTTGAAACTAACCTCATAAGATTATTAATTCTAGCGGGCCAATCGGGTCCATTGTTCTCTCCTTCGGGTGGATTCAAGCACAGTGCTTGTGTGATCAACTCAGAGTCCTGAGTGAGTTGATAATCCTACACCACGGCCTAGTACCTATATATTATAAGATTTATTAATAATTATATAATTATTTTTTAAATTCAACGGAGTGTCTTAACACTAGGTTCCTATGGTTCCTGCAGTTCCCTCTGCCTACCCTGCCATGTGCGGGATAAAGCGTAAAGACTTTTTTTAGCTTCACGGTTTACCTCGCACATAACAGGGCAGGCAGAGGCGGAACTCAACGCCACGCTTTAACAAGTTGCCAGAGCGAAGAAAATGGAAATGAAAAAAATCTTCCCAGAGTGAGAATCGAACCCACAAACCGTCGCTTACAAGCAGACGCTACCATAAAGTATTTACTTTTTTAGTAAACATTTTCTTAACAAAATATATAATTTACATAATTTTTCAGTAAATATTATTAAGCTTTTTTTAATTGTTGATTTTTTTTTACTTTTTTTTTTTACTTTTTTTCCATAAATTTTATTTTTTTTTTACTTTTTTCCATAAATTAAATTAGAAAAGTGGAAGCAATATTTTTCTACAGAACCTAAAGAAATAAATAAAAAATAAAATTAATATACAATAAGGTATTTACTTTAGAACTGAGAATTACGATGTTACAACTAAAATATACTATATTTATATATTTAGTTCCTAGTTTTTACCATCTTTCGTAAACTGCTACAATTAACGAGTTCTCCGTTATGTGCGACGGCGAGTTCTCCGTGCGCCGTGTGGACCACAAACGGTTGACAATTCACTTCCTCTGATGCCGCTGATGTGGAATATCTGGGTAGGTGTTTTTTATTATAATTATTTACTCATAAAAAAATTGGATACGATTAAAAGCTTTCCACTCACTCCTAAAATCTCCACCCACGCGACAACTAAACACGGTACATTGGATACGTTCTAAAAGGATAATAATAAGAATATCTAATGAAATCTATGTCAGTAGTCAGTATGCGAGGCAGATATAGTCCGATATAATCATTGCATCACCTTAGTGTACCTGTAACTATGGGTCACTGCATCGTGTTTCGAATGTTATAATCTTATATAAATCTTATAAAATATTTTGTCTTGGCAAACTAAAATAGAAGCAAACAATTTGGTTAAGTGTAAAGATAACGTAATTCAAGACTTCATTACAATACTTTTATACATATTATTTTTATATATTCACGCTATATCCTACACACTGCAGGGTAGGCAGAGGGAACATGGTGTTGAGACACTACCCTCTTACACTTTTTTTGAAGCATTGTATGTAAAGTGGCGAAACGCAACGCCGCGCTTCGCTTACAAGCAAGAGCAAAGTAGAAATGGAAAAATCCATCTTCCCCGAGAAGGAATCGAACCGACAAATAGTAGCGTTTACATGCAGATGCTATACGGTGTTACTTTTTATATAGTTTTAGATATATCGGTACTAATAATACTAGAACAATTCTAACCTAGTGTGACCAATTCCAAGGTTGCCTTTCAATTTTTTCATGGCTTCGTCATTAAATATATTGTTGATGAGCCCCATGCCCTTGTGTGTATTGAAGGTGCGTGCACTCTTGCCCTCTGACGTCACTATGCCCGCTGATTCTTGCCCTCTGGATAGATGGATAGATAATATAAAAATATACGAATTATATTTTAGCTAAAGCCAGTTAAGACCTGTTACAAGCAAATTGTTAAATTTATGATAAAATTAATATCAGTGTCCGGTTCAAGTATGGCAACATTATCTGAGATGAATGGAAATCGCCCTTGACATGATAAAAACTTTATTTCAGTTGCTAGAGATCGTTTTCGTAATTTAATCATTGTGGTATGTGGGCTACATTGTATTATATTTTAAGAATAGATTGATTTGTAATAATATAAATATCAAGTAAGTATATTTATTTAAATGTTGCTAAGCAAAGTTTTTAATTTCATTTATTAATATTGTTTTGGATTTTTTTAGATAATCTATGAATTCCAATGTATATTATAACATAGCAAAAAAAATTTTTAAGGTTCTGCAATAATGTATCTTAAAATCGATCAAAACATGCATTATATTTTTATGTTACTAAATTCGTTTGGAACTTTTCAATAATGTTTTATAAAACACAAACAATAGTTATATGTTTATGTATTACACATAATATAGTGTAGGAAGAGAAATAGTATGACAAGTTTTTCTTTACTTTCCACCACGTTTATTTTGGGTCTTATCAAACTAATAAAACACATAAATACATAGTTCCAAGTGAAGACTTAACTTATAAACTATGTGCCATAATGATGTCATAATAGTCAAATTTGAATGTTAATTTAAAAAAAAATTCAATGTATTGATTGACAAATCATATATAACAATTATTTTTGTTCTACGATGACCCCTAAATGTACTAGAGTCCTTTACATATTTGTAATTAATTTGCACATAATATAAAATATACAGCGGCGTTAAGTATAAGATACTTGTATCAATCGATAACCTGCACCATGACCTACGATAAATAAAAACGTGTTGATCTGACGATGGCTATCACGTGTTTCTATATCGCGATTAATATTTAAAATAATTAAAAAAAATATAGGGTTTTTTATGATAATTATTGTATTGTCTATGGAATGGATTAATCCATAGAAAAGACAATAATTTTAAATTTCGACGTTTATTAAAAATATATTGTTTAATTTTTTCTTGTTTAGTAAAAGTTAACCTGTAAAAGTTATTGTGAATAATCTAACCATAATAGTTTTAGGGCAATGGCTCGCAAAATATGTGATATTCGTAAATTTTATATAATTAAAAAAAAAGTATTTATTAGAAATTCTAACCTGTGTTGTAATGCGACCAGTCCAAGGCATATCACCTGACCTATGTCGACTTGTGTTGGCCATTCGCCTGTTCCTATAGCACCGAAAACTCCGCACTCGTGTGTCAATCCTGTAAGAACGAGACTTAACGAATACGATCATACTGAAAAGCATTGATTATACTTAAATAAATCGTAGATTGTTTATGAATTTACGTTACATCTCACACATACGTCGGTAGGTAGATGGAATTATAATAATTTGATAGGAATTTCAAAGCATTACGTATTGAGTGTCGTTTATTT
This sequence comes from Dione vanillae, assembly GCA_037178615.1. Classification (NCBI taxonomy): domain Eukaryota; kingdom Metazoa; phylum Arthropoda; class Insecta; order Lepidoptera; family Nymphalidae; genus Dione; species Dione vanillae. Next base: position 1,353,273 of record JAZFAU010000030.1, read on the forward strand.
TGTTATTAAAGCGAAAAAAATGGAAAATAAATCATTTTTCCCTTATAGAATTGAACCCATAAACGTTGCAACAAGCAGATGCTATGCTTTCACGCTACCACGGTTTACTCGACATTTCAAATTTACCCCTTATTGAACAGACAATGAACTTTGTTCTTATTGAACAGACATAACATCTGAGAATTTCTGAACAGAAAGTCATTCTTTTCATTTAAGTTCAAGATATAACGGTTTATTTGCGAAACTTATTCGCGTTTTTTAGCTTAGCAGACCAGGAAAATGATTATGATAACAATTGTATCAAGATCATCAAACGGTTAATTAAATCGTGAAAAAAAACTTATAGCTTATGAAAAATTATAAAAAAAATATATTTTAAGCTTGTAGGAAAGAAATAAGTTAACAAATGTAAAGTTCTGGATAAGTGAAACGTTTTTAAAGACACGTAGCAACAATCTTCTATATCTATTTGAATCCTATATCGAGTCCGATAGATAAGAGACTTTATTTGACACAATTTCTGCTACTTTAACCTACTTATTACGTACTCGCCCTTATTACTCGATTGCCATGTAAAAGCTAAAAATGTTTTAATAAAATCTTATAGCTTAGTGGTTAGTGCGCTTTTACGGTTACCAATAGACGCGAATTCCAATCCAAACCAAAAAAATAATTGAATATGACTATTTCAATAAACTCTTTTTATCTAAAGTTTCTACCTAAAAGTTATGACCTACCTACTTATATTTCCGTTATGCATTTTTAAACCTTGCAGCAGTAATTTCAATATAAAATATTGCTTCCTGTACTAAATAATTATAAATAAGTAATTTTTGAAAACTTTTACAATTGCAGATTTAAATAAAAATAAAATAGATAGCTTAAAAATAGCATGGCTATTTGAAATAATATTTTTTAATACTCGATAAGCTTGAGTATAACCAACTGTATTTGCATTTCTACACCGATTACTCAATTCACAGTAACACATATTAGATACCTCAAACAAAATATATCTACTAACTTATTCTATACTTTCAAACACAAATAAGTTTGTATTTAAAATATACTTTTCCGAGAATATTTAAAAAAGAGCCATGTTTTTGATTTGAGGTAAATTAAGTGAGAAAGAGATTTCATTGTTACTTCCATAGATTCAAAATAGCATCTTTATTCAAAATTAGATAAGAATATTAAAATCTTACACTCTTACCTGACGAAACAGCTCCTCTGCCATATCGCTTGCTCTTTACTTTGACTTCGCTTTGTGTTTTGTCACATTGGCAATTAATGTCCATGCTAAGTCTATCCATAGACTCTGTAGTCCCTGCACAACATGGTGATGGTCCAGCGGGACCCTCCATGTTTTTCTGCAAAGAAAATATTTATAAAATATTTACATATAGCTAAAAAATCAAAAAGAAGTAAAATAAAAACTGATTCAGTTGTATTTTAGCCATTTTCATTAGTTATTAGAAGATGTAATACCAATAAAGCCAAGTACTGCTGCAAAGAATACAAAGACCATCGATTTATGTTAACAAATGTGTTCAAACTTATAAACCATAAAAAATATCAAACACAGAATGAAATATCTTAATAATAATTAATAGTAACCTAAAGTAGTTGTATAATATTGTAAAATTCTAATATTTACTCTTATTTTGTACACATATCGTTAGCTAATTGATGGCTCTAATCAAAAAGTAAAATAAACTCACACTGTCAAAGTCAATATTGTATGATCTAAAAATTTCAAATATTTTAATAAAAAAAGACCAAAATTGTCAAATTCAAGCAGAGCTATTACATCCTCTCACTAGACCAAATGAACTAAACAAGTGTAGATATTAACACGCAATTATATTTGGCATAAATACGTACACCGAATTTAATAATATTTGATAAGCTAACATAACATTTCCTATGTCGTGACGTTGACGACAGTGCTGACCAAGAAAGTGGGCTAACTGGGTTACAAGTCGTTATCCAAATTAAACGTCATTTGTGAGGTCATCTGAGACAGATTTACTTAATAAAGATTGTCTTAAATTGGCGTTGTATTATTTATCTATTGCTCTAGAGTGTTAACTTAAAATAGCTAAATATTTTTATGATTTTTAAATTGTTAATCCGCACTAAGGATAGAAATAATACTTAAAAAAAATATGTAAAAATTCGAACGTGGTGGGATTTAAGCCCGCGTCTAGCCAAACCGTGCAAGCGCTCTGAGCTGAGTATATTAAAGTGTCACTAAATATTAAAGCAATTTTTATATGTTTTCTTTGAGTATTATTTTATTTTTTATACCTTACTACTGATATAGACTGTCCTAGCTTTTCTGTATACTTGTCAGTCAAGTATGAATCAGTGTTACTAATAGGTCTAGGTAGGATGACATTTTTAGTAGAGTTTAGAGCAAAGTTACTTAGTTCTTGATTCTACAAATATTCTTTGTTATACTTTCACAATTTTACTTATTTATTATAATAAATATTTACCAAGATTCTGCTAATATTGACGTACACGTGTATAACCTAAATAATATTTTTAAATTAAATACGACAGCTATATAAAAAAAATATATTTAGTCCAAATTGTAAGCATTGCTAAAAATAATATCATCTAAGCAAGAGTCACAAAAACAACGTACATCATAAAACAATGTTATTATGAACTTACACCCTAGTTTAAAACAAACATGACGAAATTTGAAATAATAGAATGATGGCAAATGATATACCAGTTTGTAAATAGCTCGCAATTCTCACTGATATGTCGTCATCGCAAGTAGCGCTGAGCCGCAGGGGGTCAGTTTATCTTATGACATTACAAGTATCTTTCCACAACAGCATCTATAAACAAATAACCGATAAAGACTAGATTCTGCATAACAATATGTATGTAAATATTATTCTATATTATATCATTAATATTGTGTTCGATTTATGTTTTCGATATTTACAGGTTCTCTGACGCGAAGACTAAAATTTTTTACATGTTTCACTTTTTATCGTGCACGTTGAATAATTATGCCAAATATCAAATTACTTTTATAGGTTCAAATTTAATTTAATTAAATATTTTATATTTTTTCAACCTTATCACTATTGTTTAGGTTAAGAACTTATCCTCGAGATGTAGAGAGAATGAGAGAAAAGAAAGCTTCGAAAACTATATTATCTGTGGTTATTAATTTTTTTTTAGTTTCACACTACAACGTGCATGTAGTAAAAAGATGCAAGACGTTTTAGTGTCAAGCCACGCAGCTTTCTGCATTCGTCTATTTGCGTGGTTATTTAGTATTTCTTAGGTACTAAATTTTTATTATTTTTAATACAGTCCCTTGAACTGTTTTGACAATGCCCTCCATTAAACAATTATTACGACACGAACATTAAAATGTCTATTGAAACAATAACTGTCTTTTCTAGGTACCAATCATGTTTATAACTTAGTTTAATTAGTTATTATATGGTGATAGACAGATGAAAGGAAAATTTCAATATGATAACTAAAACGAGGTCGTATTGACTTAAAATAATTATCAACACTATAAAACGACTTGTTCGCGTAATCGTCCGTCCATATTACATTAAAAAATATATTAGGGCAAAGAGCAAAGCTTATTTTTTGAGTTTTTTTTCAAAATCTTTATTAAATTTAATAATAATATTAATTTACAATATTTTATTTATTTAATACATTTCGTTAAATATATAAAATAAAAACTGATACTACGTATATATATACATATATATATATATATATATATATATATATGTTACGTTCCGGTCATCATCAGTCATCTAAAGTTAAAGCGCAAAGTGAAAAGTAGGTTCCGTCTACTTAATAAAAGTTTAGAATGCCAAATGATAATGTCATATTATAAATGATTTATATATAATAAATGATATTTTTATAATGCAGGTTTTAATACTGATACACACAAGCACATTACAAAACGGTAAATAATAAAAATAATTTAAGCGCAAACAAATTTAAACAAACAATAAAATACTCGCAATATGGAATTATCTAGAATAAAATCTTATAATAAGGAATTAAGTAACTAAGATTTTGTGTATGAAAAAAAATGCTACTAAATTAAGGAAAGCTTAAGAAAATTTCAAGTGAATAAACGCAACATCAAGTAAACGAGATAAAAACAAAGCACCGGAATACATACTGAATCCGAGTAATCTGCACGACGTTTAATATTAATACATTTTAATTAAATATTAGTTGCCATTATTTTAAAATACATTTGTACCTGTAATAGCGACTGTTTTTGGGTTAGATTCCCACTCGGGGAAGATGGATTTTTATTCCCATTTTCTTTCTGCAAAACGCAGCATTGAGCTTCGCCACTCAACACGCAATGCCTCGAAAAACAGAGACGGAGTGTCTTAACACTAGGATCCCACGGTCCCTGCAGTTCCCTCTGCCTACCCTGCCATGTGCGAAATAAAGCGTGAAGCTAATAATATGTCGTAAAAAATAAGAGACCATTAAGTATTGTCACAGCCTACTGTAGGTGTTGAAAATAATACGTATTATCCAAAAGTAATATCAAACAAAATTTTCAAAGTAATTCCCCACAAGGGTAACATAAAATGGGACTTCCAGATTATAAATAATTAACAGATTATTGTCTATAAGTTTAAGACTTAGTAACTATCAACTATACTAAATGGGCCAATAACAAATTCGCCGAAGACATTATTGATATCGTAACTGTTTACGTACAAACTGGCACAAGTATTATTTTTCACTGACATCTATTGCATCATGTCTTATTAAATAAAAATATTTACTTCAAAACAGCGATTATATATGAAGTAAGCATTACATTTCAAAATTATTCGTTAATAAAATATGGCTAACACTTTTTTAGCTTACGCTTTTTTCCTCTTATAGTAGAATCTACATTTCCATATAAAATAAATCCAATACTCTTGCTAAGAAATTAAACATAAATTAAGACAGAGTAGTATAGAAACCTATATGTGACAGTATGAAGTGAGTTTATACTGCGCTCCAAGTAGCATATGTAGAAAATTAATTACTTATTATTATTATAATGACACCTAAGTTATTATTATAATAATATATTTAAATATTATAAGATTACTTTTATAAATAACATTAGCAAGTAGGGATTGCTATACTATAGCAACACATGCTTAGGAACAGCCTTGGCTAAAAATTAAAAAATAATGTCACTGATATTAAAGATTTAAATCCAAATTAATTGACTATGTAGATAACATTGTATATTTGTCAGTTCCTTATATGCCAATTTTTACATTACTATTTCAGCTGATGACTATGAGTCAATGGTATTTAGTATTTTATTAATGCTTACAATGTAACAAGAATGAGTAATATGATTAAAGAATACATAATGTACTCAAAAAATATATTTTTAGTATTTTTGAACTTCACAGGAAAGGAATAGCACACATAGAGTTACGAACTGCTCTCTGATTTCAATTATTGAGTCAAAATTACTGCCTAATACTAAATTAGGTCTTTATTATTTTAATGATATATATATATATATATATATATATATATATATATATATATATATATATATATATATATATATATATATATATATATATATATATATATATATATATATATATATATATATATATATATATATATATATATATATATATATATATATATATATATATATATATATATATATATATATATATATATATATATATATATATATATATATATATATATATATATATATATATATATATATATATATATATATATATATATATATATATGTATAATATTAACTTAATAACACAACAAATTATCATGTAACTGTTTACCAATAATCTAGGCTGTCGGAGGAAAAAAATTTTTATTTTACAATGTAAATCTGCATATCAGTAAAAATTGTGTATATCAGCAAAAATATTATAAAAATTAACTTAAATGATACTATTTTATTGTAAGTTTGTATCTAAGTAACAAATATAGATCATGTTTAATGTAGGGGTCTTAAAGTTTTTTTTTTAGAAAACATAAAACATTCTATGAAGATAGAAAATAACAGTGATGAAAAACCTTATTAAATTATAGTCTTTAGCAAAATTTAAAAAAAATTGTGAAATTAATTGAAGAAAATTAAATATTTGGTATGAAATATCTTTGCTTATTTTGTCATGTGCTCAATGTTTTAGGATTTAAAAAAATATCATAATTTAATTTCAAGCATAATTTTACATGGTCACAAATATTTATTTCAAATATATATTTTAATATTTATATATAATAATATGTAAAGCAAATGCAAAAATTGTAAGATTTTATGATTAACATAGAACAAATGTGTTATATTCTTTAGCCTGTTAACTTTGGGGATATTTTTGCTTACACTAATTCAGTGTTTTTTTTAATTAAATTCAAAACAATACTTCCAAAACAATTTTTTTTATTTTTTTAGTACTGAGTTATTACTAATTACTTTGGTTTAGTTAGTAAAAAATATATTATTATAAATATTTATAAATTATAATTTTCTGTTACTTTCATTTTACTGCTTTAAATAAATAATTAAATATATTCTATACATTTACATAAATTGTTGACATTAATATAGTGTGAGGGATTTAAAAAATATTAATAATTAAAGAATCTCAATATAAAGAGGCTATTGCAAAGTGTGGTATATATAAACAATGAATGAAATCACCATTCAAATGACTAAAACAAACATTAACAGATCATAAATATTAGTACAAAAAAAAACATTTTAAGAGATCCATCCCAATAATTAATTGGCAATTCTGCGCAGAAATAAGACCATGTGGACATTACAGCAAGTTAATTAAATATAACCGCAACAGTTACAAAATGTACTTATTGCAAAACTAGTATTTATGAAATAAGAGTTATCAAATTTCGTCGTGCTATAATTTTATTTACCTTTTGTCCTAACCTTAAATCAGCTGACTGGTTTTATATTTTTTTTAATTAAAAATACCATGCACTTACCTTTGATAAAAAGTTTAGATTGTGCACAAATATAACAGGGAACGGGAACTATAAGTTTATAAAAACAACAACGATAGAAACGGAGCGTAGCGGAGCGACAAGTATCAAGAAATAATTGAATGTCTATACTATAATTTGAATTTGAATTGAAAGAAACTTGCGCGTGCGACTGAGCTAGCGCTTTGAGTGACTGAAACAGCTACAGATGTACTGCGACTAAGATTTCACGACCTTTTATATTTTTATTTCTAAATTGAATAATTTAGAACAATTCATCAATATATTGACACAATTAATTATTTATAGCATATTATAATTTGAGTACAATAAAAAGAAGCAAAGCAGCCAGTCTATATAAATTAATATACTAATAAAATAACTTATGTAAATTACCTTTTTATGTGAAAATAAAAATGTTAACTAAGCCTAAACGTTGTATATATAATTATAAAAATCATACAAGCATTTCTTTTTATTTGACATACAAAAAAAACGTTATAAATATAATGTAAATAAAATCTCCGTCAATATTTCACAAATCACTACTTAGTAATATAAATATAATTAATTAATAATATGATAATCTACATTAAAATGATAGTTAATTAATATTTTCAAGTATCAAAATTAAACTCTACACGACCTAGCGAGTTGTTATCAAAAGAAGCTTAGCCGTCAAACAAGTACGTAGTAGAGCACGTGGTCGTTTCTGATGCTGGTCTATACTTTATAAAGGGCACCCACTGCACATCCAACCTGACGCGCCACACCCACTGTCCCAGCAACCCGTTTATTATAAAATAAAACCATCTATTAATTGCGAAAAAATGTCGTACCCGAAAGAAGGTAAGTTTGTTATATTGTAATAACCCTACTAAATTATAATGGCATGCTCTCTTTACGTATAAGTAAGGAGTTACATGTTTTTAATTTGTACGGCTAATAAGTAACTACCGGCTTTTCATAATCTGCGCACTCTCAATATTTGTTTATGGCCTTGAATTAAAATGATGATGGATCCTTTTTAGTTGGTCCTTGATTGTCTATTATTTGGTTTTACGATGATAAATGATAATTTTGAGACCTTGATCTTTCAATGATAAACCATAGACTTTGTTGATCATTACGAGACAACTGAGTTCACTTACAATTTAGTACTTTTTAAAATAGCTTTAAAATATGGTGCTAATGTTTAAAATTTTTAGGTACAGTCAAATTTTTGTATTATTTATTTAAGTGACTAACACTACGAAATAAAAAAATAAGAATAAAAATTTAAGAAGAATAACAGTATATATGGAGTTCGGTCAGTTTTTATATGAAATATTTACTAATTATGAAAATACAACATTGTAATTATCTTGCGCGGTAACTTAAAAATGAAATGTATTAGATTTACGTAAACGCTAGTAATCAGTATAGTATAAATATATTTTTAATTTATTATTACAGTTGGCGGCTACAAACTCGGTAAACTTATTATCGAAGGAAAGACCAAGCAAGTTTTCGAATTGCAAGATTATCCTGAAAACTGTCTTTTATTGAACAAGGACAGAATAACTGCTGGCGATGGCGTTAAAGCTCACGATATGGAGGGAAAAGCTGTCATTTCAAACCAGACAAATGCCAAAGTGTTTGAAATTCTTAAAGCTGCTGGTAAGTTCTTGATAAAAAAATACGTGTAATCAAGTAAAGTGCTACAATAAGATTTTTATACATATAAATATTGTATTTGGTTCATATGTCAAATGAACCAAATACAATATTTATATGTATATCTGAAAAATCTTTAATTATGCCTGGATGTATTTTTAGGGTTCCTTACGTCAAAACTAAAGCTAAACTAGTTCTGTTGTAAATTCTTCTATTGACCACGTTAAGGTATCAGCCTGAGATTAACATAAAAATAAAACGTTACTGTTGTAACTTACACGGAAAAAGTATGCCGTAAAACATCCTTTATTATATTTCCCTTAGATCTAGAATTATGAAATTTAACAAGAAATTAGTGAATTTGTGTATCACAGAAATAAATTTATATATGAATACGCCTACAACTTTAAGTATATTATAATATTTACTTGTCCCGCCATAGACCAATTACGAGACTGGTACGGTACAAATTCGATATGTAAATGAATAAACAATCTCTAAAGGTTTATGAAAAAAAAAGTGCTAATACCTATGTCCTCAATGGTACTAATAAATATCGGTGTTTAACTTACACAACTTACAAAATCTTATTTGTTGTATTATTTAAAAAAACATTTGAATTTTCTTGCTATTATTAATTTGAATAATGTGTCTACTACTAAAATTTTATAAAGCCATAGACTATTAACTCGAAGGTCATGGAGTGGGTTCCCATTTGGGGTATAGACTTACGCTTCCCATCTCCGGTAAGGCAAAGTGAGAAGTTGAGGCCTGGCATTCGTCACTTAATGTGTAAAATTCAGACACAAGGGAAAGAATGGAGAATCCTGACAGAATGATTGTTCAAAATTTGAATATTTTTGTTAATTTTAATATACTTCGATTACTTTATGCTATTTTACTGTGATAGAAATAACTGATTAATTTACTCATTTTGTAAACATCGTTTATAGTACAATTATAAATATAACACAATATAAAAATATTCTGTTAACTCCTGACCTCTGTTGATAAAAAGTGACACGTGATAATTTCTCATACGTAACTATTATGAAATATTAGCGAAATATGGAATCATATTGTTATTATAGATACCAAATCTTGGTGTCAAATAGACTTTGGTCATATTGATTACCGCAGATTCTGACCTTTCGATTAAAATACTTAGCAAGACATTGTTAAAATCTAAATAATAATTAAATATAAAGAAGACGAAATTCTTATTAATATTTAATAATGGAAAGAAATTGTATTATTATATATATTTTTTTACATGAGAGACAAACACTATCACAATTACCTACTTAATTATTTTTATATGTTCAATTAATTGTTGCTGAAAAATTTGTTTCTAAAATCTGAAAACATGGACAAGATTTCTCTTAGGCAGAGGGAACCGCAGGAACCGTGGGAAGTGTTAAGACACTCCGTTTTCGCCTTCCGCTTTTTGGAGACATTGCGTGTTGAGTGACAGAACTCAATCTCACATATTGCCTGCTTGCCTGAGCGAATAAATTGGGTATGAAACAATCCAGCTTCTTCAAGTGGGAATCGAACCCACAAACAGATTCTACGCCTGTGCTCCATGACCGTTCTCTTAATTTTGATTTTTGTAATTAACACGACTATTATTATTTATAATAATTATAATAATTATAATAATTAATGATAATCATTATTTTTAGGTATTAAAACTGCCTTCGTAAAGCTAGCTTCACCTAATGCGTTTATTTCAAAGAAATGCGATATGGTGCCCATTGAATGGGTAACAAGGCGTTTAGCGACAGGGTCCTTTTTAAAACGTAACCCAGGCGTGCCGGAAGGATACCGTTTCACTCCACCGAAGCAAGAGACCTTTTTCAAAGACGACGCTAACCACGACCCACAATGGTCAGAAGAACAAATCATCTCTGCGAACTTCAACATAAATGGTTTACTCATTGGTAAGTTACTTATTTACTATATTTTTCTAGTTTCCTACTGTTCTTGCCTTTAAATATAGGTATACTATAGAAGACAGATTAAATATATATATATATATATATATATATATATATATATATATATATATATATATATATATATATATATATATATATATATATATATATATATATATATATATATATATATATATATATATATATATATATATATAATATTTCAATTACTAAAAAAAACACAGATGAAATGCAGATTATATCTAAATTTTTATATTATTTTCAGGCCAAGACGAAGTAGACTACATGCGTAAAGTAACTATTTTAGTCTTCGAAATTTTGGAAAAAGCATGGGCTCTTCGCAATTGTGCTCTTATTGACATGAAGATTGAATTCGGCGTCGATGCTGAGGGTAATTATATTTATAGACCGATGTCATTTATAATTATTATAAACATTTATATTTTGTACTAATTTAGCCACATTTCCTTTTTTCTAGGCAATATTCTTTTGGCTGACGTCATTGATTCCGATTCCTGGAGATTATGGCCATCAGGTGATAAGAGACTGATGGTGGACAAACAGGTAAAATTAATTAGCATTCATTGTGTTTAATATTAAAAAGTTAGCAATAAAATTTATATTATACAAATAGAGGATCGTGGTGGCGCAGAGGCGCACTCGGGGAAGATGGGTGGATGGATGGACAAAGCAGGGACTAAGCAACAGAGTGTCTTAACACTAGGTTCCTATGGTACCTGCAGTTCCCTCTGCTTACCCTGTAATATGCGGGATAAAGCTTGAAGTTAAAAAAATGTATAATATTTCAGGTGTACAGGAACCTCGCAAATGTGACAGCAGCCGACCTGGACACTGTCAAACGCAACTTTGCTTGGGTCAAGGATCAATTAGACCATCTTAAGCCTAACATTCATCACAAAGTTGTAATTTTCATGGGCTCCCCTGCTGATCAGGAACATTGCCAGAAAATTGCTAAAGGTTTGAAATATTTTCGTTGTATTATGTGTAATTTTTTATAAATAATATTTTCCACATTTATAATTATTAAGAAAACAATGAAGTGAATATTATTTAAACATTAATTATATGAAAAACTACCCCGATTTTTAACTACCCCTTTAAAAATATACTTAGAGCATCTAATATTTATATTTCCGAGGACGAGAGGACCGTCGTGGCGCAGAGGCGCAACGTCTGCCTGTGACGCGACGGTTACTGGGTTTGATCCCCAGTCGGAGAAGATAGATTTTTCTATTTCCATTTTCTTCGCTCTGGCATCTAAGGCAAAGCGCGGCGTTGAGTTCCGCCACTCAACACGCAATGCCTCGAAAACGGCGGAAAGTGGGGACGGAGTAAGCAGGGACTAAGTAACGGAGTGTCTTAACACTCGGTTCTTATGGTTCCTGCAGTTCCCTCTGCCTACTCTGCCATGTGCGGAATAAAGCGTGAAGCTAAAAAAAAAAAAAAAAAAAAAAAAAAATATTTATATTTATTATTATTTGTATATAGCATAGTAATCTTCATACGAGAAAAATTATTGTAATATATCCTTTTGTATTAATTATATAAACTCTATTGTTTTATTAGAACATGTAATAATAATACAAAAATTTTTTAGCTGCACGTGAACTTGGCTTAGACGTAGATCTACGTGTTACCTCCGCTCACAAGGCAACAGAAGAAACTCTTCACATTATGCAGCAATATGAAGACACTCATGGTGCCTTAGTCTTTATTGCGGTTGCTGGAAGATCCAATGGCTTAGGGCCGGTTTTGTCTGGCAACACTTCATACCCAGTTATAAATTGTCCACCACCTTCAGACAAGCTTGTACAGGTGCATACTAATTATTTTAATATATTTAACAAGGTTCATCATTCTCAATATTATGGTATATATAATTAATTATACAGGAGTGTATTTGATAACGCAGCCTTTGTCAAAACCACCTATAGGGTAAAATATTTTAAGGCTATATACAATAAAGTAGTTAAAAATGATTAATACCTTAGTAACTATTTTAGTCTAGGTACACGATCATTTTTCTCACTTAACGCTATATGTGCTGTGTAATACGTGAGGTAATTATGATTAAATACGAATGACGTATAGATCTCGTACTACAAGAATAGTTTTAAACGTTATCAATCTGTTATCTTGCATTAAAAAAATAATTAAATGAGAAAGAGATGTATATATTTCTTTCACTTCTGATAGGATAGTGTACGCTTGCGTGTCATACTTGACAAATGACGTTTTATTTTGGATCAATAATTTAATCATTTATTTTACTTGAAATTTTTATTTTTAATTTTGAAAATATTACTCGTTTTATATTTTTACCAAGTTTATATAGGCTAGTTAATACTATATTTTAAAATAAGATTGCGGTAACATTCTGTATATTAATCTTCTATTTCTTTTAATAATACAATTTTGTCATCTGTACTATTTTACTTATTACAGGATATCTGGTCATCTCTCTCCGTACCATCTGGCTTGGGATGTGCGACAGTAATTTACCCTGACAGCGCAGCCCTCATGGCAGCACAAATTATTGGATTACAAGACTACCTCGTATGGGCTCGCCTTAGAGTAAAGCAATTGGATATGGCCGCCTCCCTTAGGGTAGCTGATAAAAAACTCAGAAACCTGAAATTCTAAATGTTTTTGTTGATCTATAAATGTTGATATTATTTTTATCTGTGTATATGTCAGTATTTGATGAAATCATGGAGATAGAAGTTTCAAATACTAATCTTTGTTTTGGAAATCTCACATTCCAGTAAATATTTTAATAAAGAAATGTTTTTCACATTTTATTGTTTTACTTTTGCGAAATTAAATATTTATAAGCATTATATTTGCATTATTTTTTTCTATTAATACCACACCTTGTACATTGCTTGAATGTGGTAAAGGAGTACCTTAATCCTAGGTTGCCACAACAGCTTTTACCGTATACAGGAAACACTTTGAAGTTGTATAAAATATAATGTTTGAATGTTGAATTTAAATGTCATATTAGAATTAATCAAGCAAGATTAGCAAAGCGGATACTGCTGGCAACACTTTGCTTGTTACTAAAATGTCACTGTCAGCTATCTTTCAAAAAAGTCGTATTGCAGTGAATTGTGGTATATTTAGTGTAAAAATATCTAAAAAGTTTATTTATACACACAAAATGAGTGAAAAACCAGCAGAACATGTAAATACAAATGGCTTTGAATCTAAAACACCGTTCTTAATTGGAGTTGCTGGTGGTACTGCCAGTGGCAAGGTTAGTAAAGACAAAACAATTATTGATTTTTGTATTGATTTTATTTCATAATGTTACGCAACTTCATATTGCAAAAAGGATAGGATATGTTTATTTTACCTTAAAGCTTAATTTAAAATTCGTTTCGTGAAAAGGTATACATGTAATTTTAAAGTAATGTGCTCTAACCTCGAATAACATGTGTCTATTCATCGTTGTTTGTTTCCCAAAAATACCTCCGCTTTTTGCATACTGTATGGATAATATTGGGTGCCATATTCATAAATACAAAATTAAAAGATTATTGAGCCATACTGAATAACAATCAACTACAAATATTTAGTCACAGGTCAACAAATTTTTAATTACAGCTCTACTTATGATTGCTTAAAAGTGTTTATTGACATTATAGTATGACAATTAACCCAAATGTAAAGTATATACCAAGATTAAGCTCTCATATGTTAAAATGTGTGTTTCTCTTATAATAATTATATTATTTAAATTTATGTTACTTACTAAAAACTTTTTGTTATTTTCATTTATTCTGCTAAATAGTATAGCAAGAACCCACTATATGTAATTGTCATATATTTAGTAATCTGATTTATATTTATTTATTTATTTATTTTCCACTTAGAATCAATAAGATGATCACTTGTGTACGTCAGATAGAGCGATAAAACCTTAAATGATACTAAGATATAAGCAGTAAATGATAATAATTTAATGCAAATATAGTGCTTATAAATACTCTAAATAAAATATTTTTTTGTCAACTTTTCAACAAATTTCAATTTTAAAACTTTGTATTAAATATTTTTTTATTGAGTTATCAAATCATGTCCTGTCATAAAGACAAAAATTTCACCTTTATGTGACCTCTAAGTATTTTAAAATTTTGATTGACTTTTTATAATTAGAATATTTTTTATATTTCCATGTAAAATGTTATTTCATTTACTACATATTAAATAAATTTTAAAAATCCAAGTTGTATGTCACCTACAGAAGTTAGTAAAACCAAAATTACAAGATTGGGTTTTATATTTTGTTTGTTGTATAAGAAATGAATAAATATTTATAATAATACTCTATTGCACATATAATTATATGAATTTAAAAGAAAAATTAAAATATATTAAAATATAACAAAATAAAAAGACTTATGCATATTGCAGTTGTTCAGTATAAATGCAATGCTACAGGCAATTATCTTATTCTAGTGTTTAGTTTAATGAGAGCAAAGTAAGGTGCAATAAGTATTATAAAGAGTAATTTTAGCCATTAAAACTAAGTAAATGTGAAATATGAAAAAAAAAATTAAAAAAATTGTAAATCTCTCTTGGCAACACGTTTTTTATTTTACTTAATTCAAAATGGAGGTGGCAGGCATATGTTTATAATATATAAAACTATGACTAAAGATATCTTTGTAAGTTTTGTTTATTCAACAATGTCTAGCTGAAATTCAAGATTTAGTAAGATTTTTTCCTTTACCCAGTATAAAATTAGAGAAGATATAAAAAAATAAAACAAGGATTGTTTTGTATGAGTACAACATAGTGTGCAACATACAGTATGTTTGTTGAAATAACAAAGTGAGACTTTTGGTTCCAAGAAATTTTGTAATGGGCTGTAAATGGGCATAAGATATAATCTTCCTATTAACAGAAAATGGAAATACTTTTAATAATTTTATAATAAGTTAAAAAATAGTGAACATATATGCAGCTTTCTGGGATATTACGATTTAATGTCTACAAATTCTAAGCTATTTATTAGTATTAATTCACAATCCATATAATATATATTTCTTTACAAACAGTCAACAGTATGCCAAAGAATAATGGAGAAACTAGGTCAACAACACAAAGAGCAGACTGAAAGACGAGTTGTGTGTATAAGTCAAGATTCCTTCTACCGCACCCTAAAACCTTCAGAGCGTCTCAGAGCTGAACGTGGACAGTTCAACTTCGATCATCCTGATGCCTTCGATGATAAGAAACTACTTGCTATTCTCAAAGATATTCTGGCTGGAAAGAAAGTGGAGATCCCTGAATATGATTACATTACAAACTCTATTAGGTAAGTTATTTGTATCACTTTTTATACTAATATATAACTGTGGCTTCAATCACACGAAACGTTTTAAGTGCCCAAGATAATTCTGTAGGTACTGTGGTTGAATCAAAATGATTAAACGTGATATATAACCTTCCTTGATAAATATATTATGTATACCAAACTAAAACTTTAGTCTGTAGTATTTTAAAACAGACAAGAGCAAAATGTAAAATGTCTTAGTATTAGTTTTTCTTAAAAAGTATTTTTGTAATTTTTTACATTCAACGAACGAACCATACCTTTGTATAAATAACGATAAAGTTATTTACTTCATGTTGTTATTCTTAAATCAAAACGATATATAACAATCTAATTGTATTGCCTTTAAGTAACAACTCATATTTCACAACAATTATAATTGAACTAATAAAATAATTAAACAAAAATTAAAAAATTACACACTTTGAACTAAATTATTAGTAAGCGTTGAATTATTAGTAAGTATTGTTTTTGTTTCCATCAGCAATCGTTCCCACACCATCTACCCAGCCGATGTGGTGCTCATAGAAGGCATCCTCGTGTTCTACTTCCCCGAAATCAGGGAGCTATTCCACATGAAACTGTTTGTTGATACCGATTCCGATACCAGGCTTGCCAGACGAGGTAAGTGAACTTTTTTAAATATATGATTAAGCTATTTTAAATGTATAATTCGATTAAATTACTTATCAGTAAATTAAAGCAATAAAAATTAGAAGCGCTGTTACTTATGATGAATAAAACAAAAATGTATGGAAGAAGATACGAATCATTACAATGTTGACAGATACTGTAATAAGCAAAGGCGGCCTTACAGGCAACAATCTAGAGACAGCATACATTATAAGGAGACAGAAGAGTACAAAAAGTATAAAACAAACTTGAGAATATAATTGAGGCCCGTTGTGGGGCAGAGGCGTAGCGTCTGCTTGTAACTGCGACGGTTTCTGGGTTCGATTCCCACTCGAGGGAGATGGATTTTTCTATTTCTGTTTTCTTCGCTCTGGCAACTAGGCAAAGCGCGGCGTTGAGTTCCACCTCTCAACACGCAATGCCTCGAAAAAGGCGGAAAGTGGGGACGGAAAAAGCAGGGACTTAAGCAACGGAGGGTCTTAACACTAGGTTTGTATGGTTCCTGCAGTTCCCTCTGTCGACCATGCCATGTGCGAGATAAAGCGTGAAGCTACAAAAAAATAGAAATAAAAAATAAAAAAAAAAACAAGAATATATATACACATCACTGCATATATACATACTAGTAATATATCGTTTATACATACAAATAAACATATATAAATGAACACAAACGGAGTAATATTATTCGATATAGTATTTTTGAATTACATTTGAATAGTGTTGCCAACTGAAATCTTCTGATTTCGTCTGGCAACGCATTCCAGAATTTCACTGTTAGGAGAAAAGTCACTATAGGTTTTGGTGCGGAAAAGAGGGATTTCTAGGAGATTTTAGCGACTGTTTAAGAATTAAATACTTGTTTAATTATGATATCTATAATTGCAATATGAGGGCCGTCGTGGCGCAGAGGCGCAACGTTTGCCTGTAACGTAACGTGACGGTTTCTGGGTTCGATTCCCAGTCGGGGAAGATGAATTTTTGTACTTCTATTTTCTTCGCTCTGGCAACTAGGCAAAGCGTGGCGTTAAGTTCCGCCAATCAACACGCAATGCCTTAAAAAGGCGGAAAGCGGGGACGGAGAAAGTTCCCTGGAGTTCCCTCTGCCTACCCTGCCATGTGCGGAATAAGGCGTAAAGCTAAAAAATTACTAACCGACAACAACAAACCGACAAAACAATATTTAATGTGAATCTAAAGACAGCAACGATAGGAACGAGAAATAAGACGTCTGTATTTGAATAATTCATTTAATATTGAAAATACATATCTGCAGTTTATAATAATAAACCGAAAATTGTTTTAAAATTAGCCACTTGAAAATCAGGAATAGCCATAGCTGTCGAGCATTTTTACATTTTGTTTCATTCTATATCCTGCACATAGCAAGGAATGTGAGGGAACTGCAGGGACCGTGGGAACTTAAGTGTTAAGACACTCCGCTTACCGCTTTCCGCCATTCAAACTTTTCGCGGCACTTTTGCCTTGCAGTCGGGAGTGGAAATCGAACCCACTAACTGTCGCGCTTACAAGCCGACGCGGTGCCTCTGCGCCTCGATTGACTTTATATACCTAATTAAATATGGAAATTGTTAGTTTTATAATAAAAATAGATACCAAAATTGATTGGAAATAATATGGAAGGATTCTGTATAGATACGTTTTTACAAATACTCCGTACTCAAAACACTTATAGTCATCAGCCCTGTGACTATTTCTATACTTCAACAACATAAATTATATAATTTTAAATACATTCATTTGAGTCAGTTCGAAGTTTTTAAAGTTGAAAAAAAAATTAAAATTTGTTTAAATTTACAAGTATGTAGGTACTAAGATCTCCTTCCGCAACATAACTATGAGGTCACTTTACTTAATACGATAAATCATTTTTTTTTTACAAATATAATTACAGTACCACGTGATATAATGGAGCGTGGGCGTGACTTGGAACAGGTCCTCAATCAATACATGAACTTCGTAAAGCCAGCTTTTGAAGAATTTTGCTTGCCAGTAAGTTTATTATTTAAATATTTTATAACAGATGAAATGGGGATGGAGAGAGCAGGGACTAAGCAACGGACTGTCTTAACACTTGGTTCCTATGGTTCCTGCAGTTCCCTCTGCCTACCCTGCCGTGTGGGGGATAAAGCGTGAAGCTAAAAAAAAACGTATATATATTTTGTAACAAATTTTCTATTGTAATACGTCCAATTGCGGAAAAGTTATACATAAATGCATTTTCCTACAGACAAAAAAGTTCGCTGATGTCATCATACCTCGCGGAGCTGACAACTTTGGTGAGTTTTCTTGTATTTTTTACATTTGTTCATTAAACGTTTATAATTTTTCATTTTATATTATGTTTTTAATATTATAAAATTAATAACATAATATAAAGTAGACGTTTACGTTTGTGCTTTTCATCAAATATACAGATATTGTATAATAAACAATATAATTCTCTTTTGAAGTTAAAATTTAAATATACCTCGTGTGTTCATAAAATTGGGATTAAAAAATGGAAAATTCTAAGTAATAAATCTGAGAGCTTTTTGAGCGATCGAGCCCTCGCACTTCGCTTATTTGAGCAGTCGAGCCCTCGCACTTCGCTTTTTTGATCGATCTAACTCTCCAGCTTCAGCGAGTCCAATTTCGTTGGGATTTTGAACAAGCTCTAAGCTCTAATTTAGTCAAGAAAGAATTTTCTAGTGGTTCAGGATAGGGGTAGTCATTAATTCCTCTCGAAGTCGAAGCCTGGCATATTTTCCCTCAACCATTGTTTTGATCGAATATATAAATATAATGTCACTGTTAATTTAATACTTAGACATCTTATTGAAAAAAAAGGAGCGCAATGGCATCTTAATATGAAACAACATAAAGTTACTCTAGCCGTAATACTAGACATTCCGTAATGAAGTTAGGACCTTCTCACTATCTTTGGAGTAATCTTTGTTAAATTGTCAATTAAACTTTTCTTCAACAGTAGTTTTACTGTTAACGTCATGGTGCCTTTACGAAGGGAATCGTTTAAGAACTTTACTTTTTTGCGCCGATCTTGAAACCATATTTTAATATAACATTAACTGCTGCGAAATTCCAGTGTGAATAGCGAGTTTCTTATTTTGACGTAGTCGCCCTTGGATTGTGATGTTTACAGGTGTTCTTATGAGTCGTGGCAAGCCACTGATTTGGCAATTTCGCAAATAACTAATTCGTATAGCGTTTTAAAGTTTGATAGTCCGCGCATAATACCATGTTATAGTTAAACCTATTTATTTACATCTTTGTACTAAAATTATAGTACTAGTAGAACATGGAACGCGCGCTATGAGAAATATATTTCTCTAATAATCATTATTTTAAAACTACAAGGACAAGTCCCAGAGTAGGTTAACTTAATTTGCACACCGTAGAAATGTATAATAGTGAAATTTCACTATAGTTTGTTAAGAGACTCGCTCTGTTTATTTTCATTAATTTTTTAGAACTCATTTCTTATACGACGCTAGTAGAACCATTTCAACTTTGTTAGTTGAGTAATTTGGTTAGAGGAGCTCGGATACCCTCCCCCTTCTTCTTACAACGCGATGGGCCCGGTACCCGCATGCAATCAACGCTAAGTAATTTCTTCTTATATAGATATGTTAGTCCAAATCCACACGCAAAATTCTTCATTTATATTAAAAATAGTTATTTTATTTTTCATGTACGATAATAGGGTAAAATGATTAACAATTTTAGTAAAAATTGGTAAGCACAAACTGACAATTCAATTGTACTCTAGTGTTTGTGATCGGGCTCGTAGGGTAGCAGTGTAGTGCGCGCGACGATGCCCTTTTCTATTTTGATGCTGGAAAGTGCATTTTATGCACATACATTGCACACGCTCATGCACAATGTGCTGTCTGGAGGAATGGTATGTAGGCCTCACTAATAAATTAATCAGAATCTATTAAAAACTAAATAAACTCTCCATATCAATGAAAATACCGCGAAATTGCTCTTTGGAATACTCGTCATCGCCGGTCGCGTAGTCTATTCTAGGATCGCCTAAGTTTATTTTTTTGTGAAAAAATAACTTTGCCTAAACCACTTTCTATAGGTGAATTTACAGCCAAAATTTTATGTCATGAAACATTTTCGTATGGAGCAAAAAACGCACAAAATGCAACTAGTTTTCTTTCACACAAATATTATAGATGTGAATTTAAAAAAAATAAATGTTACTATTCTAAATTCAAAATTATAAAAAAAATAGGAAACCAAAATTTCGTCAATATTTATGAACACACGAAGTACATATTCCGTACTATTTTAAATTTTAATTATTTTAATTTATTTATAATAAAAAATGCGTACAAAAATATTAAACACTAAAAGTAAAATATATATGACGTCATGTGGAAAACTATAATTATAAATACCACTGTAAGTGCATTATGAATAATTAGCTTAAGTACCGACTCCGTCTTAGGCAATTGAGATTGATCAATTGGATTTACTCTATAAGCGGTCATTGTGGGTTCGATTACCACTCAGATGAATGCTTATATGCTATATTATCTTTAAATATTTATGAAACGCGATATGTAGAATTGAAGTGGAGGACGAGGTGTGTTAGGTGAATACGAGATAATTATAATATTTTTTATTTCATTAACTTTCATATTGATTAAAAAACATGGTATGTACATATATATGTCTCCATCCATATCTGATTTAAACACATATAATGTTTTATATATATTTTTACTTTATACTTTAGTTCGTATATGTGAAGTTATAGATAATTTCCAAAGATACATTATAAGAGATTTACGTGTCTATTTTGTATAAATGAAGAAGCTTATTTATTTAAGAATTATATTCTACACGAAGTTTTTACAAGGTAAGTGTATTCAAAGGTCATAGCCACTGCAATAAGCGTGTCCCACAGTTTGAATTCTTCTTGCAGCGGCTATACCTTGAATAGCTGCTCGAATGTTGGCTTTATTTTCATTAGAAATAAAGTCTATTTTTCCTTGTTGCAGTGGCTATTGATCTAATCGTGCATCATATTTGGGATATTATGTATAAGAAACGAGAAGTACATTGTAACGGCCATTTGGAAGTAGAAGAGACTAACGGAAGACGAATGTCGGGCAGCTCTGAAGATACGCTGAGTCGATAGCTTTTAACAAAATGCGAGTGGAAAGCTAACTTTGTACCGTGTGGAAGATGACATTGGTTATTTTTATTAAGTTGACGTAAGTTTTAGTTATTTACTTTATTTTATAACAATTTCAATGTTTATGTATTTATTGTGTAGCGATGAGAGTGTCGGAAAAACTTTAAAATATATTTGTTGATAAAGCAAGAGAAGCTGTTGCTAAAAAATATGTCAATTTAGAGT
This sequence comes from Dione vanillae, assembly GCA_037178615.1. Taxonomy (NCBI): domain Eukaryota; kingdom Metazoa; phylum Arthropoda; class Insecta; order Lepidoptera; family Nymphalidae; genus Dione; species Dione vanillae. The sequence goes on from JAZFAU010000030.1 coordinate 1,375,315, forward strand.
TTAAATGAATTTAGTTCTTATCATTTTTATTAATATAATTAGATAAAAGAAAAATAATATATATAATGTTTCAAAGCTTAGCTTACTTATTGACACTTAGTTACATATTTGTTTAATTTGGAAGTTACAATACAAGAGGGGAAATACTATGAACTTAAAAATTTATTGTTTTTTTTTTTAATTTGGCTACTAAAAGCCTTAAACTCAAATATATAAGGTCTAACTTCAGTACATTTGATGACACTCTCATTGCTAATTAAAAATGTATTTAAAATATATTAAATTAGGACACTATTATAAAATATCAAACATAACTGGCTTTTCAGATTTCAAATTAATATATGAGGTGTAATTTTATTCAAGCATCTATCGGTCCAGCAAAACTTTTTTGCGTATAATAATACTATTGAGCATAATACTATACTTTTTTTTTACTTAATAACGCTAAATTGTATATAAACGTTTTTTTTTTTTCATATTTATATATTTGTAAAATGTATAGAAGAGCGTTTAGTATTAAGAATTTGTGATTAGTATATCGTATATTATATAAACACTTGAAATTAGAAATTAAAAAATTTAGATTACTGTTACTGTGATTTTTAATTGAAAAGTCAGTTATGAAATTTGCCCCAATCTTTTTAACAAATTTACATTTGTGTAATGTAAAAAAAAAAAAATAACGACGGTGTTGCCATGTTCTCAAAAAAAAAATTAAATAGCAACAAAAAATGACGATTGTTTTATAAATATACTGTAATAACTTAATTCAATACTATATGTATTTAACATTTTTATACTTAATGTTTAGGTGAATGTATTCCTTGTACTTTGAGAAATAATTTTTAATTGAGACTTGCTTGTTAACCATTTAGTACACATGTGCGTGTTTTAATTAAATTGTTAGCGCAAATTTTTGGAACGAATATAATTTTTTGCACAAATTTTTGAAGAACAAATCTAAAACTGAAATTCCTTAAGAAATTTTAAAGATAAAATGGTACATTACATACCTGGCTTTTGCAATATTTAAATAAATGTATACTTCACATGTGTACTAAGTTACGTATAAAATATTTCCTGTAAACTATGTATTTTTGTAATTAAACCTAAGTGTTGTAGATATTAAGATTTATTTTTGAAGTAATTCGACGAAGAACAACGCTATTGATTTTTTAAATGAAACAAAGAACTGACATTTAAAAAAGAAACTTCAATTGTTTTATCAATAACTTGAAAATATGTTTTTTTAGTTATATGTGTAAGAGCATAAGTAGTATCTACAATACTTTGGCATATAAAGCAACATATACCATTACATATAAGGCTGATTCAAAGCATAGCATAAGGTGAAGATGGTCACAGCGTTATTAAAAAAAGCTAAACATCAAAATATCCATTACAACTAGATTTTTTCTTTTATTTCAAAAAATATATAAAAATAAAATTTATAATAAATTTTGACTGTTCTATGCTGAAAATATTCCTTTTTTTATTTTAAAAAGAAATCTTTGTCAAATAAATGCAAAATGAGTGAGTGATGCAATGAAGTAATTATATGGCAATATAACGACTTATCTTAGTCGATACTTTATACATAGTGATGTATTCTTAAAACTATACTTTCCAAACTTTTATGTACTACCATTAAGCATTTTACACAAATATACAAATAAAATTACTTTCCTGAACTTACTATATATGAAAAATGTTTTAAACAAGAAACTAACCAATCGCGTACAGGCTGAGTGTTTGATTTTATTACAATTTGTATGCATTTATATATCTCAAATATTCTTCCAGAAAATTTAATACGCATTATAACATTTAAATGTAAGTTGCACAAAACCTTTTCGAATTGGGTATGCATTTTTTTATGATTAAAACTAAAAAAAGCACACGCCATACAGTTTATAATATATATATATATATATATATATATATATATATATATATATATATATATATATATATGTATATGTATATGTATATGTATATGTATATGTATATGTATATGTATATGTATATGTATATGTATATGTATATGTATATGTATATGTATATGTATATGTATATGTATATGTATATGTATATGTATATGTATATGTATATGTATATGTATATGTATATGTATATGTATATGTATATGTATATGTATATGTATATGTATATGTATATGTATATGTATATGTATATGTATATGTATATGTATATGTATATGTATATGTATATGTATATGTATATGTATATGTATATGTATATGTATATGTATATGTATATGTATATGTATATGTATATGTATATGTATATGTATATGTATATGTATATGTATATGTATATGTATATGTATATATATATATATATATATATATATATATATATATATATATATATATATATATATATATATATATATATATATATATATATATATATAAAAATAATAATTGTTGCGTCGTTTTTATATATATATATATATATATATATATATATATATATATATATATATATATATATATATATATATATATATATATATATATATATATATGTATATGTATATGTATATGTATATGTATATGTATATGTATATGTATATGTATATGTATATGTATATGTATATGTATATGTATATGTATATGTATATGTATATGTATATGTATATGTATATGTATATGTATATGTATATGTATATGTATATGTATATGTATATGTATATGTATATGTATATGTATATGTATATGTATATGTATATGTATATGTATATGTATATGTATATGTATATGTATATGTATATGTATATGTATATGTATATGTATATGTATATGTATATGTATATGTATATGTATATGTATATATATATATATATATATATATATATATATATATATATATATATATATATATATATATATATATATATATATATATATATATATATATATATATATATATATATATATATATATATATATATATATATATATATATATATATATATATATATATATATATATATATATATATATATATATATATAAACATGTCGAAAACAAATAACATTTTCAAAGCATGTGTTAAAAGTGACGTTAACATTGATTGAATGAAAATAATTTTTACCTATTTTATATGAAAAATTTGTATTCGCCAAAAGTATCCGAATATTATACACTTATACGATCTCCATCCGAATTCCGTTAATTATATGTGATAAAATTTAGTGAAAATTTGAAAAAAAAAAACTAAATGATTGCTAAAAATGTAAAAAAAAAACAATAGTAGTTCGTAGTTAGCATATTATTGTAATTATAATGTATAAATATAAATAAAAAAACATATATAGAGTCATAGAAATATTTTTACAAGAATGCATGTCATACATAATTGTAATTACTTTGTTCCAAAATAATTATAATCAAATAAGAAAATACTATTAAAATGATTAAACAATTGTTTTTTTAATAAAATATGTTGCCAAAGTGTATTTAGTAATATTCAATAAAAAATTATAATGCATTTTTCTTTCTATAAGAATTCAAATATACATCAATTTCAACAAAAATAAAGTCTTTAAGCAAAATACTTTAAAAATTAAATAATGTTTAAAAAAGTAATTTTTTAGTAAAACCAAGCATAGGTTGTAATGTCAATGTTTTCAAATATTGTTGTGTTCGTTATTTTTAGGCCTAATTTTAGTTATTAAGTTGTTGGATGAACTAATTTAGTATTATTTTAATTTCTGCTTAATAAAATGTACCAAAATATTGCCTGTTTAGGTTGATGATTACATTCTTTGACGAACTTGTCAGTTAAATTTTCTTTTATAATACTTAATTAAAAAATCATATTATATGTATATATAATTTATAGCACGTTTCTTACAAATACAGATGCTATACATTATTTTATATATAAATTTGGCATATGCAATTTAACAGATGAATGTGAGTTGTCATATTTTAACACTTGTTTTAAAAAGTGACAACTAATATATATCTAGTCACACAATGATAAACTCTGTACTTTTCTAAGATAACAAGAACCCTTTCAGTTAAATGCAAAATATCCTAATAAATAGTATTTTCAATTTTTTACCTCAAATTTTATTATATATTTAAATTTGTGTAATATAAAATTTGCATTTAAATGTATTGTACCAAGACATAAAATTGTCATTAACAATATATTAGCACAAACAGATAAAAACATAATGTATATTGCGTTTACTTCAATTACATTTTAATTATGACCTATTTCTAAACAAAACATATATAAGCTTAAGCCATCATTTATATTGTAATAAAGATGCCTGCAAATTATTTTGTTTAATTTCATTTTACCCCAAATTTAGTACCCAGAAAAAATCTTGTCAAAAACTATATATGTTACTTGGGAAATATATATATATTTTTATTTTAAATTATTATAAAAAAATAAATAAATAAACTTATTTTGAATAAAATGTAAAATTTTACTTGCGTTTTATTTTCAATTTTCTTATTATTTTAAGGACACGAACTCACATCTGCCTGTCGTTCTGACTTTCAGATCCTTTAACTGCCTCGACACCACTCGTTCTATACGTTACTATGTGAAATATCGAGTCAGTTACTTGGACTAAGACTACGTTAAACGCTATATATCGTGTTATTTGTTAATGTTAATCTATTTATAAGTACTTTTAAATTAATTTTTTATTTTTGTTTTGTATTCCAGTTGCAATTGACCTGATAGTTCAACACATATCGGAGTATTTGAAGAAGAGTCCCACAGACAAACCTCAATTGGAGTACCTCTCGCCTTCGGTGCCGAGCAGCCCTCAACGCGGCGGTAAGAGCGGCAGACCGCATTAAACTATTTTTTTTTTAAATTTAAAGAGTTGGAATCAGAGACTGGTTAGACGGTGTGTATCCACTGAAGTATGAAAACATCTGATATATGACGCAACAATTATTATTTTTTTATATTTTTTTATTTATATTATTCAAATATGGTTTACGTAATTATATTGATTATAAACGAATAATTTTGTTAATTGTGTAGATTTATAAAAAAGAAAATGTTTTTTGATTTACCAAAGATTGGGATGTTTATTGTAAATATCAAGATAGGGACTTACAAGTATAGTGCCTAAATTAAAAAAAAATAGCAGTAGCCAGTAGCAAAGCAAACTTAGTCATTCGATTAAAATTAACAGATAATATATTTAAATTTTACTACCCATCGAGGCACAGCTTTTATTTATTTAGAAATTATATTTTGTAATTATTTCATATTGGCTTAAATTTTGATACAAACAAATGTGAAATTGTGTGTAGTTAAATGAATGTTTGTTATTTAGATATTAACTAAGTAGTTCCTGCTTATATTTTTTTACGTATGAAATAACTCGATACACATGCTATTATTTTATAGTATATTATCTAAGTTATTTTAAATATTTTGTTTTTTATAATTTCTAATTTAATGTAATTTCTTTAATGTTCACAATTTCAAAACTAATATGTCAACGTTATTTTATCTATATTAAGAAGCGTTTCGTGTATTAAATACACATACTAATATTTAACGGTAGATTACTATAATTCTTCATTAGGTCCAAGGTACGTCATTGAATGTTCTCATTACGTACCTTTTCGTCTAGTAATATACGCTAGTCACTAAAGAAATATTTATCTAATTATTCACACTGTGTTACAAACTTTGTTATATTTAAATAATTAATTTTAATTTATATCGTAATATTCGTATTTAAATATTGCAAGAAAATTTTACTGTATAGCTATATACTGTATAGCTTTTAGCTGTATAGCTATATGTGTATCGATTTGAGTTTTTGACTATATTTAAATCGATATAACATATCGATTTTATGTAAACAGAGTAAACTTATTGTTTTTATTATATATTCTGACGTTTTAGAATAGTTTGAAATATTCAATTTTGGTGAATGTAACATGGCATCTAATTATTACAAATAATATTGATAATTATTACAATATTGTTACAGTATGTTCATACAAGATACCGGCAGTACTTAAAAGTATATTTACCTTCTAGAGATGTTATATTTATATTTTATAAGAGTTTGTAACATTAACTGTTTAGTCTTTATTATACCTACATACTTTATTACATATTCTTAGTTTTTTAACCTAATTACTAAGAGAAACCATTTTATTGTGCTTATTTAGATGTATCAAAAATATTTTTTTTATCGAAATGTGTAATTGAAGTTGACTTGAGGCTCACTAGTCAGATTAGACAGAGAAATTGATTTAAAAATTAATGTACGGTAAACAATTACTTATACCAAAAAAACGAGTAAGTATCAGTTCATGATTGAGGCTGTTTATTATTGGGTTGTTACGTTTTAAGTTACCAAATTTTTGTTTTAAACTTTTAAGATTGTAAATTAATAATTTATTGAAATTGTGACATTTGTTATCTTTAGGCTAAGTATGACTTCAGTTTGGCGGGAGGGGATTATGAAATAAAACGTCATTGACAAAAAAAATGTAAACACGCCAGAAATTATTTTTGCCTTGGTAAAGTTGTATTTAAAAATACACGTGGAGGTTTAAAATTTAGATTCTTTTAGAATTGCTTTGAAACAAAATCAAATTTTTATCTTTATAAAATTGTTATTATTATTTCGCCCTATTTTTTTAATTATAAAGTTATTCTACGACCAGAACCTCATTAAAGCAGAGCAGTCGAAGAGTCTCTTATGATTACGTTTTTTTTATCTACTTCAGTCAATTTATTCGTACAAAGTTATAGATTGTGATGATTAAGTTTATTCTTCAAATACTTTCTGTTTAGTATAAATAGTTATATGTTAAAAAGGTTACATTTCCGCTATTCATGACGCCTTACTTCATGTGTACCAAAGAATAGTTTATAAATAAGAACTAATATTATTACCGACCTTGAGATTTTGTAATTTGTTACAAAACTTTTGCGTATTTCATAAATTTAAATATTATTTTATTATATTTTTAAATGAGTTTTACACCTTTATGACAATAAATGCAATTATCATGATTTCATTGCGTAGAACATTTTTAAAAATTTCATAGCATTGAAAAAATGGCTCTTCATGTAGAATTTTTAAAACAATTTTATTCTCTTAACATATTACTGTTTTAAAAAAATGCATAAATATTAAAAAAAAACACATTCTCATCGACTAAATGGCAATTATTTGCTTTGATTATTCGTCATGTCAACGTTATATAGGTGAAAATTGCAAACGAAACTTGTGAAAATGTGTAAAAGTTTTGAACCTAATGAAACTAGACCGTTTAATCGGCCCTATAACATCAGGTCCACAATAACCTAAAACTTTACTTTTTTAAGTTGTTACCTATTTTTGATACATTCAATGTTGGAATTTATTTTATCTTAATTAAATAAGAAGCATTGTCATCTAAGCACCTTTTGCTCAGCGACTTGCCTTGACAGCCTGAAAATGCCTTTTTTAAAATCTAAGTAGATATCCAACACTCACTATACTGCACTATTGTAAGACTTTGTTTTTGTTTAAGCCACAATCCATCATTTAAATGCCACGTACTTTCCGTAGTGTTTGTCTTGATAATTAGTGAACACAAATATTGTACAAAGTTTATCATTAAAATTATTTTCTTTTATATTTTCTTTCTTTTCATCCCTACTTTATCCCTAAATAGATTTCAATAATCTTCAAAAAAAGACTACCATTTATTGTGATATTATTAAAATAAATATTTTATTATTTTATAGGAGAAATAAAACATTTACAAAAACTTGATCCGCATTTATTAAAATACAATACATACACATAATTACAGAAACAATAATTGATTGAACACCAGATTGCCCAGACATGGCGCATGAAAACAAAATGGTCGTAATTATGACATTCCTAAAAAAATGACAGGTAGCGCCTAATTGTATGTTTTGTTTTTTTGTAAAAATATTAATAATAAATAATTTTAGCAATTTATCTTGAACATTCGACTTCAGCATTACAAAAGTCATGTATATTAAATCGATACGTTAATATCAACTAAAAATCTAAAATAAGAATTTGTAATTAAGAAAAAGTCATATATTTAATTAATAGCTATTGTTCAAAATATTATATAAAATGTCAAATGTCAGTCAACGGATCGGTTACATCTAAAAATAGCATTAAAATTATATTCTCATTGACTAAAAAATGTTTAATTTTTATTTATTACCATTAAAACTAAAACACAATACATATTGTACAATACTAATACATACAAATCATACTATACTATATATTATTACGTACAATTTAGTATAATAATTAATAACAAAATAATATATATATATATATATATATATATATATATATATATATATATATATATATATATATATATATATATATATATATATATATATATATATATATATATATATATATATATATATATATATATATATATATATATATATATATATATATATTTTGTTATTAATTATTATTGAATAAAAATTTTAAATGATTATTTAAAACTGAACAAATCTCAGAACAACATATACATGTACCAGAGAGTAAAAATATTTACAAAAATATAAAGAATACTTTACACAATATGAATAGTATACTACTTTACAATATGTTCACGAATAGTTATATTTTTTAATCTTATTGTCACGAATTTAGTCAAGTAAGTTAAATGTGTAATCATTTTTACTCTATGGTACAGACCATAGATAATAAATATACTCCATAACGGATAATAATATTAACAATACATTTGGTACAAATTAAATACAAAGTTAAACCAGAATTACAAGTTTTAAATCTACGTTGTGCTCTCGCGAAATAATTCTACGGGTTAATTCGAAAAGTAAAACTCCGTCTAACAATGTACTTATCAATATAATACACGATATTTACAAATAATTGTTTCAACACTTTAATAAATAGGAATTCGCCACGGTCGAGTCTTATTTTTCTTGAAATTTAATAATCAATGTCGTGTGAATATTATGTATACATAATAATTAATAATTGATTATTTACTTTAAAACGTCTACAGATTACATAGAAAAATACAGTTTTCATCCAGATTACGTAAGAAATACTAAAAATTGACAATTTTCAGTATAAACTGTAAATACTTGATTTTTCAACTATTATAATTTTTAAATTACTTATGTTCAACCAAAAGAAGGATTTGAAACTAATGTTGTAAAGAGTGAGTAATAAAATTAAAAAGAAAATAAAATTAATTGTACATAAACATATCTAAGTTAACTTAGCATCCAACAATCGACCGTGGCACGCGCACAAGCTACAAAATGGCGTACACAATTCTGGCAAATGCACATTAGACCTAAAAATCTCGCTTTATATCTTAATTTGTCGCAAACCTTAATATAATATTTACATACAATTCAATTAGACTCAAATTTTTTGGTGTTCTACTGCTATGCCCGTAGCTGGTTTATACTACTTAAGTAAAGGTTAAGGAAGCTTGCTTGTGTGATACTGGCTTGAATAGAAAAATATTAAGTCCGAAAAAAAAAAAACAAAATTTTGTATGCAATTTTTGACAGTAGGTAGAATTTTACAAAAATATCGCAATGTTTCATTAATTTCACGAAGTAACGATCAGTTATTTCACTATTCAAGCTAAATATTGTCGAACGAGATAAATCAATAAGTAGTTTTGGATGACACGACAACACGCACGACGCAATGTCAAAATAATTCAATTAAAGTGCGGCGAACGCCGAGAATTATTATTGATAATATCAAACATAACCAACGATAAATATCCATAAAATGTTTAAATATAAATTGACCAAATATTACAATATTAGTAGATGAAAACATATAGGTACAGGTGTGGTTGTTACCGCGACCTTAATTTGAAGCATAGTGTTAACTAGCCTTTATAAACTTGGTAAAATTATATAACAAGAAATATTTTAAAAAATAAATAAATGTTTTTTTTAAACAAAATAAATAAGTTATTTTTTTTTTCAAAATAAAACTCCATTTGTCAAGTATCCTGTCAGAGCTGCAAAGATATATCTCTCTCTCATTTGGTGGTAGTTAATTTTTTTAATGAAAGGTGACAGATTGACAACGTTTAATAATGTTTTTGTAATATGAGATCTAAACGTCATTCGTATTTAATGACGACTACCTCAAGCGTTACACAGCACGTATAAATATCGTGAAATGGGAAATATTATCCTGTGCCCAAACTAATGATAATTGTTAACTAGTTTTTCGTATATAGCCTTGAAATATATTACGCTATAAGTTTTGACAAAGGCCGCGTTGTCAAATACACCTGTATATAATTTAATCAAAACATTTAATGAACAAATTCAACTCTACGAAACACAGTATATATAGTAAATAATTACTATGCTGTCACCACACTCTCGCCGCTGCCGCACAAGGGCTGCAGCAAACTATTGTAAACGAACCCGTGCTGTGTGTATAGCGGCGTGTTGTCGCGTGGGTCGCGGGGCGCTAGTCGGCGGGGCGCGGCGGCGGGGCGCGCGGCGGGAGGGGGGACGCGGGCACGCTCCAACTCTCGCTGGTCCCCCATCTGTCATTACGGATTGTGACGTCATTTGACAGTTTGTCAACTTTACTACAAAATTAACACCTCTGAATAAGTAATGAAGAGTTATTGGCTAGGTGTGATGGTTGTGGGTTCGGTCCCAACTCATTGTATAATTTGTTATTCATTCTGGTAAAACAAAGTGCAGCGTTGATTTCCACTCCCTACGATTCATATATAACTTGAAACTTTTAGACGGAAAGAGAAACTCCTCCTACCTCGATTATTAATAATAATTATATTTCATTTTTCTTATTACTACAAGTACAAAACAAAATCTCTTATTTTTCACAGCCTTCACGCCACAATCGTGGGTTTAAATCCTACTTGAGGCAATAAATTATTTTATTTCTAGCTATAAACCTACCTCCCCTTACATAACCCATTTAAACGTCAATCGTGCGGTGAATCGTAAAGTCATTTACAATTAATAATAAAAACTATAATAATTATTAATGAAAACGTGAAGTAACCAAGCTCACCTGTGCCGCGCGACGGCGGGGTGCGCGTGTTCGCGGCGCGCTGCAACGTGATGCCACTTGACGTACCCGCTGAGGCGGCGCTTCAGCAGCCCCGCGAGCGAGTGCAGCCAGCCTACGCGCACGCACGTTACTACCCGCCCCGCTAACACGCTACCACGCTACCACACACGCCTCCCACTCGATACTGGTCACCACTTTGGTTTGCTTATACCCCCATATACGTCAATTTATTGCAATAGGCTTTTAACTCTAAAGAGAAGAATCTTTAATTATGGCACAATTGACTTCGCCAATGTCACGAGAATACAGCTTTTAATTCGCGCATTTATTACACAGATTAAAAATTAAAATGACAATTGAAGTTAATGACACCTTTTGACATCGTCAATTATTTAAAAATGTACAACTAATACAAATGTGACTTTCTCAAAATATCTTTTATGTTTTCTTCAAAAACAAAACCAAAGAGGTCCCCAGTGCCGTACCAAATGCCTGGCTAATCGTGTTACAGAGCAATGAGCGAAGCCGGTGACGGGCCGTGATATTGATCTGATGATGGCAATGTGCGCCCCGCACACAAATAATACACCGCAAATATCTTGTGTTTCGATCTAAACGCTCTATATGTGAGATATTTTGATTATAAATAATACATGTATAAGTATATATATTATTTTTTTAGCATTTATATTATTTTAAAATTAAAAAGAAAACATACATAATACAAAGAAAATATTGTAAATATCCCACATATATAGTATCGAAATCATGTGTATAGGAAGCGTAACCCAAAGCGGCCTCCATGGCGGGTGTTAGGGTAGTTTAGTGGCGAGGCATGTGACAGAGCATGGCAGGCGATGTGGGGCGTGACAGCGGCAAAGCACAGGTATGGCGAGTGCAAATATATTTCACATAGAATATTTCTACACAATATAGTAATACATCATAGAAATTCCAAAATCAAAATCAAAATCGAGAACTTCAAAATCGATTCAACTCAATAGCACCATTGAAATACGTTTGCACCACAATTATACAACAATACACATTTAAGAATACAGAATATCGATATAGACATCGATTACTAAGGATCGATATAAAATGTTCCCAATACGATTTGTGTGAATATTTTTTACCCATCCCTAGCATAACAAGAAATGTATATATAACGTAATTAGCATTATATTTCGAAGCGTATGTTAGTCAGCTTACATTTAGCACTAGCCTCGACACGACCTTGTTATTAAAGAAGGGTCGTTTTGATAAACCACAGATTGATAATAATAAAAACCTAACTAAATAAAATATTTCTTTATGTATTTTTTTAAATATAACTTTATGTAGTCTGGCATAAGCAGAACCGCAAAGCAAGCGTAGTATTTAGTCCTTTCTCGTTTGTACATAACACAATGATCGGATATCGTAATATGGGAATGATTTGAAGTATGGAACTGATTGTATGGTAAAATAGTAAATTATATATATTTTATATACCTACTATGTACACTAGAATTGAAATGGCATGAAAACAAAAAGAAAAGTGATAAAAAAACACATGAAATGAGTAAAAAAAAAAAAAAAAAAAAAATTAATTTAATTTGCACTTTATAATTTTTTTTAGAAGACAGTGCTCTAGTGCAAACATATATGTCAATTATTTCAAATTTAAATTTGGAACAATTTCAAATTTGGAACAACTTCCGATCCAACCACCAACCACAGCAGGGGACAGATAACAACATAGCAGTTTCAAGTGTACATTTAATTTAATCTGTTATATATAACATATAATACAATTTAATATACAATCACTTCCCGGCGAGGCTGAGAGTGGCAAGCGCAGCATTACACCAATTAGTCCGACTATCATAGGCTGGCTGCCCTCATTAAACATATACACAATCATGTAAAAGAACACATGGAATAAATTAAAATATATAAATCATGTATGTGACGCTACTACGATGAGTGTTGCCAGGTAAATAGTTATACTTTAAATGTTATTAAGTGGTCAAAAATTACTAAACATTGCACCTGGCATCACATTTTTGTATATGTCTGAACTTTTTGCTATGGGTTCTATCCACAAGTTTAATTTCAGCTATGTTATCCTAAATAGAACAAAAAAACCTAAAACATCTATATGTTGTGTATTATAAAAAATACCTAAGACAACTAACCACTTCATAAACTTAAAAAAAAATTCATACATATTATAAAATTTAAAATTCTTTAACTGTCAATATTATAATTACTCACTATTATTGTTTTAATATGCTTTGTTGATTATTATTTCAATGTCAAATTTAAAATCCTTTACCTAGCCAAATTCACAACCATACAGTTAATCATATTGTTATAAATAAAAAAGAATTAAGACATTAAAATACCTAAAAAAATCACAACAACATCTCTTCCAATATTCCTCTTACATATACATACATACATAGAAAATCCTCATTACTATAGTTATAACTAAAATGCCTTACCTTGATCATCGTGATGGTGCTTGGTCGGCGGCACAGCGGCGCCGAGCTCGCTGCGGAACCCGTTGCGGAGTTCCGCCCGCGTTAAACTCTGACTACGACCTTCTGATAACCTGGAAACATTTATATTATAATATACTAATTGTTTCCATATTTATGTATAATTGGGCAAGTCAATTTTGAAGGCATTTTCATAAAATAATTATTCTGTAAAAATTTATTTTAATTTATGTTATAATATGGAGGTGCACAAGCGCACAGACAAAAAGAACATTAAAAATAAATCAATTACATTGTTAAATTCAGTTCATTAATAAGTTTTTTAAATATACCTTTCATATACAGAGAGCATTTGGTTACATTTTATTATTTGTAAGTTTGTTCTTTAATTTTTTTATTTCTTTTAATATATATATATATATATATATATATATATATATATATATATATATATATATATATATATATATATATATATATATATATATATATATATATATATATATATATATATATATATATATATATATATATATATATATATATATATTTTTATTTCTTTTAATATATATATATATATATATATATATATATATATATATATATATATATATATATATATATATATATATATATATATATATATATATATATATATATATATATATATATATATTTGTATGTACAAACAAGATGTATTTCTCTTTTGAGACAATAATAGTTACATTGTGACTCGCATCACACCACACGTCGTGCGAATGACGTTATATTATATTATTATGGTTGCATAACCAAATCCTTACCTATCATTACTAAGTAGTAAAGGAGATGGAGGGTGCAGTCTATCGTGTAATGGCGGTGGCTCTAGTTCCATACTGCCATTAGCTGCAAAACAAATGCAATAAAATTGTAGATAATTATTACTATTTAATTATAATACCATTTCACATAAAAAAAATATATCTGTTATATATTTAAATATACAAAATATATATAGTTATATACAAAATTAATTTGAGAGAAATTTCAAAGAGTAAGCTAAATGCCTTTTGTTTATAACCTAAGTGACTTTAGTTTTATCTTTTATACCTTCATGTCCTAGCATATGATGATGTCGGCTGGTGCGCGGCGGGGGCTCCGGCGACCGTCCCGTACTGTGCTCTCGGCTTAAACTGTAATAAAAATATTTTTAATTATTGGCTTCACGCTTTATCCTGCACACAGCAGGCAGTAGACAAAGGCAGGAACCATAGGAACCTAGTGTTTAAGACACTCTGTTGCTTTGCCCCTGCTTTTCCGCCCTTTCGAGGTATTGCATATTGAGTTGCGGAACTCAACACCACGCTTTGCCTAGTTTCCAGAGCGAAGAAAATGGAAATAGAAGAATCCATCTTCCCCGCGTGGGAATCGAATCCACAAAGCGTACACATTTATAGGTAGGCGTTATACCTCTGCGCCAAGACGGTCCTTAACTATTTATTAAAATAAAAAAATCACTTATCAAGTTTACATTATTAATTTTAAAAATAAAAAGTATATTTTTGTATAAAATACGAATGACACCAACCTTCTATGTCTGGGCGTTGAATGCAGGTCGACTCTGGACTTCCTCTGCTGACTTTGGTGATAGAACCTCTGTAATACTATAGGACTCGTGTTTCCTGAACTCTGTATATAAATAAAAAAACACTATGAAGTTTGTAATTTTATATTGTAAAATTTTGGAGAGAAAAAAATAATAAATTCAAATAATTTTAATTAAAATAAGAAACCCAGATTCATTTAGAGATTTAGTCATAGAACCGGCGCAAAAAACTCAGCGGGATATATGACATTATGAATCCTTATACAACTCCAACTTACAAAGGTTGCGTGGAAGAGATCGCTTTAAGCGATAAGGTGGCCTAGTTGTACTTCTTTTATTTTATTATTTACTTTTTTTTCATTTGTGCTATTTAATTTAAGTTGTACAATAAAGTATATTTATTATTATTATTGAATTTTTTGTATATTAAAAAAAAATATTATTATACATCTGAGCTGACAGAAAATTTTCAAGCGGGGGGATTATTTTGTATCCACACGCATTACATGCACTAATTAATAAATAATTAAATATTAATAAGTTTCTTTACCGCGGGGGAGGCTCGCCAGCGGTTGTCCGCAGACACGCGGCGCGCGGGCGCGGGGGGAGGCGACGCGCACGCGTCTATTGTCCTGTCATACAATGAAACAATTTATTGTATTAATTTGAGAACTATAGGATATTGTATTGATTTGTCTGCCTGTAAACGAGACGATTTGTGGGTTCGATTCCCACTTGCAGAAGGTGGGTTTTTTCATTTCCATTTTTTTCGCTCTGGCATTTGGGCGAAAGCGCGGCATTGAGTTCCGCCACTCAACACGCCGTGTCCCTGAAAAGGCGGAAAGCGGGGAACGGAGTGTCTTAACACTAGGTTCCCATAGTTCCTGCGATTGCCTCTACCTACCATGCTACGAGCGGGATAAAGCTTGAAGCTGTGTGTATTTAATTTTATAGTAACAATAACTATATATCTATATATATGTATAATTTATTTTATAATATATAATGTAACATACCTGCGTCTAGGATAGGGTGAATGATTAGACAGGTCGGCCTCTAGACTGGCGGGCTGGGAACTGCTCCCGCTAGGACTAGATGTGCTCGCCCACCACGCTCTGTGACACAATTGAATTTATATGAAAATTATAGAAAATGCTCTATAATAGATACTATTTTTTGTTACGCTCTGTGATCGGTTCCAATTCGTTTTAAAATATACCGTTAATCTTGCCACAACAACCGAATCATCAATTCCAAATATCTTCGCTTGATCTAGTTGGTCAGTAAAAAAAATATTACTTAAGGAATAACAATATTTGTAAGTAATTGAATAAACTTTTAAAATTGAACATCTATTTTAATGTAATATTTGAAAAACAAAATTCAACTAATTAAAAACAAATCCTACCTCCCCGGCGTGGGCGTAGCTTGTTCCGGCGTCCAATACTGAGAGCTTGTTACAAAATTTCTAACTGGTTGTGGGGTCACTGGGATTTCCAATCCATTGTTTGAGTTGACCGAGTGCGTGGACCCGGTGGACTGCCGTGGACCCAGTGGACCCGGTGAAGCTAGTGGACCCAGTTGGACCCTTAGATTGGATACCAGACATCGGTAAAGAAGCATACCAGTTGCCAACTGATATGGAACTTCTCGCTGATTTGACTACGAAAGGATGTTCTAGAAGTTTTACGTATTTCGGTCGTTGCCGGTAGTTTTTCGTTAGACTAGAAGAGAAAAATTAGGCTTTAAGAATATTTTTGTTATATTGAGTTATTTTTTTGTTAAATTGATACTAAAATAGCTTACCATTGCGAAACAAAAGATATAAACTCGGGAGTAAAGTCACTATCTACAGGTAGTTGTGGCGGATCATCAGCTATCACCTGTCAAGTTGTCAAGATAATAATGAGGATAAAGTTATCGTAATAAATAGGCTTCACATTTTTACTGTATTTTTTTTACTTAGCTCACATATAACGTGCTAAGGGACAATTTATAATTAAATATATAATTCAAGTACCATTATTTTTGTAGATTTTTGGTTTGTATATTGCATATAGCAGGGTAGGCAGAGGGAACCGCAGATACCTAGTGTTCATACTGGTGTTAACACATTCCGTTTCCTGCTTTCCGCCTTCATCTGACGCATTGCGTGTTGAGTGTCGTAACGCAACGCTGAACTTAATAATAAATAATTATTTGCCAAAACGAGTAAAACTGGCGTCGCGTCTACAGGTAGAGTGAGAGAGTCTGTCTGTAAACGCGACAGTTCGTGCGTTCGATTCTCAGCTCGAGGATAATGGATTGTTTCATTTCCATTACCTTCGCTCTGGCAACTAAGCAAAGCGCGGCGTTGACTTCACAAGTAAACACGCAACGCCTCGAAACGGCGGCAAGCAGGGACTAAGCAACGGAGTGTCTTAACACTAGGTTCCTATAGTTCCTGTAGTTCCCTCTGCCTACCCTGTCATGTGTTAGACGAAGCGTTAAGACATTTAAAAAAAAAAAAAAAAAAAACAACCAACGCACCCTGGTGAGCACCTCAAAGTCGTTCTGACAGTCCCTGTAGGGGAACACGCCGGTGGCCAGCTCCACCAGCGAGATGCCCAGCGACCACACGTCCGCGCGGATGTCGTAGTCCGGCCGGCTGGGGTCCGGCGGGTCGATGCGCTCCGGCTGCGGCGCGCACACAAACACATACACATTACTTACAACTACGCTTGAAATATGTCAATACAGAAATTTTAAACACACACACACACACAGTACACATATTTAGTATTATTGTTTTTTTATGGGAAAAACAAGGCAAATGTTCGTTCGCGTCATCTGAGTGATAAATGATCACCGTCACCCAAAGCCTTGTATAAACACTAACGGCCTTATTCATAAAAAGTTATAGCACGCTTAAAGACTCGATATAGTACAGTTGTCAAAAAACGTTATTCATAACAGTATTTTAGTGCCAATCAGTTCTATAAACCTATCATAAAGTTATAGAGCCGAGAACCCTACTATAAGAGTGTTTTAACGTCCAAAGATGGCCGATTCATATAACAGCTGATTATAGCTCATACTAATATTATGAGCATTGATATGACGTCGTCGAGTCGCTTGTCATCAAGAGTGTCACTTTCAGTTTCGTAAACAAAACAATATAACAATGGACATTTTGTTCGATATTTATTAACTATATTTAATTATTAACAAGTTTATTAATAATAAATTCTACATAAGAAAGGTGCACAGAATATAGGTAATACTTGTCCACGTCTAAACAATTTTCAATTCTTTGGCGTTTTACTTCTTTTGACTTTAATTTTTAAAAATTAAGTAAGTTTATAAACTAAAATAAAATAAACATTCGTGTTTTTGTGATAACAACGACGTAAATCAAGCCGGTTAATGTCAAGCCAGATCCAACAATATATTTTTGTACGTAATATTATCTGTGGTCATACTATGTTAATGCGTTTGTCACTTATCATCTGTGGATTTACTGGTATTTTCGGCAACAAGTCGACCGACTTCAGTATAGTGGCAACATTGTGAACGTATAAATCAAATTAGTGACACTTTAGTTATAGAAGACTTATAGAGCGTTTATGAATACAAACACTTATCGAACGTTCTATAAGCCTAAAGAGCGTGTTAACTAAAGTATGCTTAAAACGTTTTATAAGACTTTTTTATGAATAAGGCCGTAAAGGTTTTACAGGTGTGTTGCCAACTTATGTAAATGAAAATAAATAAATATTAAATGTACAGACATAGTTTCTATATATAATACAAGTATCCGAGTTGTATTGATTTAAATATTTTATAATCTTATCACTAAAATGAAATATGTATATAGGTCTTATTTTCTTCAGCTACCGAATCCAATTAAAAATAATATATGTATAAATGGAAGTCAGGGTATATTTTTCCATATATGTCTTCACGCTTTATCCTACACATGGCAAGATAGGCAGAGGGAACCGCTGTAACCATAGAAACCTAGTGTTAAGACACTTCGTCGCTCAATCCCTTCTTTCCGCCTATTTAGAGGCATTGCGTCTTGAGTAGCGGAACTCAACGCCGTGATTTACCTAATTACACCATGGAAATCGAAAAATCAATATGCCCCTCACTGGAATCGAAGCCACGAACATTTACCCTGACTTCCACTCATCGCCTAAAGAAATTCACAAATAAAACTAACAGCCATATACGCGGCGCAACCCGCACTCCTCGTCTTGGCCTTGGAGTCGACGAGGCGGCCACTGATCCCGAAGTCGCACAGCTTGACGTTGCCGCGCTCGTCCAGCAGGATGTTGCTCGGCTTCACGTCGCGGTGGATCACGCCGTGCGTGTCCTTCAGGTACGAGAGCGCGTTCACCGTCTGCAATGTTTATTTTATAACATTTCGTATATTTATTTATTTAAATGTGTTTAATAAGTTGTGTGCTTGTCCGTTGTTAGTTAGTGGGATCGAATCGTGAACATAAATTTTCATATGACCTACTTTCTAAATTCAAATGAATAATATCTCTAAAATAGCTAAAAACCTAAGTACAGTTTGCTGCGTTCGTATAAAATATAGTAATGAATTTATACGTACATTAAATCTGTTTAAAATGGTATAATTTAGGTAAGGAATTTATAATAAGAGCATTTAGCCTGGCAAATTCATAAATTATGACACTTATGACTACTAGTACAATAATCGAAAGCAAAAATGAATTATGAGAAGAATTAATGCTGTAACATTTAAGAAACAACAATTAGATAGCTAGTTAATGCTACTTATTTTAAAAAAATATTGCTCAGAAATAAAAAGTATAGGTTGTAAAAAGTTACTAACAGAACTACTGTTATAAGTTTACACAAGCTTTATTATTTGTCACCAGTAAATCATAGTTGGGGTAAGATATTGTAAGATTAAACATAAAAGAGGTATTTTCCTATAAAATAACACATACAATAGTAATGGTATACAACAACAATTAACCTTGTGTTGAAATAACTAATATAAGCATTACCCTAGAAAAAATCTGAATTGTCTTCTCTAACCACAGCGGGATTTAAACCCGCACCTCTTGCAAACCGTGCAAGCGCTCTGACCACTAAGCCATGCGTTCTTCATCACATTATTGATTCATTATACAAATTTACGCTATCCAAAGATTAATACTAAGAACAATCGTATAAAAAGTTTCAAAAATAAAAAGTCGGACACTCACCGCCACAGTAACTTTCCCCAATATAGCCTCAGGTATAGGAGCGCCGATCCTCTTCAGCAGCTTATCAAAACACGTCGCCATTAATTCCATACATATCCATACATCCGCATCGGTCACAAAACACCCGAGACACCTAACTATGTAGGGACAGTCGTGTGATCTGACCACCACGTCCAAGTCCATTAATATACGTTTTGTTTCTTCTGAGTTACCGGAACGTCGCATTTGCTGAAAAATAATATTTAATGTGTAATTGTCGTTATAATATAAGTAACATATAGTATACGTTTTAGGATTTTGCAATCTAGCTATTATTATTGTATTACACAATCGATGATAAAAATAGACAGAGTAAATTAATAAACATATTCTTAAATATATACATTACATACAATACATTGATCCATAGATCAATTATGCTATAGATTTAAAAGAATTTATTAGCAAATAGTTTTAAGGGCAGAGCTTTGCCTTCTCTATCAAATGATAATCAATAAAGTTTTTTCCTGACACACGACACAAATTAAATGCCAAAAATAACTCGTACAGATAGAGGGAGGGAGGGATCATTTTTTTTAGCTTCACGCTTTATCCTGCATATCTTTTATCGTGCATATACAGGGTAGGCAGAGGGAGCTAGTGATTTAACGATTATTCGCATATTTTTTTTAGACATTCGCATTCGCAAAAATTTTTGCGAATATTTTGCGAATAATGAATATCAGAAAAATAGCAACCATATCGACAAACTTTGTAGATAATAATATGTTATTAAAATCGAGATCGAGAGATAGTATCTTAACCTCGTAATCACATGAATAATCTTCATTATGTTTCATGAAAAATTTTAATGCAATCTAAATTTCTTTTTCTCTTCTAAAAAGCTTTATCAGTTGTTACTTAATGTTATATAAATGTAATGTTTTTTAATGTTATATAAAACAACTTGAACAAAAATAAATACACTATTCTCTTACAAATTCTCTTAAAATATTAATTCAATATAAAATTTTTTCATAACTATAGTAAGTACCGATGGAACGGACGTTCATAGTGCTATCTTGTTTGGTTGTTACCTTGCCGTAAATAATTCACACCAAATTTAAAAGATACTGAATATTCACAACGGAGTGTCTTAACACTAGATTCCTATAGTTCCTGCAGTTCCCTCTGTCTACCCTGCAATTTGCGGGATAAAGCGTGAAGCTATAAAAAAAATTCGCATTCGCATTCGCGAATGTCAATAGCAAATTTTCGCATTCGCGAATGTTAAAAAAATGACATTCGTTACATCACTGGAGGAAACTGCAAGAACCATTTGAAGCGTTATGGGGAGAGTGTTAAGACACTCTGTTGCATAGTCCCTGCTTTCCGCCTTTTTCGAGGCATTGCGTGTTTAGTGGCAGAACTCAACACCGCGCTTTGCCTAGGTTCATTTTTCAATTAACTGATTAACATTATATAATTTGTTACAAGAATAACAATCCAAAACAGTTGTTTACAAAACTTAAGCAAACAAATATTTCAGTTTTATAATAATAGTTTACAAGTACTGATAAATTAATTAATACATACCTTAACGGCTATCACAGCTGCAGAGGGTTTATGTAGCATTTTGACGACATGTCCACATGTACCACTTCCAAGCTCACCCAGTTGTTGAAGATCATCTATATGTGATCTGTACTCTACACCTTCCACATTTAACTTGCCACTTACCTATTTTATTTACAAAAGGTCCAATAATTAATTGAGTTATATCAACATACATTTGTTATAATTAATAAAATAATCAATTATACTTATATATATTATATGTAATAACATTAAACATGACTTCCACTACTTTAATATTTTTAATTGTAATTAGTTTTTGCTCTACAACGAATATTAATATTAAATTAAATTAAAATTGTATACTTAGACATACTTTATAAACTTCTCTCATTCGATACTCAGTATCAACAGCTTGAGGGGATCTTGGTGGGAAGGCTGGTATGTCTCTTGGGGAGAACATAGGCGCTAAAACAAAAGTATTAAGTATTACATCTTATAAATAAAGACAACCACATAAAAAGTAGTAAAATATTGCCTAGTAAACTTGCACACATCACAGCTTTGTAAAATGATTTGTACTTGTTTTTCATACAATGTGATCTTAATATTATATATTATTATATAACAATGGATAGATCATACTATTTATTTTAAGAAATATTAGTCAGAAACAGCTAAAACATAAAACAATAAACCTTGTAAAATCTTATAACAGAACTACTGTTATTGTAAAGCTATATAAATCTTATCAGTCATTTTTAGGTGGAATCAGCAACTTTCACATTACTAATATTAGGAGGATTATATTACTATTAATGTAAATATCACATTTATAATTACTATTAAAAGAAACTTAAAAAATTAACAAATGAAAATTTATGATGATGATGACATCTTTTTATTGCCTTAAATATCTGAGTCAATAAGGCAAGGCAAGTAGAAGAACAATTCTATGATTTCATTATTTAAGTATATTGAGTCAAAGTAGTGTCTACTCCATCCTAACAAATTAACTATACACTCCTCTTCTAAATTCTCTAAGTTAGTTATAAAAATCATTAAAGTTGAACAAGCAATAAGAAAATTTTTACCTTTACAATGATTTATTTATTTTTTAAAACAATATTTTAGAAATAATGTAAAATATTATATAATTTATGAAAACACTGTATGTTGCAATTATATTTGTAAAATTGAAGTAAAAATGCCTCATATTTACAAAACATAGCTTTGGGTTTTGAGGCAAACCATACAATATTCAGATAACAAATGCAGGCAATGCATGAAAATATGTTAGCAAAAATTTATAAAGAGAAAATGTATGTATAGAAATGCTATATTTTCAATTATTATCAGAAAAAACACTATATCTTTCCTACGTATCGCTTTGAAACAAAATTACAATAAAATATATTTGTTTTGGTATATATGCCTATAACCTAAGCAGCATTTGCCATAGGACTGTAGCATATATTTAAAATTAATTAATATATATAATAATAAAAAGGACTTACGAGGCCTAGGTCTCCTAGTGCCTCCAGACCTCGGAGCCCCAAGTCCACCTTGATTGTGGAGTCCCTCTCTTCTAATACGTTCTTGCAAATCTTTAAGTCTTCCTTCAATATTTGACATTATAGTAACTGTAATTGTCCTATTATCACATTTAAACAGTAATTTCTTAACATCTATAAATATTATTTACACAAAAATTGAAGTAAAATTACTGCAGTCCAAAGATTTCTTTTTTCCATCAAACTCTATCAAATTCAATCTCATTCGAAAAATCTTTCAGTCTTTAATTTTTCTTTAAGAGATCATTCATTCAAATGTTCATTCACTTACACAGAATATACATACTTATACAATTAGATTTTTAAATTTATTTTCATTTTATTATACTTCCACAAACTATATTTATTAAGTTTTTACTTAAATAATTATTGTGTAATGATTTTTTTTGTTGTCACTTGCCTTTATATAAAATATCAATTTTCAATTAAGGTTTTGAAAACATTTTTATTCTATATTTTGACATATTGCTATTGTTCTTATTTATGAACGAAAATACCTTTCATTCAACATAATTCTTAATTCATTTCTCGTTTTGCGTTTTGCTAAATATTCAATTTTGTGTAAATCGCTCTTTAGAGGAAATCGTGAAATATATTACTACAATTACAATTTGTATTAGTAACGTAAATGTCAAGTACGCGATCTAAGTAAATAGTAGCTAAAATGTCTATACTGTTTGCAAGCAATTAAATTGTGATATTATAAGTCCGGTATTATATTATGATAATAGTTTTGCGTGGATAAAATGTTTGATTTATAAGTGATTTGTACAATTTCAAAATGATGCAGCCAGCATCAGAAGGCTGTATGAACATCGCAGAGTTAGCACACCAACTTAAAAGGGAAAAGATTTTCATTAATTCTGAAAGGCAGCTGTTGCAAAATCTTAACGAAGAAGTTGAGAAAACAGTATTAGAGTTACTTCAAGCTGCTTGGATATGTTCTCAGCAGCGACAAAATCTGACTAACTTAATTACATCCAGATGTGAAGCAGAATCTGTAGCAGCATGTCAGCGGGCAAGCTTACTTGAAGGAACCACTTTTATAGATGCACATAAAGTGTTTAAATATAAGGTATTGAAATGCTAATTGGCTATTATTAACTCATACACTACATTAATATCCATATTTATCAATATTATTAAGTAACACCTGTGATATATCTTTAATATATATAGAAATAAATACACCCATCATATATAGAAATAAGTACATCTATAATATAAAAGATTGATATTGGAATTTACTAATGGAAATAACAAATGATTTTTGCCAACACCTGATGAAAATAATTGTATCAATTGCCTAACTATTATAGTCCTACCCAAATATCCACCCACTTTTATATTACATTGTATTATAATGAAATATTGCACTAAGCTGATATTCAAGTGATAGAAATTGTAGAAATAATTAAAAATATATATATTTTTTGATTGTTTATATTTTAGTTACATACCAGAAACCAATAAAAGTAAAGATTCAATAATATTTTCTTTACATTTATAAAGTAAACTTTCACTAATAAATATTATTTAATATATTTTTAATTTAATGCCTTTACAAAATAGGTTTTTATAAAAAAAAATCATTATCAGGAAGTGCAAGCATTAGGTGAGCTGCTAGGATGGCTCAGAGACACTCCTCACCTTATGGCATTGGCCCTCATGCTTGGGGAAGACCACATGCCTCCAAGCTTACCATCATCTATCATATCTGGATTGTATGGAAGTTGCCGCTCTCCATCAGATAGGACTAGGCTGTTGGCAGTTATTAGAACGTTAATAAAATATCAAATGGCACCTTCAAGTGATCCAAGGAAGTAAGTACTCTAAGTTGTTACTCAGAAGTTATGTTTATATTACTTGTTTTTTTTTTTTTTTTTTTTCAAATTGTCATATCAAGTAGCTGAATCTGCCCCATATTTACATAAATATGAGGATGATTCCATAAAAATTTATTAATATCATAAATATATTATTAATAACATAAATTAAAAAAAAAATATAAGTATAAAATAATATAAATAATAAGCATCTATAATATTTACTGCATAGCAAGATGGGACATAACTGTCTTAACCTATAGATAATTGTTGGCACAAGTGATTTGTGTTACATTTTATGGATATCAAAATGTTATTAATTTATTAATTTAAAATATTTAGTTATTACATTGCAAAGATTTTTTATAAACAACAATTTTATTGTGAAATATATAAGTATAGCTGAACTTGCTATACAGAGGATACAACTTTTGTGCAAACAATGTTAATGTAGTCTTTATTTACTCATACCTTTTATTTAATGGCTTCATACTGGATAGTTGCCAAAATGTAATCTTTTGCCTTCTTGCAGTTGAATTGTCATTTTGGCCTTTTTGTATGTCATTGGCTTAAAACTGGATTTTTTCCATTTTATTTCGATATATACTTATATTGTGCGCATTTAAATGTATTACAATATGTGTGTTAATATTAATTTTTATCTAATCATAAAAAGCAGACAACATTTTAAAGTTTAAATAACTACTATTGTACAAATTTTTTTTAATACACTATAATTGTTTACAAAAATGATTGTATTTTAAGGTAGACATATCGATATAATAAATACAGTACACGCCAAGTGATGTGCTGTAGGATTAAATCCAACTGTAATATATTTATAATTTAATATTTGAAATCAAGGTGTGTTATCCAACAATTTTATCGTTTCCTCCAGTGGATAATTTTCGTGCACGTGTGTACGATTACTGTATAATTTTTATTGAATTTTTACATTATTAGAAAAAAATAACCTGTGTATTAATTCAAGCTAGCAATATTTGGAAACAACCCTTTTTACAACGTAATAATAATGATAAAAATACTTATTTTAAATATAATAATATTTATTTTAAGTAATAATCAAAAATTTCTTCAAATATATTAGCAAATAATCAATTTGACTTAAGAAAGTTTATCATGGTGGTAAAAAAACTAAAAATAAAGTAAAATAAATTATTCTCGAAAAAATATTACAATTTATTCGGATAACGCCTAGGTGTGGGCCTCTCTAGACCTTAAGCAGACGTCAAACAATTTTACTACCCTACTAAATGAGAGTAACATTCAAGTTCATCAGGCCTTTTCTGTTTCATTGCATTGGATAATTCGGTTGCTGCGTTATTTGTGAAAAAACATAAGTTTTCGTTATATAAAAAGTAATTGCCGATGATTATTTCTCACTGTATCTTCAATTGGATAAAAAGAGAAGAGAAAAAACTGAATGTTGTCTCGTTCCGGAAGGAATTTAAAAAATCGTCTTGCAGCGCTTCCCTACAACACTCAAAGCACCTACTTAGTAGTTTCAGTAATCAGTAGCGGTAGAGTTTTATTATTGATATAAAATTGGTTGTAAAGAGTACACAACGATTACAAAATTATAATATTAAGAGAAATTTTCGTACTATATGAAAAAAAAGAAAGGAAAAAAAGCAAATCTAAAACTTAAAATACTTAAAAAAGTTATCCAATTTCTAAAACGCAAGGCAAACCTACACACATTTTAGTTTTAATTCTATAGAAGCCAAGGTTGTGCTTTAATAAAAACTTAATGACCTTTAAGAAGATTAACGGTTTACGTCACGTCTTATAAGATTTATGAATAGGTGGAATTCCTAAAGCATGATAATATGATGTAATCTATAACGATAATGCACATAATATTTTTTTTTGCATTTCTCTCGAATTAGGTCGAACTCTATACAGCCAGATACTTACAATAATTATATTTTATACTTAGTATACATGAAACTTATTGTTTTGTGGAAACTTGTATTTTTGGGGCTTGATAGTACTTAGATGTAGACGAGGCATTATAATGTTTCTTTTACAATGCCTTACAATAGATTTTTCGCATTTAAAAAAAATATATCGTCATATTGAATATATTTTTTGAGCATATGTAAATATAAATAATAAATTACTCATAAAATCAATAGCTGCAATTCTATCTGCGGGAAATATAAATATTAAAAATGTAGGTTTTGTTGTTTTTATGCGTAAATGGAGGAAGGCGGTGTATGTTTACATACCTATAATTACAGTTAAGGCACGTTTGATTTGATAACACGTCTTAAGAAATAACTGAGACAAACGACTTATAATAATAAAATATTGATAGGATTGTTTCTTTAACATAATGAATTTTAATAAATATGTATAATGTATATGTTTTTACGCCTTCACCCTTTACCCGCACATGGCAGGGTAAGCAGAGGGAAATGCAGGAATGATCCCTACCTAGTGTTAAGACACTCCGTTACTTGGTCCCCGCTTTCCGCCTTTTTCGAGGCATTTCGTGTTGAGTGGCGGAACTCACCGCCGTGTTTTATATTTAGAATTATTCACTCGCGCTTTTATTTATTTCATTTAATGGAAATATACATATTTAACTATCTTGTATAGACTTCTCCGTACCAGCAAGTGTGCCCTGTCATCGCTCTACGCGGTGTTCCGAGATGGCCACTCCCCCGCCAGGCAGTTCCTTGTAGCCACATTGCAAGCACCCGTCATGGCGGTGTTGAATGAAGATGAGTTCTTCTTGGACATAGATCCCGATAAAGCTATGGAGAGGTAATATTTAATAGAAAAATATTAATCAGCTTCAAAGTTGTTTCTAATAACCTATTATTTATACATTAATTAAGTATAAATTTGTTGGTACAGTGAAATTGAAAACGTTCGCAAGTTAAAAGTATAATGAGTTATTTGGCTTCCTTCCACCCCTTTTATTGCAAATTGGTAGTGTAATTACATAGTTACCTAATACGACGGAACTTGTTTAATGACTGTTAAACTTTTACTTTGAATTTATTTTTTCTGTAAACATATTCCTGACTCAAACGTTATATTTTTTTATTTTATATTATTTATTTGAGGTTTTTTATTTAATACTCATATTAAAAGTATTTAAAATAATTATTTATTATTGTACTGTCATAAGAACTGTTTTTATCATTTTTATTCCTAGGTTCTCATCAGCAGATCGTCTCAAGAAATTCGGTCAATTAAACAGTGCAGAATATAATGCAAAAGTGGCCAGATATCGTAAATGGACGGTACAATCCCTGTACAACCTAACCAACAAGTTTATACACTCTCTCAAGGAGCATTGGCCTAACTTCCCCGCTATTATTGCGTGGATTGTACAGCAGATCGTGCATCTGTTAAAACAACATTCCAGGTAAGATATAATAAAATTAATAGAATATATATATATATATATATATATATATATATATATATATATATATATATATATATATATATATATATATATATATATATATATATATATATATATATATATATATATATATATATATATATATATATATATATATATATATATATATATATATATATATATATATATATATATATATATATATATATATATATATATATATATATGTTTATATTTTAATAAAGCTAGATAAGAAAATATGGAATATATGGATATATACTGTCCAAGATGGATAATTTAAATCCCACTACATTAAAATGGTTAAAGGTTTCCTTAATATTTTTCTTTTCTTAGTCTTAGTAAAAAAAACAACTCTTAAAAATATTATCTTTTCATTATAGAACAACAGAACGCGAGCTCCACGTGATATGCACGGAGCTAGTTCTGAACAACTTCATCTGCCCCGCCATAGTGAACCCGGAGGCGCACGGCGTGTTGGAAGTGCCCGTGTCGTACATTGCCCGATTCAATCTCATACAAGTGGCTCAGATTATACAAATGCTGTGTTTGGCTCGATATCAGGAGGTGGGACACTTGTTCTATATAAAATTATTGTTATAATAGTATTATGTAAACGCACCGTAAAGGATAGAACGAACACGACATTCAAGATAAACCTACGTGGTTTTTTGTAGTATACTTGTAAACAAACAATATTATTTAAATGTAAAATAAAAAATCAAAAAAAAATATTAATATTATTTAGTCACTATGACTCAATTATTTTATTTATGGTCTAATATATAATTATACCCCTGATTAGATATTAACTCACATCTGTATTTTACGATGTTTTACTTTACAGATATTAACATGAACTTATATTTTCATGATATTTAAAGTGTTGATTCACACTGAGGATAGAGAAAGTACTTAAAGAAGACACAAAAATTTGAACGCAGCGGGACCGAACCCATTTGCACTGTGCGCAAGAGGGCTCGGGTTCAAGTCCCGCTGTGTTTAAAATTTTTGTTTGTTCGTTAGTGAATCTTTAGTTTAGTTAGTTAATCGTTGTTAGTTAATCTTTTGAAATTATTAATATTAAAGCAGGTTCAAGATATTATAATCACATAGTATGTATGATGTTCGACCTGCAGGTGGATCCCAAGCTGCGGGATCTGTACACAAAGTTCGACCGCACGGCGATCTGGTCGCTGATAGACAGCGTGGCGGGCGACGCCAGCGGCCCGCCGCCCGCGCCGCCCGCCGACGCGCCGCTGCGCACGGACGCGCCGCCCGCCTCCACCGTCGCGCTCTTCACGGCGCCCGATGCGCATCTGTTTGTGAGTACATATGCTATATTAAAGTTAACTGTGAGTATAGCGTCTGTATTGACGTTTAATGTATAGGTCTTCTACAGTCTCTAAGACTCACGTGCGACTCTAAAGTGTCTTATAACTAGGTTCCCATGATTCCTGTTGTAAGAGCGGAATAAGGCATGAGGCTAAAAAACCCTACACCTACCACGATAAAATGAAGTTTAGATTTTTAACGATTTGTAATACGAGCTTTATATAAATAGTGCAGTGCCAATGACAATAAAAAATGAAGTAAAAGATAATCGTCCTCATCAATTTAAAGGGTTTAAGTATTGATTTTGTTTATATTGCGCCATTTTAAATAGTTTACGTTATATTGTTGTACAGATTACATTCCTGAAAAGAATCTCATCGAAGCTGAACAACAACACTCAAAATGGTAGCGAGGAAAATGGGAGTAGCTCTGGACAAAATTCTGATGAGTCCACTTTCACGTGAGTAGTTTTTATTTAATGATAGACCAACAAAATAAAAATATAATGATACGCGTGTAAACACGTTTAAAAAATAAATAAATAAGTAAATTTAAAGTAAACGGTACATGAATATCTTGTTTAACGTTCTAGTGCTCTTAACAAATAAGTAATACATAAATACTTAAAAAAAAAACATTTTATATATAGCGTGATTTGATCGCGCGCCTCTTGCACTACTTCTGCCCACTAGCGCCACTTGTCCATAACCGCGCCGAGGAGAATTATATGCTTTATACAACTTATTTCATTGTAAGCAGCTCTGTAGGGAGATTGTTTACAAATTTCCGCTACCCAAAGATTAGTACAAAGAACAATCGTTTGGCGACAGAGAAGGGTATAATAAGTAATTAAATGAATTAATTTTATATGTTTTCTTTAAGTATTATTTCTATCCTTAGTGTGGATAACCACTTTAAAAATCATACAAATAATAAGTAATACATTGTTACCGAGCTGCGACAAAACAAGCTGTTGTTGTTAGAGATGCTAACTATAAAAATAATTTGTAAAAAATTAGCGAGCGCTTGCACAATAATCAATACACCGTATTTTCTATTACACAAAAAAATTGTATAGTTTAGTTAATATGATACTGATCCTAATAAAGTTTAGATGAAAATTATTATAAATGAAATGTTAAAAAGTAAATGTTCTAGATATATGTATATAGTAAAGTTGTCAATACCATTCTAAAAATTGTCTAGCAATTAAAACTTATTTACTTCTATAATAATAACTAAGCAGCGAGTCCAGCGGCCCGATAGACAGCGAGGGCGGCGGGGCGCGGCTGGCGGCGCTGGTCGCCACCGGCGAGCCCAACTACCGCGCGCGACTCCACGACCTACTGAGGAAGATGCCCGACTTTACCACTGTTAGGTGAGATGCGGTTCAATTCCCGTGAGGGAAAGATGAATTTTTCTATTTACATTTTCTTCGCTTTGGCAACTGGGCAAAGTGCGACGTTGAGTTCCGCCACTCAACACGCAATGCCTCGAAAGCCACTAAAACGAAGCGAACGAACGAACGAACGGCGGAAAGCAGAGAATGGAGGGTCTTAACACTGGGTTCTCACGGTTCCTACGGTTCCCTCTGATTGCCGTGCCATGTGCAGGATAAAGTGTGAAGCTAAAAAAAAGAGTAAATAAATTATATTTATTTCCTCACTATGACAACGTTATGGTGACAGCGTAGAGTTCCGCAACCGTCACCTAATGTCTTAATTCTTGCGTCAAAGTAGAGTATCAGTAAGCGATATGAGTAAAAATAAATAAAAATGATTGTAACGCTTTTATTTTTTGTAATAAATAATGTAATGTGTCTATATATAATAATAATTAATTTCCTCCGCAACAGACCATCATCCGCCGATGTAAAAGACACCCTATCGGAGAACGGTCACTCAAAAAGGAGTATCCTCAGCAAGGTGTCGAAGCCGCGACTACCGCGGTCCGCCGCGTCGGAGGAGCGCTGCGCCGACAGGGAGAGGGAGGAGCCCGAGGTGTTGGTCATCAAGTTGTACAACGTGGACGAACAGGATTATGTTGGTGAGAATTGGAAAAACACTGTTGATTAGCACTTTAAAAATTAAAAAAAATAGCAAAAGTAGCATATTTCGTCAAACGATTGTTATTTGTGAGAGATTGTTGTCTTTGGGTAACGAAAATTTTGTATAAATCTGCCTATAGAGATGATAACAACGTACTATGTTGTATAAAGTTTAGTTTTATTTAGTCTATATGGGCTCTTTCAGATAAGTATGTTTGTATTACTCATAACTTTAAGCTATAAATAAAATTGTTAAATTAAAAAAGAAATCTAGGTATAATCTTTTGTTAAAGAGATGAAAAACATTTGATATTCCAGGCTTAGTGCCAGAAACTAAGGTTCTGGAAAGTTACTACAGCGGTGTAGAGGGAGAATCTGAGGAGGGCGGAGCCCTAGCACCTCCTGGCGCCGCGCCGCCCGTACAGAAGCGGACGAGGTAGGGCTTGTTTTATATTACTTAGAATAAGTTGATTATTATATTTAGGTAAATTAATTCAATAGGATTTGAAATGTTTCATTTCTTAATATATCTATGATAAATAATTTTATATAATGTTTTTGTTTTTTCTGAGGACCGTCGTGGTGCAGTGGTGTAGCGCAAAAGCGCAACGTCTGCCTGTAACGCGACGGTTTGTGGGTTCGATTCCCACTCGAGGAAGGCTGTTTTTCCATTTTCATTTTCTTCGCTCTGGAAACTAGGCAAAACACGGCGATAAGTTCCGCCACTCAGCACGCAATGCGCCGAAAAGGGCGGAAAGCAGAGACCGAGCAACGGCGTGTCTTAAGTCTAGGTTCCTGTAGTTCCTGCAGTTCCCTCTGCCTACCCTGCCACGTGCAGGATAAAGCGCAAAGACGTAAAAAATAATAATATTTATGTTATTAAACTAATTGAATTATTTCTCTTACTAGATTCTCCGTATCTCACGACGAAGTGTCGCTAGGCAACACTTCTGACAACTTGGAAGCTGTGTCGGAGGCCGCGTCCAATCACAGTGTCACATCCAGTCTGGAACTGGAAACTGAGGATCAAAATGATAATTTATCAGATATGGTATGCTTTTGAAATGTGGACTTGTAAATATATTTTTGTGTACACAAAAAACATATATGACTTTTTACATTTCAAAGTTTGAAACGAAGTGTATAAAGATTTTGAAGTTGCTTTATCAGAATTAGTTTTCAAGAAGCGTGTAAATAAACGTATACTTTAACTATAAATTTTCCAGGTATCAGCAAATGTGAGTGGTCGGGGAAGTCCCAACATATCGGGCCGGGAGACCCCTTCGTCTCAAGTGACAGACGGCGATGCGGCGGGAGACGCCGCGCCGAGACGGTCAGTTGAACTATTGGTTGGATATGTTACAGCCTTATCAAATCACTACGTTCTTTATGTTTACTATATGTAGGACAAATGAAAAACATAATTTCTAGTACCTACAATCGGTACTAATACTTTGAGGTGCGTTTCAATAAACATACTTTACTTAAATAATTAACACTAAACCTACCACGGCGGGTCAAATGACCCATTTTAAACTTTTTGTCAGAATTTCTTGTAAATAACATTATCACATTGCCATTTGCATTTACTACTTTTATTAAAAAATACATTCAATGTATTTTTTAATATTTACTCCTCTCTTGTTAATATTTTTATCGAGAAATATATGTACTCTGTCCTAACTACCGCAACGGGTCAATTGACCCACATAAAGATAAATATGATATTATGAATATTTGTATGTATGGTTGTGCTACAAAATCATTGCATTAGACATTTTTGCTATTGCATCATATATAGTGCTGTTTTGCGAGTCAAGAATTCTTATTTTGTTGTTTTACTAATAATTATCCCAAAAATGTCGAAACATTCAAGATATTTGAAATCTTTAGAAATTATAAATAATATAGATGAAGAGTGTTCGGAATTTAGTGAAGACGAATTATCTGAAAGTGAAGTGGATAGCATAGAACAACATGATGACTCATTTGACACTACGAACGAATGTGAGTCCACAGGTAAGGAAAGTGAAGACGAGAATATTTTGAACATACATAGAGGACAAAAGAGAAAAAGATTGTTATCGAGTTCAGAAAGTGAAAGTGATGTGGAAGACCGATGTACCGAAATTGCGGCTGATGGTACAATTTGGCAAGAAATACAAGAAGGTTCAACACCTGGACGAGCACCAATTTATAATATTTTTAGGGAGGTTGTAGGCCCGACAGCATTTGCCAAACGAAATATTATGAAGGGAAAAGTGAGAACTGCATTTTCTTTGCTTATTGACAATCGTGTAATGGAGCACATAAGAAAATGCACAGAAGAAGAAGCCTCTCGAGTGTTGGGAGTTGAATGGAATCTTACTCCTGCAAAAATAAATGCATTTATTGCTCTTCTATATGCACGTGGCGCATATCAGGCAAACAATTTGAACATCTCATATCTATGGAACAAGAAATGGGGTCCCGCGTTTTTTTTCAAATACCATGAGCAGGAGTGCTTTTTGTGAAATTATGCGGTTTATCAGATTTGATAAAAAAAGTCAACGAAGCCAGCGTTTACAAACGGATAAATTTGCTCTAATCTCTGATATTTGGTACAAATTTATCGAGAATAGCCAAAATTGTTATAAGCCTGGGGAACATGTTACTATAGATGAACAGCTTTTCCCAACTAAAGCGAGGTGCAGGTTCACGCAATATATGCCGAATAAACCGGATAAGTTTGGTATCAAATTCTGGCTAGCATCTGACGTCAGCACCAAATACGTTATAAATGGATTTCCATATTTGGGAAAGGATGAAAACAGAGGAACTTCATCTACGCTTAGGGAATTCGTTGTTCTCAAACTACTGGAACCGTTCACAGGATGCGGAAGAAGCGTCACTACAGATAATTTTTTTACGAGCGCATCATTAGCTGCAAAATTACTAGAAAAAAGAACCACTATTGTTGGAACTATCCGCAGTAATAAAAGAGAACTCCCAAAATTCGCCAAACAGGCCAAAGATGGTATGCCACGCTTCTCAACAAAACTATATAAATCGAGTCATTGTTCACTTACCATTTACAAAAGTAAGCCAAACAAAAAAGTGCTTCTACTAAGCTCCAAGCATACATCTATAAGCATCGAAAAAAACGGTAAGCGTATACCTGAAACGATCAGATTCTACAATAGTACTAAATACGGTGTGGACATGACGGATCAGATGGCAAGAAAATACTCTGTGAAATCGAAATCGCAAAGATGGCCTGCGCAGATTTTCTTCAATATTCTTGACCTGGCTGGAATCAACTCATGGGTTTTATACAGAGAAACAACCGGCGAAAAAATTTCTAGACAACAATTTTTATTCCAATTAGCTGAAGAACTTGCCGAAGATTTTCAACATGAGCTACAGAAAGAAAAAGAAATTATACAGCAAACGTCAACAAATTCAAGTTCGAATTCGCGAAAAAGGTGCGAAATAGGTTTTTGCAAAGAAAACAAAACTACAAAAATCTGTTTCAAATGCAACAAATATGTGTGTGGTAAATGTGTCTTCGAAAACCCAATAATTTGCAAAATATGCGGAATATGAATAAAATTAGCATATTATTTCATTTTTTTCTAAATTTAATTGAAGAATATTTAATTTTTTTCTTGTATTATTTTTGTTTTTCTTGTATTATTTTTATGTTTTTTGAATTTAATAAATAATTTTGAATCATTATTTGTTAAAAATTGTTTTATTCATGTAAAATTGTGCTGAATGATTTATTTATATATAACATTTTAAAGACGGGTCACTTGACCCGCTGTGGTAGGAATAGATATACATGAAGTATCGGTAGGTTTAGTGTTAAGGGTAGTCAGAGGGAACCCAATATAAAGACTCTCCATTCTCCGCCTACAAATCTTTAAGAAATTTCGTATTGAGTTGCAGAATTCAACGCCGGATACCTGTTAGGCTATTTATTTACTTATATAAGTTGTAATGTTATGAACAGTATTCAACAAAACGCACCAGTGAGTCAAGCGTCGAGTGCGGCGCAGGCGAAGCTGCTTAAGCAAACCCGGAACGATATTGAAGATAAATTTTGTAAATTTGAAATCAAGGTAATACTACTACTAATAGTAGTTTATATCAATATGTATAATTTTTCATGAGATGAAGTAATTCTTGAGATGGGAACTACCCGGAACATGCAGTGTATCATCATATGTTGGAAATGAAAATAATTGATTCCGTCGAATGAAATTGGAATCTACAACATAATCTGTGCTCATATATGCTTTGTACATATGATATCGTATTGCGCAAGGATGGTGTATATTAAAATAGACAATATTTAGCGAAAAATTGAATTTGTCCTAAATTTTTAAAAAAAAAACATGAAAAATCGAAAGTTGTGAGATATTCACTGTTTTCTTTAAAAATTAGTATTTTATATAGTGGATTAATACTTTAAAATCATAACATAAATATTTTTTGTGAAGATTTTATTAAAACAAATAACTATTAATTAATATATTTAAAAAATTTAATTAACATATTTAAAATATTCTTTTATAGAAACTTCTAGAAGGCGATGAAACAATAAGCATAATGTCTGACACTTGGAGCACCGACGTACTGGCGTCTGATTCAGAAACCATCGGTGACTCCTGCGAGCACACGCAAGTTGCCGCTCAAGGTGATTTATATAGATATGATTGTTTCCTTTTTACTAATATATTAATTTTGAAAAAAGTTTTACATAATTTACCGCATATTACGATATGTAGACATATTACTATATATCTACTATATATACTCTTTATATACACTACTGTGTAGACATAGGGAACTTAGTGTTAGACAATTCGTTTCTCACATTTTTGAGTGGCGCTTCTTTATATTTGTTAAAAGATCTCTTAATACCTCATTTTACATTGTCTAAAACTCAGCACTAGGCAACGAAAATAAGTTAAAACGTTTTCTAATGTATTATTTTCTAACACATCTTTCCTCGTCTGAATTCTGACTGTAAAGGGGACCGTTACAAGTCCGATACCCATTAAAAAGTATAAATTACATACCTTTACAAGCGCGGCGTTGGTTATCTGTAGTAGGCATTAAATGTTCATACCGTTACGCTTGTAGTAAGATCATCTCGATGATCAACATAATACTCAGTCCTTAGTAAAGGTTGTAAAATGAACGAATGATCTCTAGAGAAGGCTTCAAATGTATATTCGTTACGCTTACAGTAAGGTACTCAGTAGAGGTTGTTGAATGAATGAATGAATGAACGTAATATTGCCTCAGGTGCGGCCGCTAACAACGCGGTGGCGCCGGACGCGTCGGAGACGGCCAGCGAGTCAGCCTGGAGCATGGACGTGCTCGCCTCCGACAGCGACCGGAACACTGAGGTGGGCTCTACTTTGTAATGTATTATTGTGAACATGTATTATTGTTGTGTGAAACTTCCACGCATTAGCTGTTACCTGCAACTTCATCCGTGTGGTCAAATTTATACACTTAGGGCCTGTTGTTAGCGAAGAGTTATTTTCTGATAAAGTCACTAAAAATATTCTACAGCACTTTTGCATTGTTGTCGCTCCATTAAGTATTAAGCATCACGTAAATTTAACTACTAGATAAATTATAGGAACGTTAACCGTAACTGATGAAACTGACCCTTAGTTTTCGATGTGGTAACCCTAAGGTTGGATGACATTGAAACTATTAACGTTGAGTTTGTATTCTTCATAATTGATTATAACATTATTTCTTCAGAAATTCTTACCTCTCTTCAACTTGCAGGTGGACACGGACGACTGCGTGTCGGTGGCGGCGCGCTCGGACACGTCGTGGCCGCGCCGCGCCTCGCACCACGAGCCCGCGCTCGCCCTGCCGCTGCTGCCGCACGCGCTCTCCGTATGTATTGTGCTCTGATTGGTGCTTTGAGTGGTCCAAGTAGCGATGATTGGTCGATATGGCCAATGTTACAGTGTTCATACTTTAGATATAGTAAATATTGGAGCTTCACATTTTATAAGCAAGTGACTGAAGTATTGAGTTATCCAAACAGGCATTCAGAAACTCTTACTACCCCGCTAGGAATAGGGCTTCAAAATATGTACGTATGTGTGTGTGCAAAGCAAATATATCTTATAATAAATATATAGGTAAATTATTCAAAATGGACAAAATGTAAAAAACGCGTCGTTTTGTTGAGAGAAAAAATATATTTTGACATTTTCCTATAATTTTGTTTTTAAATGTGTAATGCAATGTCATAAAATTATTTAAGATTTTTCAATTTATAGATAGCTTTTTGCTCTGCTTACAATATTTATGTTTATTAGTGGCATATAAGCATTAAGGTTATTTATTTTTTATTTGTTATTATTTTCTTAATTGAATAAGTACACTAATATTTTATTTGCAGAATGGCAACGCAAAAAGAACAGATTTGGGTAGTCCCAGGCACACACCACGTTCTAATCTTCCTAATAGGTAAGAATTGTTTGAAAATAACTACGATACAAATATGCAAGAAAAACTTATATTATTATATATTTAATTTATTTACTAATATTTTGTTATTACTTTTATTATTGTAATATATTTTTAATATACTTAAATTTATTTAAACATTAATGAAAAATCTATGGCTTCATCCCTGTCATAATATTGAAAAAACTGAGAGGTGTGTAGGTTCCAGAGAGAGTTCTTTATGTTTTTAAGTGGACAATCTAATAGAAAAATCTTAATTTCACTACTAAGAATATTTATAGGTAAACATCCATATAGATAATATATACATATATAGACGATATATGTGTTGTACAGAAGCAGCGGGTACCTGAGCGCGACGGCGGCGCTGTGCCGCGGCGGCGAGCTGGACCTGCCCGCGCACAGCGCGCACGCGTACGCCATCGAGAACCGGAAGAGCATACTTGTTAACGGATACCCGGTTGGTTTTGTTTTTTTTTTATTTTTTTTTTTGTTCAATATTACTTATTAGGTAGTATAATTTATCCAATTTGAGAGTGTACTCTCTTTTTTTTATTGGCGAAGCGAACTAAAATATTAAAAAGCCAATTAATATTTTAGTTATATATATTTGAAATTCAAAGCAAAAATCTAATGGTGTTTGAAATATTAAATTACATACCACACAACCAAACTGAAAATTTTAATCTAGCGCGATCATTTTGGAATACAATAGCTCAAACGAATTATCTATACTTATACAATAAGTCAAAATTCAAATAAAATCCAAATAAGATAGTTATATCGTTGTATTTTCTATTTATTTTGCTAATTATGAATATTAAATATGAAAATTTTATATCTATATCACACAGGTAATGACATGCTTCGCGTCCGCGCCGGAGAGCCCCGCCGTGGCGGCCGCGGCCCTCAACAACGACGTGTTCGACTACGCACCGCCCAATAGGTGAGCTATTGTAAATTACTTGTGAAACAGTTCGCCTTTTCCCCTTTTAATGTGAGTTCGATTTCCACTCGGGGAAGATGGATTTTTCTATTCCCCTTTTTTTTCGCTCTGGTAATAAGGCAAAACGCGGCGTTGAGTTACGCCAATCAACACGCAATGCCTCGAAAAAGGCTGAAAGCAGGGACTTAACACTAGGTTCCTATGGTTCCTGCTATTCCCTCTGCCTACCCTGCTATGTGCGGGATAAAGCGTAAAGCTAAAAAAATATAGTTACGATATCCTATTTTTGTGTGATTTCTCGCAGTACCAGCGCGTCGGAGTCCACGGTGGAGGGCGCAGGGGAGGCGGGGGAGGCGGGCGAGGCGGCGGCGGGCGGCGGGGGCATGTCGGGCGCCGGCTCCGACGCCACCAGCCAGTGGGTGGACGACAGCTTCCCCACCAAGTACCAAATGCCGTCCTCCTCCAAGAGCTACGACGACAACGACCTGATGGACAGGTATGATGGAGCACCTTCAGAATTAACGCAGTCGTTTAAGTAAAATTTCAATTAGTAGTTTATTATTATAAAATATAATAACTATAGTGTGTATGGTTTTTTATTGGAAAGCTGAAAGAGAAGTGGGCAGAATCCGTGACGACGGTTTACTGCAAATTGTTCGAAACGTCAGGTTTTCAAAAATGCCCATATACGCGAATAACCCGTTTAAATTGTTTTATTTAAAATGTATAAAAATCACTAAAATCAAAGATCTTATTGGAATCAAGTAATTAAGATTTTCAAGTCAAATCCCTAAGCAGAGTTTAATTTACGACGTAATTTTTATTTAAATTTATTAATAACAGTTATTTTTTCTTTATTTTTATGTATGATTTAATAATTATTAACCGCCATTATTTGCTTTTAGATCATTAAACTCAAGCGAAAGTTCATTCAACGCGCTGTCAGTGTCACAATACGACAGACGAATCGATTCCGGTATCGATACGGAGAGAGCGGAAACTGAGCCGAGATCCGCAATATCCGATTTAATGACTCGGATGAGTTCCGCAACCATATCGACATCCAATCTCGTCAATATGACAGTCTCGATTAGTTAAAAATGAAATTCGAACGAGTATAGTGAATATAAGTTCGTCTAGAATAGAGAAGAAACGAGAAGCGAGTAATATATCGCTTAGTACGTTGTCAGTGAATAGTGTTGAGACATCAGTATCGGATAAGAGCTCGAGTCAGGATGTCAATTCGGAAAATGTAACGGAGAGGAGAGTGAGCCCTCCCCCTGTGAAGCCTTCAACAGGGGCTATACCGAAAAGCATCAGTTTTGATTCTACAGCGGAGAAATCTCAAAGGTTAGTAGATTTTTATTATAAATTGTTAATGGCCGTTTAGGAAGTGGGGCTTGGGCTAAAATGTCGTTATTTAATTTATAAAATTTTTGCGTTTACTAATCAGCGATCCATTATAGGGTTAGTCGAAATTGGGTACGTTATAAGTTGTGTTGTTCCATTCTATTTATTATTGGTGATTATGCAACTTAATTATTATTTTGAATTAACATATTTTGATATGTATATACATATTTTATAGTTGTTGAATAAATAAGCTTTCTAAGCTTACCTTTACTGAAAATCATACTCTTCGCCACTGTAGCATAAAAACCATTCCATAGTAACAAAATCCTTAGTTTAGACACTAACGGCCTTATTCATAAAAAAGTCTTATAGAACGTTTTACGCATATTTTAGTTAACACGCTCTTTAGGCTTATAGAACGTTCGATAAATGTTTGTATTCATAAACACTCTATAAGCCTTATATAACTAAAGTGTCACTAATTTGATTTATACGTTCACAATGTTGCCACTATACTGAAGTCGGTCGACTTGTTGCCGAAAATACCAGTAAATCCACAGATGATAAGTGACAAAGGCATTGGCATAGTATGACCACAGATAATATTACGTACAAAAATATATTATTGGATCTGGCTTCACATATACCGGCTTGATTTACGTCGTTGTTATCACAAAAACACGAATGTTTATTTTATTTTAGTTTATAAACTTACTTAGTTTTTAAAAAATAAAGTCAAAAGAAGTAAAACAACAAGGAATTGAAAATTGTTTAGACGTGGACAAGTATTACCTATGTTCTGTGCACCTTTCACAAGAAAGGAATTTATTATTAATAAACTTGTTAATAACTAAATATAGTTAACAAATATCGAACAAAATGTCAATTGTTATATTGTTTTGTTTACGAAACTGAAATTGACACTCTTGATGACAAGTGACTCGACGACGACATATCAATGCTCATATTAGTATGAGCTATAATCAGCTGTTATATGAATCGGCCATCTTTGGATGTTAAAACACTCTTATAGTAGGGTTCTCGGCTCTATAACTTTATGATAGGTTTATAGAACTGATTGGCACTAAAATGCTGTTATGAATAACGTTTTTTGATAACTGTACTATATCGAGTCTTTAAGCGTGCTATAACTTTTTATGAATAAGGTCGTGAGAATTCAAATTATAATATTATTTAACTTTCCTAGGCGACGCTTAGTGGGCGAAGACGGTCTAGTAGGAAACTTGGACGAGTTGAAGAACAATGTGAAACGTTCCGGCGGAAACTTGTTACATAAGATCAAAATGTTCCGCCACAAGGGACGCTCTCATCATCACGCCGGTGAGAACATTTATGTGTTATTACATAAATTAATCAATTATTTATTACACAATTCAATACCCAGGAGAGCATGTATGAAGAGGCTAATGACAGTGGACGAGGCGAAAGAGGTATGCAGGGACCTGCAGCGGTTGGCACTCTGTTCACTTTGACTACTCCCACTAGGGATAGAGCGTGAAGATATGTGTGCGTGTGTGTGTGTGTGTGTGCTACTATTGCTATTAATTATACTATTTCTATTAATTATTGTATTATTTCCCTTACTTAAAATTCATATATAGATTTTGTATGTGTTTATTTTGTTAATATAATTTGAATGAATTCACTCAAACCGATTAAGTAATATACGTGTTTATCTCAACTCTATTAAGACAGAGATAAAGGAATTTCGAGACTGAAGTTTTGACTTAACATTTGGACATTGCGTGAAAGTAAACAAAATATAATAATAGTAATAATAATAATATAATTTTAGACATTAAAGTATCAGAAGAAGAGGTAGTCACCGAAGAAATGAGCCGAGACCTGCGAGACGGCGAGAGCTCGGAGGAGATTCTAGCTAAATACAGGCGCGCGGCCGACTGCAACCCGCGGCGCGCCTCGCGCTCGCACGACCCGCCCGACCTCTGCGAGCTGGACAGGTTTTACACTTTGTTACTACTTTACACTTTATTCACTTTCACTTCACTTGTATTTTACACTTGTGCACTTTTACATTTATTTGGCATATTAATATTTACGCTTATCGTTATTTTTGAGGACCGTCGTGGCGTAGAGGCGTAGCGTCTGCCTATAAACGCGACGGTTTGTGAGTTCGATTCCCATGAGGGGAAGATGGATTTTTCGTTTCTATTTTGTTTGCTCTGGCAACCAGGTATAGCAGTGGCATTGAATCATATGGTTCCATGGTTCCCTCTGCCTACTCTACTATATGCAGGACAAAGTGTGAAGCTTTAAAAAATATTTTTTACTAAACAATTTTATTTATTTACAGATCTGAAGGAATTGTTGATTTAAATAATCCTGAGGCATTTAACAATATGAAACGACGTCTCCGTGTCGTGCTCTCCAGCACAGATATCTCTTGTATCGAATATGTACCTAATGTGAGTTTTAAAATAATTATTTTGATATATACATATTAAGTTAGGAATAATGAGAAGAAGAAATTAGGAAACGAGAACAATAACTACCTTTCCTGATTTTGTTAAAAAATATTATGGAGTAAATAAATAATAATAAATTAGTAACTATTGTAGTGTACACAACGTTAGTACTTGTATATACTTAGTCTTGCCATAAATATTGTTATAAAGAAAAGCACAATTTTTTTTTTATACGTAACATTTATTCCTTTCATAGTGAGTTAGTTTAATACATCAATATATAACTATTAAAAATATACAATGTTTATTCGAAGTGGTCCCCATTGGCTGCAATACAGTCTTTTAAACGTTGAGGCCAGTTATCAATAGCAGCACGAACTCTTTCTAGAGGAAAATTCTTCACTGCCAACCGAATGGATCGTTTTAGGGACTCCAAATTATCATGGCGTTTAGAGCAAGCCTTACTCTCTAAAACTGACCATAAATCATAATCCAATGGATTTAGGTCAGGACTTGACGACGGCCAGTTTTCAGTGCTGATAAAGTCCCGAACGTTAGTTTTTAACCAAGATTGGGTGGATCGAGCTCTATGACCCAGTGCCGAGTCTTGTTGAAAGCACCATTCTTTGTTATTGAACATGGTGTTAGTTAAAGACTTAACTACCGTCTCAAGAATGGTATTTTGATAAACTTGTGCCGACGTTTTAATACCTTTTTCACAAAAATATGGCTCAGTCACCCCTTCATAGCTAACACCCCACCAAACCATCACTGAAGTGGGATAATGCCCACGTTGTACTCTGTTTACTAATTGCGAAGCTTCTTTAGAGCTTCCAGCATAAATACGGTCATTTTGTTTATTAAAATACTGCTCAATTGTAAAAATTTTCTCATCCGTAAACAAAATTTTTTTGTG
Source organism: Dione vanillae (assembly GCA_037178615.1). Taxonomy (NCBI): domain Eukaryota; kingdom Metazoa; phylum Arthropoda; class Insecta; order Lepidoptera; family Nymphalidae; genus Dione; species Dione vanillae. Next base: position 1,419,611 of record JAZFAU010000030.1, read on the forward strand.
ACCTCCCTTTGCGTACCTCTTAAGTAGTTGTTTGGATTTTACCACCCTATTCTTCTTTAAATGATCAGTTAAGAAGTGACCAGTACGTCTCTTATAGGCTGCAAGTCCTAAGTCATCTTTTAATATACGCGACATGGTTCTAGGAGCTATCTTCATCTCCCGAGATAAAATCTTTTGCTTACGGACAGGATTTCTTCGAATTCTTTCCCTAACTGCTTTAATCACCTTTTTCACACGAACGGTACGTGGACGGCCAGATCTTTTTCTGTCACAAACAGAGGAGGTATCATTGTACCTATCAATAGCCCGGTAAACAAACATTTGACTAATACCAAGCGGGTGGAGGGTTTTAAAAATTGCACTTTTCTCCATACCTACTTTATGTAAGGCAATCACAGCGATTCGGTTCTCTTTATCACCCCACTCCATTTTAATATAACAAAATATTTAACAATATAATGGCGCGAAAATAAGAAAACACATCAAGCAATCATATAAAAATGACAGATTCCAAATTCAAACGTAATATTTTCTTTTTTTGAATAGTAACAGTATTTATGGCCAGACTAAGTATTTAAATTAACTTACTTGAAACCTCCCGATAGATATGTTACCAACTATAGAAAGAGGACATTAAAAAACGTAAACAAAGACTTCAATGATTAACTTTGTAAGTAGTATCATTGTCTAAATAAATAATAAAATTTTATTACTATTGCGATATTCCTATATATCCTATAGTTAACTATGTCGTCCACAGTAGTAATGTAAATGCGAGTGTATATAATAAAGTAACATGGCATAAACAGCGCTGCACGAGCACGTCCCTGACGGAGTACATCCGCGCGGGCAGCACGGCGGAGGCGGCGGCGGCGGCGCGCGCGCTGGCGGCGGGCGGGGCGGGGGGGGCGCGCGCCGCCCGCCTGGCCGCCGCGCTGCGCGCCGACCTGGCCGCGCGCCGCCCCTACGCCGCCTACCTCGCCTCCTGCAGGGCGGCGCTCGCGCACGCGCTGCACGATTTGCAGGCGTATGTGTTTTGTATTACTACTATATCTTATTGAAGATAAAGAAAACAAGCTATTTGTTTATTGAATGTAATAACCGTCGTGACGCAGAGGCGTAGCGTCTTGGTGACGGTTTGTGGGTTCGATTTCCATAAGGGAAAGATGGATATTTCTATTTCCATTCTTCTCTTTGGAAGCTAGACGTGGCGTTGAGTTCTGCCGCTCAACACGTAATGCCTCGGAAATGGCGGAAAGCAACGACTAAGCAACGGTGTGTCTTAACACAAGGTTCCTATGGTTCCTGCAGTTGCGTCTGCCCACCCTGCCATGTGCGGGATAAAGCGTAAAGACGCGAATATATATATAATAAGAATATAAGAAGCGTTTATATATAATAAGCAGATTTGTTCAGTATTTATTGTCGATGGCAATTTACATCAGATATTTATTTCCATTTATAAAATATTACGTTAATACTATGTAATTCTACCAGTCAGATCAAGTTAATCCGCTGGGAGATGGAGGGGTGTGCGCGGGCGGCGGGAGCTGCACGCACACTGGAGCAGCTGGAGCGCGGGCCGGCGCTGCGCCGCCTCGCCGCGCACCACGCGCATGCACACGCCCTACACGACGGTGAGTATAGGACAGATGATATATATATCTCTCTCTCTTTCATTGAACAGTTAAAAAATGTTTTGTGATTACCAATGGACAGCTTAATGTTAGTTTGATGAAATCTTCATTTATATAAGTAATAATACTATATAAATATGATATATAAGTGTAGCTGTTCTTATGTATTAACTTGTCTTCGTAAATGTTATAAATTTATAAAAAAAGTAGTGTGCAAAAATAAAAAAAATCAAAGTGGCAAATATATCTATCTCTTTCTCATTATGTTAATTTTTGTGACTAAAAAATGACAGATTGGTAATGTTTAGTAGTATTTTTGGAGGACGAAATATTTTCGGCAATCGTACTTAATAATGCCAGTCAAGTAGGTGACGCGTTACACAGCATGTATACAATCCTGAAGTATTTTACCCTATAGAACTTGCATCGACGAAGGCTGCGCTGTCATATTTGTTTAGGCATTCAATACAATTTTTGACATTATACAACCACGTATAATGAACCCAAACCCGTATTATTTCAATAAAAATGAACAATAGCTTAAAAATATATGTTCACATTTTGTTCAATCAGGTGGCGAATTAATAGATGAAAGGGCATCTAGACTTACGGCGAGCATTAAAGCTATCACAGCGGAGGTGAAGGCCGATCCTTCTTGGGAAGGTATGTATTATTTTTATATTTGAAAATTATTTATAATATATATATTTTTTTCTTATAATTAAACAAAATTTACTATTATAAGATATTTTACTATTACAATATTAAAAAAATATATATACCTAAGTTCTTATCATGTCCAAAACTAATTCATATAATTGTTTAAAGACGCCTTTGTATTAAGAATTAATCTATAATAAGTTATCAAGAAGTAAACACGTATTTAATTTTAACAAAAAAACAAACCGTTCTGCTATACAATATTGAACCTAATACTAAAGAGCAACTAAATGAATAATTGAGGCGCACGAAAGTACAACAACATCTGACTTTAAAGATCCTGGATTCTTTCTCACTAGAGAAATAATTAATTTTTTAACTAGATGTCCACTACTTTTGCTTATTAAACAATGATATATGAAATATTATTAAGTTATATTTACAAATTTTATCAAAACTATCAGGTGCATCCGCCACGTTGCTGGAGAGTGCAGAGTTGACGGTGGAGCGCGCCGTGTTCGCGCGTCTGTACTTGCACGTACTGTTCCCGAACGGCGACGGCGACATCGCCAGAGACCAGTTAGTTTATATACATATAATGTTTCCATTTCAATACTTTGTTTAATTTTCAAACATGATTGTTTTATACAACTTTAATTGATTTTATATAGGGATTTAGGGAACGTTCAAGTATTACGTATTTGAGGGTTGGAGGAAGGGCGGGAGGGGTATATATTTAAATAAAAATTAGGGACAATTTGCTGGATAAGCATCTCCCACTTGTAAGGTTGTCCGTAGATTTGTCACCTCCTCTGGAGGGTTAAAGAATAATTTATAACGTAATTTTTTCTTTAGATAAAATTGTATAGATGGACAAAAGATGATCGTGAGCACATCACTATCTATTTCACATTTCACGAGAGTCAAATGGTCAAATGCGCTGTCGCAATTAAAAGTATACTACCAAGGATAAAACCTGCAACATAACTTTAGGGTAAAAATGGTCATTTGAGTGTTACGTAAATTTAAAAAGAGGAGGGAGGGGATTATATAGAAAAATGTTACGGTGCGTTTCAAGAGGGGGACAAAACTAGCGTTTGGCAATAATTGAACGCTCTCTTATTCACTTGTGAAATTCAAATGATTGCATTTAATTAATATATAAATAATACAAAACAACAGAGTGCTGAGCGAGCACATGCGGCGGCCTGTCGGCGTGCGGCGGCGCCACGGCGTCGCGCGTGGGGCTCGCGCCGCGCCACGCCTGGGCCGCGCCCTTCCCGCACGCGCAGCTGCGGCTGCGGCACCTGCCCGTGTTCCGCACGCCCAGGGACAAGGTGCGCCCTATAACAAGACTCATTACTTAAAATAAATATGTAAATGATGTTGTGTAGGGCTGTAAATGATGGGAAGATGGATTTTTTCGTTTACATTTTCTTTGCTATGGCAATTAGGTTAGGCACGGTGTTGAGTTCCGCCACTCAACACGCAATGTTTGAAAGTAAAAGAGAGGGGAAAAAGAAAGGGGGAAACGGAATGTCTTGACACCAGGCGTTATTACGTTTCCTGCCTTTCTTGCTATATGCGAGATGAAAGCGTGAAGCTATGAAAAATATATTTCTTTATTTTGAACTTAACTGTCTAAGTCTTTGAAATAAAAACTTTATAGTAACAAAGAAGATCGATATTAGATATTTTTTACTGTCCCTGATAACAATTTAAAGAAATAAATTAAGTACAAGTTGGTGTGACAGGTGGCGTGCGTGCTGCGCTGCGTGCGCTCGCTGGTGGCCACGCTGGCGCTGACGGACGGCTCGCCGCCCGCCGCAGACGACATCACGCCCGCGCTCGTGCTCGTCATCATTAGGGTGTGTTTATGTTACATTATGGTGTCAACTTTTGTTGCAATCTATAATCTAGGACTCAATAGATGTGCTGAGAAGTTTCCTTCGCCATTTCTTTTCCTCCACGACAAAGCACCTTGGGTGTGTGCTCATAAATTACCAACTTCTGTTGCAATCTGTAATCTAGGACTTAATAAGTGCGCTAAGAAATTTTCTTCGCCATTTCTTCTCGTCCATGACAAGGCGCCTTTTCGAAATTTGTTAAAAAAAATTATGTGTATAAGTGTATCTGGGATACCTACATGAACAAATGATTTTTGATTTTGATTTTGTTTTTAAAGATTCATTTTAAGGCAAAAATTCAGAGAAATTAATATATTGACAGTTGCATATCAATATGTTTTTGTAAATGTTATGAATATTAATGATTTTGCCAAAATTCGTGTCCATATAATATGTACCTATATACAAGAAATAGTACTAATGTACTACTACTACTATAGTAGTTAGTGTAATGAGGTCCGTAGTAATAATGTACTAGAAATGAGGACCGTCGTGGCGCAGAGGCGGAGCGTCTGCCTGTAAACGCGACGGTTTGTGAGTTCGATTCCCACTCGGGAAGATGGATTTTTCTATTTCCATTTTCTTCGCTCTGGAAACTAGGCAAAGCGCGGCGTTGAGTTCCGCCACTTAACACACACCGCTTCGATAACGCGGAAAGCGGGGACTAAGCAATGACTTAACACTAAGTTCCTATGTTTCTTGCAGTTCCCTCTGCCTACCCTGTCATGTGCGGGATAAAGCTTGAACCTAAAAAAAATCCTACGACAATTTTAAAAAATATCTATCTATTTCTTCTCAGGTTATAGGCCTTAACTTTAGCGAACCGGTGGTAATGTTTGTGGCGTTCAAAACACGAATCTTGTGTTCTTATTTGGAATAAAATTATTTGAATTTGTATCCTGCATACGAGCAGAGTAAAGTGGCCAAGGAAACAAAGTATACTAAAGTGAAGATTAAAATAACTTGAACTTTAAAAAAATATAATAAATTAAAGATTAAAAGATTTAAATTTTTATTTTTGAAATTAATAAGTCAAGATACCCCGTTTCCTGCTTTCAGCCTCATTTTCGAGAAATTAAATATTACTTGGCAGAATTCAACGCGACACTATAACTATTACTAGAACAAATAAAATAAAATAATCCACTTCTTCGGGTGGGAATCGACCACTCAATTATTGTGTTTATACTAATAATAAGTATACATTATTGCCCAAAACAATAAAATAACAACAAAAAAAAATAAAAGCAATACAACATGGTGACCATGTCGCTTAAAGCTATTTCAATCAAATTACACTATATTTATTTATACAGTTTTAAATAAGTTCTAATAATATTTTTTCTCTTCACGCTTCATCCCGCATATTGCAGGGTAGGCAGAGGGAACTGCATGAACCATTTGAACCTAGTGTTTAGACACTCCGTTGCTTAGTTCCTGCTTTCTCCGTCCCCGCTTTCCGCCTTTTTCGAGGCATTGCATGTTGAGTGGCGGAACTCAACGCCGAATAATTTCTATTAACTTATTTAACGAGAGCAGTAGTATACATTGTAATAATTTTAAACTCTAAAGACCTTAATGATCTCCCATATAATAATCTATATAACGAGAGCGTTAATATAAATTCAAATATGGAACGTCAGGTGAACCCGCCATCGCTGCTGTCAACGCTGGACCTGGTGAACGCGCTGGGCGGCGGCGCGCTGGCGGGCGAGGCGCTGTACTGGTGGACGCACTTCTGCGCCGCCGTCGCCTTCATCAAGACAATGGACTATCCGAACGCGAACGACTCCTAGCACCACGGAGCGCTGGTACGTGTACTCGAATTAAATATTCGAATAGACTCGATTAATCGAGTCCAAATATCGATTTTTTAGTTTATAGTAAATTGGTTTTAGGAATTTGACGTTTTTGTGGCGCTTGCAGTTGAATTGTATTTATATTTTTTGTTTTAAACAAAAGTTATTTTTATCAATTAACATTGCATGATATCATATTTCGTAGTATAGTGGCTGCTGGTTCGTGTATTAAAATATAAGTACTGTTTATCCTGTAGAATACCCAATTATCTAATTGCGTAATGGATTACTAATAAATTAATATTACGAAAATTTGTATGCATGAATTTCATACTCATACAAACATGTACCTATACTTAAAAGAGAGCTATACTCGGAAAAGCCTCATTTCGGACCTACTGCATACGCAATAGGTTTAAAATGCAATTGACGCAGGACTCGAATGTTAATTTTTGTTTTATAAATACAATATAAATATTTATTTAACATGATATCATTACAATTTGTAAGATATACATATACTAAAATTAAATAAAAAATGTTATCTACAATACAATTTATTTTTTAGAGATCAGCGCGAAACATCGAATTGAGATTGTATCTGCGCCGCGACCTCGCTCGTCGTCGCCGGAACACTTTGTAACAATATTATTTAAATATATAAATAGAAAAACATAGATATTTACCCACTTTGCTTCTGTGCTGTTGGTTCAGTTAACTGAAAATATGTTTAACTGAATGCTAATTTTAAAGAATCATCATATTTTTTGTGTAATTTTTGTTTTTGGAAATGGAAATATAAGAAGAAACTACTTTTTGTTTGTGAAAGAAATGTCATTAGTTACTACTGTTTTTTTTTTTTAAATAATTTTCTGTCTAACACAAAACGTATCTCGATACAATATTTGATTATTTTGTTACTTTAAATAAAAAATTATTAAATTTAAATATATTATTCAGTTAACTGAACTAGTAATATGTTAATACACTAAGTATATCTTCTTGTATTAAAAATATTAATTATCAACATATTTCTCTTTTGAAAGAAAAAATTAAAAATATATCATGTTACTATCAAAAATATTAAATAATGTGGACGCTAACATCGATCATAACACTGTATATTATTATAATAACTTATTATAAAATAATTAGCAGGTAGATTTTAAGTATGTAATTAAGTTATATTCGGAATATATATATATAGTCTTTTATACATAGAGCTTCAATTATTTTTTTCCATTTTCCATTATTATTGAAAGTAAGTTTATAAATGTAAGTATAACAATAATTTAAAAAATTTGTTAACACATATATATATATATATAAATAGTTAATATATATGTTAAATCAAATATGCTGCTAATGTTTATGGATTAATCTAAAACCATATTATACAAATGTTTTATTGAATAAAATGCAGATTTTGTGTAAAACTAAAACTGCAGAAATAAATTATTATTTATTAAACGTCATAATATACATGTTAACATTTCCTTACTCATTATTGCCCAAACATAATATTTCCCTATAATATTCCGCGAAAATACACACAAAATATTTTTAAATAGGTTTTTGCCTTTATTACATTTATAATAAGCGTTATATAGAAATTATGGGCCCTAAAAGTAGCATATTTTTTTTATAATTTAAACTGGTATGTTGAATTTATTTTTAATCTTTCGTCGCCATCTTAAAGTTTTGTTTTTTATTTTTTTCTTTATATAAAATTTGTTGTTTTTCGGAAATAACTAAGTAGCAAGTCATTTAATACATGAAATATTAAAAAATGTAAATAGAACAATTTTACTGGCTTATCATACTTTAGGTTAAAAAAATTATGTCTAAGTAAATTAATTTATTGTGGCTTTGTAATGATATAGAATTGTGGTATTTTGAATTTCATGCGAGCTTATCTTGAAAATAAATTACTTTCCAATGAAAGATCATGTGTAATTGTTACTGAACTAAATTAAACTTTTGTATTAAAAAATTTTGTGTAAACCTGAACCGCTTAAGACCTGTTAGGAATTACATTTATTTTTGCTACTAAACAGTTGCTCGTATATTTATATTAGTTATACATATATATATATATATATATATATATATATATATATATATATATATATATATATATATATATATATATATATATATATATATATATATATATATATATATATATATATAGCATAATTTTACTATATAGTGACTTTTGATTTGTATTTGGACTGCAATATAACGATAGTTATTATGTAAAGTGATCATTTTACATCCAATGGAGGGCAAAGTGACATAACACTTGAGGAGTATACAAAAAAATTATAATAACTATAAATACACATATGTAATGTTACTAAAAATAACGTCTAAAACTATCCGAAACTATGTTATTGCTGTAAATTCTTTGTAATTCATAAATATTTACAAAATGTTTGCTAGCAGATTGAGTATAAATAATATTTAATTACAATTTCGCATTTCTAATGAAAGTGAACTTAATTCGTCTCTACAATAAGGCCTTTTACGTCGTCTGTGATTCTGTGTGGCTATCAAATACTGGAGGGATTGTATTTTTGGATTGTCTTGTAAATTGTAATTGGTGATTTATATATTAATTGTAGTATATATTTTTGATTTTTCTTTTTGTATGATGTAATTTAATGTGAATGTGAATTCAGGTCAAGGCAAATTGCTTCCTTGGCCAAGTCTGATAAGACGAAGAAAATATTTTACTAGGATGAGTATATTAAAATTGTTTTGTTATCTTGTTTCCGTCTCGTCTTGCTGCTGTAAATTATGGCCTGCTTTTTGCACTGAGTACTCTGTGAAAACAAAATCTGTGTATTTTTAGCTAAACCTGCTTTCAGCCGGGTTTATAAATAGCGCTTTAGGAGTAATTTAGAAAATAATATTTCTTTAATAGTGTATATATATATATATGTATATATATATATATATATATATATATATATATATATATATATATATATATATATATATATATATATATATATATATATATATATATATATATATATATATATATATATATAAGCGTTAAGGCATCTAGTTGAAGGCCAAGTATTAATTTACAATTTTTTTTCGCTATACTTTTTAAGTAAAGCTCCACAAGACAACATTATCTATCTATATTAACAACTATAGATTATTAGTGTAGATTTATATTATTTTGTATGATATAATTTAACTTGTATTTTTGCGAATGATAAACATACAGAGGTAGGTAATATAGGGTTCTAGATATATGAGCAACGAGATATTTTATTATAGTATAATAAGTCTTATTAATACTAGGAGAACACGTCTCGAGTGTAATCATTAATCTTTATGTGGAATAACCCTAAAAAAACTAACTTCTCTTATACTTAACTAATCTAGCGCACTCTAGGGTGTCATTCTCCGTAAGGAAATATTAAAAAACTGGTACGAATGTATCAATTAATGTCGTTTTGATGTTAATTGACGTTTCTGGGTACCATATCAATAAGTCATCTTTATATAAATACGTTATAACGTTAATTTTGAAATTACATTATTGTAATCTTATGCTTTAAACGCTTTTCGGATTACACAGCGAACTCTTAGTAATATTAATAATGCCGAAGTCGCGATGTTTAAATGTAGTAATCAGAAAATCTTTTAAATGCTATGTTTCTTAGCGTTAATCGTTTAAAAGAATAATATTTGGCGTAGTAAATAGTGTACTCTGACATTATGAGAGCTATTAAGAATTATACACTATAATATATTAACTTAATTAATATGGTCGAGTAAAAAATCATAAATACTAGAATTTACTATCGAAATATAATGTGATACTCTTTTCTCTTCTAGTAACTTGTAACGGTATACTCGTACGAGGGCGGCAATCTCTCGTTCGTTATGTGTATAGCTAACTTTTCAAATACTATTCTTGCCTAGACGTTTGATTAGACTGCAAACTTGTATAGTTCACATATTTTTAATAGCGGTTAATATTATTGTAATCAGAGCAATGGAATATATTTAGCAATAAATATCATTTGAGATGTTGTTGTTTCAATTTTTAACCCTAGTATTTATTATAAATTTTATTTAATAGCATTAATAATTTCCTACATACCGTAAGGATTGTTATTTTAAGTTCTATTAAAATAATGTTAAAAAAAAATAAAAATTATCCATCCCTACCAGTCGAATTGAACCCAATCTTTACGTTTGTTCGATTCCACTGCGCTTCGATGGAGTCAACACAACGATGATATTATCCTGCATTTAAATGTCAGATATTTTTAATGTTACTTATTTATATTCTAGAAGAGTGCCACTGATATACATATTTACATTGCATTCATTCACTAGATTTCAAATATATTTACGTTATTAGTATCTGCAACATCGCATGTCTAATTTTATTCCTTTACGGAGAAATGTTTTATCTCAGTTTTTCTAGTAGAAAGCACATAATGTGTTCTTTACACGCAATATCACATGACTCAAACAGGCAACGCTAATTGTTCTTTGTGTATGTCAGTCTAGTTTAAAAAGAAATAAGGTAGTTCTGTAATGAAAAGGCTTTGTATCTCAAAGTTGACTTTAAATATATCTACATAGTAAATATGTTTATTGAGGTGGAATCACATGGCATCAATGTGATATAGGTATTACTTTTTGACGTATATAGTAAATAAATATAATTATTATAGTAGCTTTTTGTTTCAGCATATAACTGTATTTTTCTAATAATATTGGTATGGTATAATTAGAAGAAAAACATGGCACTAAGTTGGTACAAGCTCAATAACATTGTAAGTCAATATAAAGATGTATTGAAATAAAAAACAGAACTTGGCATACACAAATTTATTGTGTACTTAATTTTTTCATTTTTAAAAAGTTACACTTAAAAGCGACAACTCCCCTGGCAGCACTGTAACAAGAAACAAATATATTTTAATTTATTATTATTTTAATAGAATAAACTGTTAAAAAAAAGAATGTGATCAGTAACAGTGTAACGTCATGGCATTCAGCAGTAGCAAATAAATTGTTGTAGCATCATTTAAGTCTGGTAGTGAAATGAATACCATAATTTTCCAAAAGTATGTTATTACATAGTAAGCAATTATTAAAACAAATGAAATAAATAACTAGCTCTTTAAAATGAAATAAAATTTAGTAATTTTAAACGTGTTTAATAATTTTCTTTGACAAAATTAATCACAATAAAAAGAGAAATACAAATGGCCAACATTTACCTTATCACATAGAAGTAGATCTATGATCTAGGTCTTTCCTTCTTTTCTTTGTACAGCGCAAGGAGTGATACATTGGCCACTTTCACCACCTGCAGAAATTTAAATATTTAGAATATCATAATAACAAGCATTAGTTAGTTAAATGTGACTAAAGTCAGTTAAACATGAACATCATATCGGTCAGAGTAGCAAATACTCCCTTATATCAAGATTCATCATTAAGTACAAGTTTACTGACTGCCAATTTTTGTTTTAACATTAAAAACTTAAAATTTTGAAAACAGCTAAATTATAGATATCAAAGCAACATTATCTGCATTAAATAGTGAATGTGTTCAAGAACCATATATTATAGGGAAACCTGACAGCTTTATAACCTTTCTTGAAGCACTAAAAATTAAAGTTTTTTATAGCCTTACTTTGTACTAATCAACTTAATGATAAATAGTAGCCCCTCAAATATTTTTTAAGAAAAACCAATGGTAAAATTAACACAGAAGCACATGGTATAAGTCACATGTGACAATGCACATGGCTTGAATGAACAAAATTGTTTGTTACTAAACAATTAAACTATCAATTGCCAAACATATTTTGCTTCCTTGTTGTGTTTTATATTGATATATTATTTAGATAAATGACTGTAAATTATAATTCAAAATACATCATATTACACATTTTGTAGAGTAATTATAAATGAACTCAAATATCAACAAAATCACAATATTTTAATAATATGAAAGAATATTTATTATATGCAAATTCTCAGACATTAACTAATATAGAACACACATGCAGGATATAATAATGTTTCATGGTTTGATATCCAATTTACTGTTAATAAAGAAATATAAGTAATATCTATATTTTTACACAAAAAAGTGTTTGATAACATACCTTAAATCTGACTCCGGGAATATCACCGACAGCGTGACCTTTCCTACCGAAACCCGCGACTAGCACTTCGTCGTTCTCCTCAATGTGGTTGAGACAACCGTCACGAGGCACGAAGGCGGTCACCTTCTTGCCGTTTTTGATGAGTTGAACTCGCACGCACTTACGGATGGCAGAGTTAGGCTGCTTGGCTTCAACACCACTACAAAATCAAAGTTTTAATTAATATATAATATATTAAAGTGTCATCAAAAATCTGTCTAAAATCTTAATTAGTAAACGACGCGCAAATTCAGCAGACATGTATTGAATAAACACCATGCTTACTTCCACACTAAGTTCATTGACCCACATGTAGTCTCACGTAGTTGGTAGTACGCGCGTAGAGTGATCGATGAGACGCGACGCAGCCACTCGCAGTATTATCCTGTGATTGTAACTAACAAATTCACAGGTATAATACCGCGTGTGGACGCGACGCTTACTATATTCCCAGAAGACTGCCGATGATGTAGGTTTCTTCTATTATACACAACTTCACACACTGTTTGTAGACACTTATGGAGACCACTTTAACACATTCCATGCTACAATTTTCACATGATTTCAAGCATGATATCAGAGACACTGAAACGTACTTTAATACTTACACTTTTTCCAGGACGATTCCCTTAGCGTGAGATGCACCACCGAAGGGATTAGCCTTCCACCTTGTGCCCATGTGGGCTTTTTTGTAATCCTTATCCGCCCATCGCTGCTCACGGCGATGGTTCACGTGCTTACGCGCCGTGCGTATGCCACGGGGTTTACCTGAAATTTTTAGTTTTCGGTTATCACTTATGATTATGGAAGGCAACGAAATTGATACACTACACTGTTTACGCGATGTTATGAATGGCGATTATTTTATCGTACCTCATAACCATCGTAACGTAACTGGGATGGAAATAGATTAATAAGTAGACCACGAGAAAAACATGTCTGCGCCATGGCCGACACCGAGGCATGCAAAGAAACACTCGTTTATTTAAAACTTTACAGGACATATGTATATTTTATATCACTTTCACATTGCTGTGGTAATAAATTCACTTGGTGAACACAAATTAATAGCAAATAACTTAAAAAAACTAATAAATTGTCACAAAACTACTCCTTACCCATTAAGATAGCACGACACCAATCGGCTACGGATGGGAAAAGAAATAATATCTAGCCAACCAATGCTTCCAAATCAACAATGCTACCAACTTCAGAAATTTTACTTTAGTGTTGCCCCTCTCATTATTTAATCTACAATATTCTGTAAGGAATGAAATTGATAATTTTAGTGAACTGTCTGTATTAAATAACAAACGAGTCGTATGTATATATATTTTAAAACATTAAAAACAAGTGAAACTTGTGTATGATGATACTGGCTGATTTAAACTTGTAGATTCTACAAAACATTTGATTATGTAAAACTTGAAAGGTATTTATTAATTGTAATTAATTATTTTAAATTATCAAAAATGTATTTAATTTGTCTCTGCGTTAAAAATAAGTATATTTTAAACTATATATCAAAAATATATCCCCATATTTTTTTATAAAGGTATAAAAAAAGCTTCACGCATATTTTGCATTTGGTAAGATCCTAATAAAAGATTCTCTCCTTAATTTAATATTTGTCTGTTATAAATTTAATAACTATTATTTTTGTAATTATTTTTTATAAATGACAAAATCATATTGTCATTAAGTATTTTATTTCTGTGGTGTAGTGTTTACCATTGTCAAAGTCATAACTTGCTGATTGTGTTGGTTTGCTCTTTATTTCTGTGCCGGTTTTCTAAACTTTTTATTTAATATAATCATAAATTATTACTAATTATTAATAAATTAAAAATATAGTGCAATGAATGTTGCAAGAAAAGACGGTGGCCCGGGGTATGTCGGTATTCAATTTTGTCAAGAATGTAACAACATGCTTTACCCGCGAGAGGATAAAAACAACAAAGTATTGCTATATGCTTGTAGAAATTGCGATTATAAGCAACTAGCTGATTCCAACTGCGTCTATGTCAACAAAATTATGCACGAAGTCGATGAATTAACACATATAAATCCAGATGTAGTAAGCGATCCCACCTTACCTCGTACTAAGGATCATACGTGCCCAAAATGTAATCACAGAGAAGCTGTATTCTTTCAGGGGCAAACAAGAAGGGCTGAAGAAGAAATGAGACTATATTATGTATGTACAAGTTGTAAACATAGATGGACAGAATGAATATATTTGTGTAAAATTAAAATAATAATAAATTTTTATATATTCCAAAGAAATATATTTTATTGTGTTATTCTTAGGATTAATTTCACTAAACATAATATTATAGTGTTTTAAATTTATCTTTTTTAAGAATGAATGGTACAATAAAACGCAACATATAATTTATATTTTTATTTAACTAAAATATTGCCAAGCCACATATCTAATTATAACAGTTAACAATTCACAGCCATTGATTAATTTATAATTAATAAAATTGAACATTCCTACAACAACAAATTTCTCTCTGATTTCATATGTCTAAATAACAACCATATGTTCTACACTTATTTTATTTGCAACAATAGACTAAAATTAAATTTAACTTATAGGACAAAATTACAAAGAAACCCCTTACAACAAAACACTTAAATTTATCTCCAATAAACCAAATTGTGGAATGGATTTTATTGAACTTTTATTGTTTAACTTTAAAAATTTAACTGTTATACTTAATATTTTTGAATTTGTAACTAAAATAAATATTTTTTATTGCAACAGGCTATATTTCTTGCTTGTAAACAATCAGTAAATATTGAATAAAAAAATATTTAAGCAAGCTTATTGAATAAGCTTGTTATAAAAGTAACATTATTAATCATTGATTTTGTCTAAACTATATTACAACTAAGTATAAAATGAAAATTCTCTCATATGTCCTAGGCCAATCTATACTATTATATTTTACCTAGGCCTATTCATAGCTTCTATTTACTACAAATATGTATTAACTAGTGTTAAATCGAAGCAAGGTATTTAAACATGAAGAATATTGGAAAAGCTCCTTATTCTATTGCATTGTAAATGTAACAAGTGTACATAATATCAACAATTGAGGAAGACGGGATTACTTGTGAGTGGGAAGAACAATTTTGAATATAGTGAAAGTTACTAGAAAGACTAGACACCTACAACAGATTACATATATTTTTAACTATTACTATAGATTTTTGTAGTCTTCAATGAATATGAACTCATTGAAAAACTCGTTAAAAGTTAAGAATTTAAAGTTTGAAAATGTAAGCTGAGTAATATGTTATCAAAATTGGAAAGCTCATAGATAGGACTAAACTACAATATTTATGTAAAAGCTGTTTCTAATAACTTAAAAACTAACTTAACATCCTCATATTAAATAGATTCTAGTAAAGTTTTAACAGCCACACACAGAGACATCAATTACTGTTTAACTAACATTAGATCTGTTTACCCTTAGAAACTTATTGCTAATTGATAAATCTCTGTGCTGTTACAAATAGTTATTAATTCTATGTAAATTATAATTATAAATGAAATTATATTCTACTAGTGCCTATATTAAATATAAAGATAAACATAGACATTTTAAATTATCGCAATGGCAGGAATTTCGATGTAAATTTGTTTTAATGTGCATTTAAATAAGCTAAACATTATCAAATATAAGCTCAGGCAAAACAACCATTAGTACTACTATATACTAGTTACGCTCGCTTCTACATCAATATATATATATATATATATATATTTCTAAAGATATATTTATTAAATAAGTGATTTTCATTCAATTCACTAAAACAAACATAGGCCTTGTTAAGATGGCAAAAAGTTTTGTTTTTTTTTAAAGCAGCATATATAACCAAATTTAACTATGACAAAAAGCGCCCTGAAAGTTTGTTTATGATCAAATTGATATATAATATTTTTTTTTTTATAAATATCTTAAAGCTCAAAATAATAATTATGAAAATAAGTAAATAGTACATTGCATTCAATAAATAAATATGTCTCATTTATAGCTCTCTATTTCTTAACACATTTTAAACCAAAATTGGGATATGCCTAAATAACACTTCAAATCTTTACCTAATAAGAAGAAACACTTTAAGAAAAAAATATTTATCGTTTTCGGTTGGTATTATTTTTGTCAATAACTCGTATGCATGATCACAAATGCTTCATTTCTTCTTAGTGTACGTGGCGTCGATTTTTAACCGCCTGCCACGTATCGAGAGCTGTCGTCAGTGTTCCTGCGGCGGTAAGTCCGGGAAGTTGTCGGGTAATGGCGGAAGTACATTGGTCTCGAACTGTCCAGACATGTTGCCCGGTGGTGAATAATTGGCCACGACTATTACCTTACCTGCTCTCGATCTCGCTTTACCTACGCCGAAGAACCGTGTTGCCACCCATACCATTTGAGTGAAGTGACCTGTTGATAATAGTTTTCATAATTGTTTTATAATTTATAATATAAGATGTATATTAGGTTGTGGGCCAGAGGCAGCGTCTGCTTGTAAACGTGACGGCTTGTAGGTTCGATTCCCATACGGGGAACGGATTTTTTCATTTACATTATCGTCTGGCCACTAGACAAAATGTGGCGTTGAGTTACGTCATTCAAAAATAGGTGTAAAGCGAGATCGTGTATCTTAATACTAGGTCCCTATGGTTCCAGCGGTTCCGTCCGCCTACTCTGGATGTACGAGATATTTTTTTATGTCTTCACACACACACCAAACATTTAAAAAATATAACATATAGAATTCTGTAATTATTATCAGTGTATGTATGAATTTTCTTGTTCTAGACATGTTTTGACATCTAGACATGTTTCTAATTATAGTTACAACCAACAACCCAAAGTTTCTAAATATAGGTGACTAAGGTACAGTAGGTACCGAATTAGAGAGGCCATTTCGTGACTTTACTTTCTCAACAATAAAAATACTATAAAAAAATCACCTGCATTGACATTTGCATGTAAAACGTCAGTATCCTTGAAGAAGTTATATTGTCGAACAGCTGCATACCAGTACGACGATACTTCTTGGCCTGTAAATAAAAATAAACATCAATATTGAAGCGGGGACTGAGTAAGCAGGGACTAAGTAACAGAGTGTCTTAACACTAGGTTCGTATGTTCCTGCAGTTCCTTCTGCCTACCCTGCCATGTGTGGGATAAAGCGTGAAGCTAAAAAAAAAATATTGAAATAACTATAACAGAAAAAAAAAATTGCAATAAAAAATATAAGCTAAAACAATCGCAAATGTAAAAAAGGTCCAGAAATAGATTTAAAATAAAGTCATTTCAAATAAACAAAAAATATTAAAATGCATAAATAATCGCATAAAAATATTTATTGAAATATTGTCGTTTTCTCTTTTGTATCAATAAATAAAATCAATATCTATACATTAAAACAGTAGTTTTTATGCTAAATATACTATAATATCACCTACTATAATATCACATACTATACTATCACATACTATACTATCACATACCCGTGACGTCTGGTTGGATATCACTAACGGGACGCTGATAAAGATTTTGTCCTACGTCTCTGTCGTTTCTGTAGTGGAACTTGTTAGTGTGCGCCAAATGATTTGCCCACGCTTGGGCATAGTCGCATAGCTACAATATTTAAAATTAGATAAGCAAGAAAGTCTTATAATCGAAGATACCGTCTCGTTATAGCCATAGTAAGAAATATTAATTTTGTTCTAAAATCAAAACAAAATAATAACATTTAACAATATTTTATTAATTAATAATTTTTCACTCTTGTTCGTTATTTATATTGGACTTTGAAGTCTTAATGCGAAAATTTTTTTCAGCCTACAATATTTTTTACGATTTAACG
Organism: Dione vanillae; assembly: GCA_037178615.1. Taxonomy (NCBI): domain Eukaryota; kingdom Metazoa; phylum Arthropoda; class Insecta; order Lepidoptera; family Nymphalidae; genus Dione; species Dione vanillae. The sequence goes on from JAZFAU010000030.1 coordinate 1,437,709, forward strand.
GTTGATCGCATCAAGCATGCTTCTATGTTGTTGGAAACGGTATCAAATAGTAATTAAACTTTAACATGCTATTCCAATAAATAATAAAAATTTTAGAAAACATGAATATATCAGATTTCCTTAACCAAAAAACACAGAATATATATAATAAATATACCTGCATACTTAGAAATGAATATATATTTTTATTTTTTTTTATTTTGGATTTTCTCACCTCTGGTGCCATATAAAGTTGAGGCGCGCCGTGTCTCTGTCTGTAGACGTTGTGCCAGCAAAGACATTCCGTTATGAAATCGCTGTCCTGCCAAGCTGTACGTACCTCGCTCCACTGCACTACCATACTAACGGGTTTTGTTAGAAGCACCTTGAATTAAATTTAAAATAGCAATTATAAGTATATGGAGTGTAAAATTGTCTAATTGTAATTATACATTTATAAGTATATGTATAATGTAATAGTCTAAAATAGTATGAAAATAAATCTAAATGGCGGTTACTTTAAACTTGAAGTTGTTGTTTTGAACGTTAAGCTTCGAGCATTTTTAAAATTAAAGGATAAGAATTGTTACTACTTTTTCTATAAGATTGGTTATCGAGATTTTCTAAGAAAGCACTGAGTGCTTGCATCTTGATTTAACTTACAGGTATAGGCCACTAAAGGTAATCTTACTCTTTTTAATATTTTATTCTGATAACAAATATTAAATAATATTAATATCTACATAATATGTTTGTTATTATTTTAGACGTCAATGTCATTTTACTTATATATAAAAAGCTTAAGAAGGTTTCCATTTTCAACATTTAACATTTTTTTATATAGTTTATATTAGTTTACTTATTAATAAATTAAATATATTACCATCATTTATCAATACATTTTCTCCTCTCATCTCGTAATATTTAAAATGTGATGAAAGGTATCAAATCGATTAATCTTTTTTTTTTTTTTTTTTTTTTTATATTTATGGCTTGATTTTGCGGAGACAGACGCAAAATATTCTGCCAGTGTCACGTATAGTAGAGAAAACACGAATGCAGAGTATAAAAAAAAAAAAATTATAGAATAATATGAATAAATGATGAAACACAACAGATGATAAAATGTAGTCTGGAACAAACAATAAAACAAATTAAAGATAAATACTATTCAAAGTGGACGAAAAGGTACAAAATTGAAAAATAAAAACATAATGAGATATACAATGATAAAGGAAAATCAATTACAATTTAATAACATTATCTACAATAAACTTATTGAACAATCTAACAAATGGACTAAAAACTAAACCTAAGATACATTTAACGTTAACAGGGCGTGGTAAATTAGGAGAAAGGATGTCATAAAGAGAATATTTAAGTTTCGGACAGTTAAATAAAATGTGATCGGTAGAGCCATCATCCAACCCACATTCACAAATAGAACTGTCTTTCACCCGCAACTTGGCCAGGTGTAGTGGAGTACACGCATGGCCAAGGCGGAGTCTACAAATAGTAGATGTGACAGTTCTATTTGCGCGACGATAGCGAGAGAACCACGGAAAGGTAGGAACTTCTCGTTGTATAGAAGCATAATATTTACCTTTTATTACGGTTGATTTTTTCCAAAAATTGTTCCAAGAAATTTTGAGATCAAATTTTGATATAGACAATAAATCTTGTGAATGTATAAAATTATAATTTACGTGACCAGAGCATATTGCAGATTTGGCATAAGAATCAACTGTTTCATTATCAACAATACCAGAGTGACTAGGAATCCATGCAAGCAATATGTTCATACCTTGTTCATAGCATCGGAATAAAGCTTCCCTAATTTTGAGGACAAGGTGAAAACCAGACCTGCTATGAAAAGGATTTTGAAGTAAAGATTGTAAAGCACTTAAGTAGTCTGTAAAAATTATAACTTTTTGTAATTTGTGAGATTCTACAAACAAGATGCTTTCAAATAAAGCTATGCATTCACCAGAAAAAACCGAAGTTTCAGGAGGGCATTTAAAACTTAAAATAATTTTGTATTTTGGAAGCCAACAAGCTGCCCCAACGTTAGATGAATGTGAGGACTTTGAAGCATCTGTGTATATAGCTGTAAAGTCTGACCAATTATCAGAGCAAAGGCTTTGAAATTTAGTATTGGCTTCTGGATCATCTTTTTCAATACCTAGACTTAACAACACTGAAGGAGTATATGTAAGCGAATTAAAAGGAACAGAATATAAAGAACGAATCTGAGAATTAAAAATAGGAGATGAAAGGGACGAAAATTTGATAAAACTTTTTAAAATACAAGGGAAGTGCTGTGGGGACTTAATGACTCGAGACATACAACGAAGACGGCTTAGTAAGGGATGGGAAGAATATTGTAGGACTTTAGATATAAAACGATCAGAAAGGTATTGGCGACGAAGGTGGAGCGGCGGATCAACACATTCCACTTGCATCGCGTTTGTAGGAGAAGATTTCATAGCACCTAAAATAATTCTTAGTGCCTTATAATGGATTTTGTCTAATTTAGCTAGAGAAGATTTATAACATGGATCCAACAAAAATATAGCATAATCAAAATGACTTCGAATAATGGCATTATAAAGAAGTTTTAATGTGAATTGATGGGAGCCCCACCAAACTCCAGAAACCGCACGCAATATTTGAAGATTTTTTTCACATTTTTCGGACACATACTCCATATGGGAAGACCCAGAAAGTTTAGAATCTAAAATAACACCCAAGAACTTAACAGAGTTAAAAATAGGAATACTTTGATTTTTATAAACAATATTGACATCAGGGACATGTCTCTTTCTAGTAAAAACAACTACACTGCTTTTGGGGACGGACAAGGATAAACCATGCAACGAAAGCCATTCTCCTAAATAATATAAAGCAGAATTAAGTCTAGACACAATTTCATCAACATTTTTGGAGCTATAAAATAGCACAATGTCATCAGCATATTGTAAAATATTACAAAAACAATCAACCGCTTTCTCTAAATTATGAGTATAAAAGCTATATAAAAGAGGGCTTAATACAGAACCCTGAGGAAGTCCGTTCCATAGTGTTCTAGGGGGGAGGAGATTGCCTTGATATCTAATACGGATTGATCTGCCACTAAAAAGATTAAAAATAAATTGAGTTAATTTAGGAGGGAGGCTAAGTCTAAGCATTTTAAGTTTAAGATTAGACAGGATGACACTATCATATGCGGAACTAATATCTAAGAAAACACCTATCAAATACTCACCATTAGCAAAGCTAAGGCGAATTTCTGAAGTGAGAATACTAAGACTATCAATTGTGCCAAGCCCTTTCCTAAAACCAAATTGTGATTTAGAGAGTATCTCCCTGTTTTCTAGTATCCAGTCAAGTCTATTTTTTATTAAATGTTCCATAACTTTGCACACAGTTGAAGATAATGCAATAGGACGGTATGAAGAAGATTCCCTAGGATCTTTTCCAGGTTTTAAAATTGGAATAATGACATGTGTTTTCCAGGATGGTGGAATGCATCCAGTTTCCAAGAAGGAATTAACAATGGAAAGGTATATCAATTTTGCAGAATAACTAATATTAACTAGAAACGAATAGGGAATACCATCCTCACCCGGGGAAGAATCAGATAATCCATTTAAAACACAGTGAAGTTCATTAATAGAAAAGGGAATGTCCATCATATCGGTGTGTGTAAAAAGTGAAGGACCAAAGCAGTCCGAGTTAGGCACGTAAGGAGGGGCTAGACTACATGCAAAATCTTTTAGCCAAGAAGAATCATTAGATGAAATGTTACATAAAAAATCACTACGAGAGGAGCGGAACATTTTGAACAATTTCCAAATTTTCGAAGATGGAGTGCGGGGATGTAGAGATTGACAAAAACGTACCCATCCTAACTTCTTTTTACGTTTAAAGAGTCTTTTAGTGTAGGCTGCTATTTTCTTATAATTTATAAAATTTGACAGAGTCATACACTGAATGTAGTTGCGTTCAGCAGTCTTACGGTTTATGATGGCAGTAGAACATTCTTCGTCCCACCAAGGAGGAGAAGATAACAATTTGCCTCCACTTCTTTTACGTGGTATATTAATAGCAGCTGCAGAATGTAAAATACTAATAAAATGTTCATAGCAGATCAAGGAATTTTCGTTATTAACTGTGGGTAATTTAGGCAGTTGGGAATCAACATATGAAGAGAATTCCGACCATTTAGCTCTATTTAAGAAAAAAGGCATCAAAGAAGTAAAAGTAGGAGATGGTGATGATTTTTTACAAAGTGAAATAATAATAGGAAAATGATCACTACCAAATGACGTGGGGAGAACTTGCCAATTTAAAGAAGAAGATAAAATAGGGGAACAAAGGGTTAAGTCTACCGCACTCTTTGGATTGTGGTGAGGGTAAACACGACGTGTTGGCGACCCATCATTGACGATACAAACATTTGCATCATCAAATACGTCCAATAACTGTAGGCCAAAGCTGTCACAGGAATGACAGCCCCAAGACGTGTGGTGGGAGTTAAAATCACCGAGGATGATCAGTGGGCGAGATAAACTAGCTAAAATTAGCTGAATATCTGAAGTTAAGGAGGAGTGAGGATGTGGTATATAAAAAGATACAAAAGTTAAATTGAAGGCTTTAACAGCAACAACATTTATAAAAGGGCTATGAGGAGGAATGGAAACACGTGAAAATGAGATTGAACGGTTGATTAAAAAAGCAGAGCCAGCATACCCATCATTTCTGTCATCTCTCAAACAAGAATACCCTGGTATACGAAAACGTATACCGGGTTTTAACCAAGTCTCAGAGATGGCAAGAATTGCAGGATTATGTGACTGGATTAAAAGAAGAATTTCTGGTTTTCTAGTTGTGAGGCTCTTACAGTTCCACTGCAATATTTTTATGAGGTCCATGAGGAGATGAAATGGATGATGAAGATGGAGAATTTAAAGTGTTAACAGCAGCGTTGTTCGGTATTTTATTATTATTGATTGGTGACAGTCTGTCGGTTAATAAGACCAAAAGAGAATATAAAAGTTGATCAAGTGATGGAGTATGAGATGAAGATGGGTCAATGGCACAGCCATTTCCAAGAGTTGATGAACATAATGATATGATGTTTTGATGTGCAATTTTGTCATAACCAATAGATTTAGACGTGTGAGGTCGGACTGATTTAAAAACTGTTTTTTTATATGAAGATGTGGCATGTGTGTTAGAGGAAGGAGACACTTTAGGAGGACAATGAGTAGAAGGAGGAGAGAGCGGAGCGGTTTGTGATTTTAACACCTCAGCATAAGGTCTACGAGAAGAAGGGAACTGTGCAGATGCCTCAGAAAAAGAAATATTCTCTTGAGACATTGCATTTTTAATCAATCGTTGTCTCGCGTGCTCAGGACAAATTGATTCTAGCGCGTAATGGCTGCCAGAGCAGTTTACGCAGGATGCATTTGACTTAGATACGGAACATGAATCGCCAGAGTGAGATTCAGAACATTTGAAACATTTAGGTTTTGATCTACAGATCGATTTCGTATGCCCAAATCTGCAGCAGTTATTGCACTGAATCGTCGGTAAGTTGTAAACCTCGACATCGAGAGCATTAAAAAATAAAAATATTTTTTTGGGTAAAAATTGACCCCTAAATGTTAAAACAACAGACTGTGTAGGAATCCAATTTGTGATTCCATCCACAGTCTGTTTTCGATTTAATCTTCTGGCCTTTAACACAGGGCCACATCCTGAGGGAAGCTCCAAGCTTTCCGTGAAACTTTCCATGGACCAATCAATTGGTACATTCCGCACCAGACCCATACGAGTAACACAGAATGTTGGAATAAAAGCTTTATACTTGTGGGTTGTTAATATGGAATTCAACATAAAATTGTTAGCCGCAGCGGCAGAGATAAATTCTACGCTGATTTTGTTTCTGCCAATGCTTTTTACTCCATCTTTATTTATTTTATCAATTTTATTTTTGAAAAGAAATTCGCCAAATTTTAGAGGTCTCAATGTAAGTCCCGACAATTTTTCAGACTCTAATCTAGAGACATGAACAATGTAAGGTCCTGAATCTGTTTCACAATAAAAATTTAGTAGATCATCCAAAGAGGGGTTAACGAATGTGGTTTGAATAGATGGGTTAGCTGCCGCTGGGTCTTTAATAGTTTTTTTTAAAGGAATTACAATATGATCAACATTGTGACGTTTTCTAGAGACGTTAGCGAAATCATTATCTGGAGTATAAAAAATCTCACCCGGATCGGGCGGTTCTGGTTCCGGAATATTGTCCATATTTGATGTCAAATATGGCACATATAACAAAAAAACCTAAACTAAAATAAATAAATACTATACTTACCTTTTTAACTATTTATAATACACTATTAAATAACTGATATCTACAATACAATAATTTACATAAAATGCAAAATTAAATCAATGAAAATTAAATTTCAAATTCAGAGCTCGCAAATCGTGTGTTGACTACATCAAACGCGATCTGACCATCGATTAATCTTATTCACGTCTTTTAAACAACCTTTGACATGATTTATCGTGACGTTAGATTAAGCCTGGCTGGCTAGGGCCTGCCTATATATACGTATATATTACATACATTTACATACATTTCAAAGAGTCCAGTAACCCTTGGTTTAACCACCATAAGTTAAATAATTAAATTAAATATTTTATTTTAATTTGTAATTATTAATACATTATAATTAATTACTATATCTAATTAATTTTTATTAATAAGTAATAACAAAATATATATTTTTTATATTGTACATATAATAATATAATAAAAAAAATAAAAATTATAATTAATAAATAAACATTAATTATAAATTAATCAAAACATCTCCTTGACTGCCCATAGGGTATCTATTTTATTAACTTTATTAGGTACCATTTTCCGCGACCTAACCGAGTTAGCCGCCCTATACTAACATTAACAGTTTAAATCAATAAAGAAACAAGTGAACCGTATAAATTGGGCTCGTGCCAAATTTTACGCTTGAAGAGTCCTAAGTTTCATTTTTCAACTGTAGCCAGCGTTTCTAAAAATATCCTCAGTCAGCCTCCCTATTGGAGATTTACGTAACGGTTCAAACGAATGTTCTCGTATATCGACTGTATTATTTCTCGAGAAAGTTGCACGAGTCTGGCAAACTTTCAATGTACTTGAACAGGAAATATAGGTGTATGGTATTAAAAGATTTTATCAAAATAAATTGATATTAAAAGCTGAAAAACTGGCACAATATAAGAGAAATATGCAATTATTACTTAGTAGCTTGGTATTAAGTTTTTTTAATATCATGTGAGGATAAATAATACCGACATTTTAATTTTTGCATTAAATATAAAAAAATCTAGTAGTATACTTATTACTAAATTAATTATCTATATTTTTTCTTTTGATTTAAACATACAACTAACGCAAAGGAACGTACAGACAACATAGACATTTATTTACTTATTCATATTTATATGTAACTCTAAACGTGATAAGATAATTTAATAATCTTACTGTAGAATGAATCAACCCCATGTTTACATTTATGAAAGGTTCGTCGGTACAAAGCATTAACGTGTAGGCTCTGCGGTCAGGGTATCTGCTATACCTGGTCATAATTCTCCTTAACGAATGCAAAACCACGCGCCGCTATTTAAATTTCAAAAGACACTTTGTGTGATCGCTCAAATAAATTGTAAGAACATTTACATAATGTTCGGGGCGCAAAATTTATGAAGTCTAAAATATTCCATTTTTATACGCTCAGAAGTATCAAGGCGATAGTGACATTTTCTATTAAAGAAACATCACTAGCATTGACTCGATGTGAGATTATAATATGTAAGAACTTAATTGTTCGTTTTAACTAATAATTTTGGGTAAAATTTATATTATTTGATTGCTTTTCATTAAGGTCTAAATTACTGCAAAATATATAAATCGGGCTTTTCTCCATTTTCTGTATATACCAGACTGACAGTTTAGGAATCCGTTTTTCTCTTTTCATATAACTTAGAGATACCGTTGTTGAAAAGTAAGTAAGGGCTATGTCGTGATTAGCAATTGTAGAACATAAATAAGTTTGGTTTGCATGGACTTTAAATCCTGAATTTGATCATGGAATATGATCCATAAATTAACATCCTGTGACCGTTGAACGCAATATCGAGTTGAACTTATCTAATTTATTTATCATCATGATTCAATGGACTAGAGTTTCTACTATAAACAGAATGAAGTAGTAAGTATGTACGTTCTAATAAGGATAACGCTTGTAAAAAAGGTCATTTGACGTCGTTGTTTCCAACAAATTACTGTTTTTCTCACATAAGATGAGGCCTAACTTGAGATGAGTACACTCCACTTGCATCTCAAAAAGAGTCAAATAATATAGCAATTTTGCCTCCATCATGAGAAGGAGTTCCTCCTTTAAAAACTTATAATTATTTAATTATTTTCTATCCGAGTTTCACTTATCATTTTTTTTACAAATAACGTCAATAAGTCTAGCGCGGAAAAAATAATTTTAAAAATTGTACCAAATTTGCATAATCGTTATATATAAAACAGTAATCAATTATATATGTATATTAATCATTTTCACGAAAAAATGTGCAAAGAAGTGTAAAAACACTAATAAAATATGAATGTATGAGTTTTAAAATATTTGCTTGTCTGGTTGTCGTTAATGCATGCCACGATTTTTTAATTTAATGGATGGATTTAAGTAACATTTTCTGGCTTCCATTGATATAAAAATCAAGTACGCGTTTTCACTTCACGCTTTATCCCCAACAGAGTAGTCATATATAGATAGAATATATTATATCATTCATATTTTGTAAATTTATTTGTAAATGATTTGAATGTCAATTTGTTAAGAAAAACATATCTTCCCATAAGAATCAAGAGCACCTAAAGTAAACCCAATAGACAGCGTTAATTACAAGAAACAAAAAAATGGCTGTTTAATATATACTGGACGGCGCGGCGCGGCGAACATTCTGGAACATCTCACAAAGAATCGTATGTACACGAGATACAGAAATAACATCTTAGACATAAGCAGTTTATGTTACATTGATATTTTGATATAAAAAACATGGATCTGGCACAACAGATAAAGAACTACATTATATTAGATTTTTCAATTATCACAAATCGGTCGGAAAGTCAACACTATCTTCTTATATTTCTATTTTCTTTTTCTAGGCCTGCAGAACATAAGCAACGAGTAATGTAACTCTGTAAAGTAATTTTACCTTATATAAAGATAGATAAAATGTATTTAGGCAATGTTAATAGTAAGCAACATCTAGAGCGATATTTTGTTCTAAAATGGCCAGTATTTGGGAAGACAGTCGCAAAACATTCTGCCAGTGTCACGTATAATAGAGAAAACTCAAATGCAAATCAGTAATATTTATTTAATTTATATGTATTAAATTTATATTTTTTAAACATATATACATATTTTCTGTAACGCTTACCCCGGACAGGCCTTATGAGTTATGCCCAAAACAAAAAAAGCTTCTATGTATGGTACGAACATTCTAGTTTTATTCTTAAATACAAGAAGAAGGTTTTAAACAAATCGAGCTACAAGCCTGTAAAGATTTTATAGGCTTGTACAACATCATTTTTATTATATTTGTCGTTTTTACTATAATTACCAAGATTAGCTAAAGGTTGCGTGCGTAAGACGCGTGTTTTACTCAATTTGACAAGGATAGGTATAAAGTAAAGTAATTTTATTTAAATTAGTAAATCAAGAACTATTAATAATAAGATATTATTATAAGAAAATTATTATTCTAAACATATAACATATAGTCTCATTTACATTTGATTTATTAGCAGCATAATTTTATGTTGATGTTTATAATTATTATGTATAGTTCCGTAGGTAATACTGGTAAAGTATATCATGATTTCGCTTGCGTGCAAAACGCCCGGAGCGCATAAATCGTCATGCAAAACTGTACCGACCGCAATTTGCATACAAAGTGTTCTTTTTTTAACGAATATGGAAATTTTAGTTCAGTATTATTACTACTAACTGAGACTTTAAAGACGTTAATGTGAACTTGCTATTAAAATTTAATATTAATTTCAAGGGATACTGATAGTTAATAAAGCTAGAATATATGTATATATTGTATGTATAAAGAAAGCGGAAATAATCAAAACAAGAAGATATAACTTTCATATTTAGAACGGCAAATAAATTACCGCCGTTTCACTAAAATGAATGTCGTAAACCTGAGAAGAACCGGCACAAGAAATTCAGCAGTTCTATTTTTTTCTTTATATATCAAATTGGTTACTAACAATTTTCAAATAATAGTCCGGTCAATATAGACATTTAAAATAACAAAAATTCCCGGAAAGCCAAATTTTTGTGACGACCTATAGTTTACCATTACAAATCAAGTTTTAAAAGTCCCCATCGATCCTATGTGTGCTTAAAAAGTTATTCGAGGTCAAAGGTCAAAATTTGAGGTTATTTGGATTTTGCTTGAAAATGGTAAGTTTTATCAATAAAAACTTCAAACCAAAGTTGTAGATCTTAAAATTATCTACAAAAATGGTATCAATGATTTTTTTCCTAACAGTTACCATTCCTGAGATATCGCGATTCTAAGATTCATATGCACTGTAAGCCACGTATATACACAATACATATTAGGCACTTATTACAAGTATAAATACTTATTTGTTTCTCTTTTATAGATATTATACTGTCCTAAAAACATTTATTCAAATGGTAGCCAGTCCCTACCTGAATTTCCTCTATGCACGGCTTGAAAACTATTGTCCGTAGGTTTTGTTCATATACCTGTTTTTTTAAGTGTTAAAGGTTCAGTTCAAGTGAATATACGTACTTATTACAAGCGTCTACCATTTTGGTATATTATTTTATAGCTTTAAAAAATCTTAGTTAATTCTTCTTAGTTTTGCTTTATTTGCAATAAACTTTTAACTGAAGATAAAATAGTTGTGGTTGATCGTGGAATGCCAAATTTAATCGAGGCTAGTGTCGCGAGAGGTGATGAATTTACTGAATATTTAAGAACTCACTAATCCTTTACAATACACGTGGATTGCAGAAAATCATATACCCGAAAAACTTCAATTTCTGCAGTGAAAAGATAACGTGAAGATAAAGACTGGTACTTCAAAAATAAGTCCACCTCGTACTAGAACGCGAGTAAGTAAATCAAATTTTTGTTTTAAAAAATATTGTTTATTTTGTGACAATGAAGCCAATGAAGAAACTGAGAAAAAGAAAGCACAGCATCAGCAAAAATTTCTTGTGTGACTATATGAACGAAACCTACGGACAGTAGCCCGATGTTTTTCAAGCCGTGCATAGAGGAAATTCAGTTATGGACTGGCTACCATTTGAATAAATGTTTTTAGGATAGTATAGTATCTATAAAAGAGAAACAAATAAGTATTTATACTTGTAATAAGTGCCTAATATGTATTGTAGGTATATACGTAGCTTACATGTGTATATGACTCTTAGAATCGCGATATCTCAGGAATGGTAACTGTTAGGAAAAAAATCATTGATACCATTTTTGTAGATAATTTTAAGATCTACAACTTTGGTTTGAAGTTTTTATTGATAAAACATACCATTTTCAAGCAAAATCCAAATAACCTCAAATTTTGACCTTTGACCTCGAATAACTTTTTAAGCACACATAGGATCGATGGGGACTTTTAAAACTTGATTTGTAATGGCAAACTATAGGTCTTCACAAAAATTTGGCTTCCCGGGAATTTTTGTTATTTTACCACTTTTTTATGTCTAAATTGACCGGACTATAACCTTTTAAACTCAAACAACTATTCGTTTTTGTTTTAAAATATGATCTAGAACAATTTCAAATATTTTTGGGATCCTATTGTAAAAGCGTATACACTGGCCCAAAAAATAAAAAAATAAAAAAAATCCGCAAAGGGCATATAGATGAGGTCTTTGCAAACTGTTTCCTATAAGAATCTAGGCGTATTTTTTCTTTATTCTAAATAAAATAGTGGTAAACCACAACTTAAGCGAAATGCTAGATTTAAATATAGCACGATTATATAAATATAATATGCATTAAATCAAAAATATTTTAAGGCAATATAAATAAATATTCGTATAAAGTAAATTAATTACTTCAGACATATTCCCTAATTAATTGAACGTGCCAGCGACGCGTTGATGAAGGATTTTCAATAATCACAGTGGCGGTTGCAGCAAATTTCGCAGAAATTATGTAATGGCAGCCGAGTTCTGTGCACTTGTATAATTAAAATTTTGTTAGTATATAATACGTTACCTATATCATTTTTACAAATGAATAATTTAACTTGTCTATATAGTTGCGCTAAGACGTATGAAATTTGATACAGTTTATGTATAGGAGAAATTTAGAACGCTAATGTTTTTAACAAGAATGCTTATAAAGCACATTAAATCAATAAACAAAACATTACTACGGTATGTTTAACAATAAGTCAGCTCCTTTAGTTCTAATAATACTATAATAACCTTAATCATGATAGTTTGGTACAGAGAGTATTATAATATATTTCTGTTTGTTATTTTTTTACATTAATAAATTAAAATTTTTACGACTACAGTTAAGAAACGAAGAAAGGAGAACACTTTATATAAGAAAACACGGCTCAAGGGTCATGTGAAGTGCAGTGCTTGTTACGGCATCACGAAGCACGGTAAACGAGTATACAAGTTTGTCTAACGTATAATGTAAGTTTTTCCTCTTTATAAATATATTGTAAGAAAAAATGTTTCTATACTTATTATAAAATAGTACCTGCATTTTTGTTTTAAGTAGATAGTATTTATTTCTTTTTCGTAAATATATTTTTAAATATGACTCAATCTGCTGCAATATTAAGTAATCGTTACAAAGAACTAAAAAAGAAGAACAAAAAATTCTAAATGAAATCTATACCTATATTATAAAGTTATTTATTATAAAAGAACAGCTTTTAACGGTTGAAGACGTTCAACCTAAAAAATGAAAGAATTGCCCTCAAAAAGCTGCGTTTGATGAAAAGTTCATTCTTAGACGAAGGCTTATATACAATTATGTAACTTTGATTGGCTTGTTACAATCCACTAGGTCTGTAGTCAGTTGCCGAGGGCATTAAGTCACTAATGACGTTATATATTGGCATTTTTTAATCATATAATCTGTGATACAGTTGCTAATTCAGTTAAAATATACGAAAAAGAATTATTACATTCAAAAAACCTGTAAGGGAACTGGATATTGCAGAAAAACATAATGAATTTATATTTATTACGAAACGAAAACGAAATAACAAATTTATATAGTTTTCGACCCTGGAAGATGAACGAGTCTCACCTGCCGCAGTGCGCTTGGTTTTCGGCCTAATGTTTGCTCTCGTCTATTCACTGCTACGGAACAAGGTATATTACTTGTGTTTATATGGATAGTGTACTGTTTCATAATTAGATAGCCTAATTTAATTAGTTAGTAACCGGCTTTTACGTCAGGTTTCGCAAATATAATTTGCTATTCTATAAGTATTTAAGTATATCTATGTCGTTAAGAAAGCGTTATTATATTAATACAAAATAATTGTAGGAAAAATGAAACAAAGAATTAGTAATATTATATAATATTTCGAAGTATTCATATTAAAATCAGCACCTTGTTTAGTTGAATTAACATGTGATGGTTTACTGAATAAGACATTTTGCTTGGTAACTTTTATTAATTTTAACGAAGTTTTTGTCTTATTACTTTCTACCGTAACTGATATACGCTTGTATTAGTGTATTTCCATGTCTAAACATGGAAATACACTAATACAATTAAAAAGAAATTTATTAGCTACCAACTGAAATGTGGTATGCTTAACATCAATAAACATTAGAAAATTGGATACTCGAAACTAAAAGTCATTTCATGGGCCAAAGACACTATAAAAAGTCCAAGGGAAAGAGGACACATAGGGAGAGAGATAGCATAATCATATAACACAAAAACATACCTAAAATTATTTCGGGGTGCCTACGGGACAACGGAAGACTGGTAACGTTTGAAGATATATTTGTGGTACGAGTATAAACTGTAAAGCTGTGATATAAGCTGTAAATTTATGAACTAAAATATAGCATTAGAAACAAGGGCATTATATGAGAATTATCAATATATTTAACTGTAAATAATTTATTCATTTTATTTCTTTACGACATAAAATATTATTAACTTATGACATAAGTAGTCTGTAAACACAAGTAATAGGCAAACCACGGCGTTGAGTTAAGTTGAAAATGCAATGCCTCGAAAATGAGGATAGCAAAGAACGGATTCTCTTAACACAAGGTCACCATGGTTCCCACGGTTCCTGCAGTTATATTTAGTGGGATAAATCGTGAAGCTAGTTTTCCCACTTCACTCAATTCATCTTAATTGGAAATCAGAAGTGGATTAGAAAATATTCTATAACCTTATTATTATTTACAATCTCTATTAATCTTACGCTCTACGATCCTCAACCGCTTTGCTATCCTCGGCCTAGTAATATAATTGGGGCTTTGAGGGCTTAAAGTTAAATTTGACGTTGTTATAGTTATTATAGTTGTAAAATTTGTATAATAATAAATATTTTTAAATGCTCATTTATTTCAGTTAAAAGTTGATCTTGACCGATATTTTGAGTTATAAGCATTTCTATAAATAATTCTAAAGTTACTGTAAATGAGATAATACACGTATTACATATGGGTGAAAATTAATATTTGTATTAAAATTAATTAATTAATTATATTATATTACAATTATTGTTTAATTGTTCAAAAATCAATATATATATTTGTAATGTAAAGTTCTTTATGATATTGTTTTCGAACATTAAACATAAATATCAGTTGTTACATTGTTTTTATTATTAAAAAGTATGGAATTATATAAAATCAACATTTCTTTATTATTGATGATTGTGATTGAACCAATGGATATTACTTTGTTATTTTATTATGTAAAATGGACTCTGCATAGCGCCGAAATATACATATTTACATTTTATTCTTCTAAAATATAAATATATGTTCTTAAAAGAACAAAAAATAATGTCTTGTAAGAAATCTAGTTATATATACAATGTAGTGTAATATAATAGATATGAGCAATAACACTGAAAAGAAGTTACTCATAAATGTTAATAAAGACGTAGCATGCCTACATATTTGCTACGAACGCTACGAACAATAGTAGTTTCTTCGTAGATATCTTTGTAGTCAATTATTATTTGTTATTTTCAACTATATTTTTATTCATGATAAACAAAAAAGGTATATATATATATATATATATATATATATATATATATATATATATATATATATATATATATATATATATATATATAATATATATATTAGATGATTAACGAATTCTTTTTTATATTTCTATATTTAATTAATGATACATTCATAGTCCAGCACTTCACTTAACTATATTATATTACAAATTCTATTATCCGAAGTAATGAGGCATACACTTTGTTTACCGGTGTTTACATAAACTAAGCTATTTATAGCGTTCGCGTTTATCTTGGCGAAGGCTGACTCGAATAGATTACGCTAATAATTTAGGCGTCTTTGAAACTTCTACAACACAGACTAACAACCCTTTTGTTTCGTTAGCCATGTTATATTATTTTATATAATATATTCCATAAAAATAAATTGTTCTCCATGAAAATATTTTGACACTTTTGTGTCGATTGGTAGTTGTTTTTAGTCACTAGTAAATACAAATAAAGGCTTACAAATGCCATTTAATTTATGGCTAATAAATTTGTTTCTGAAACAAAGCAAGCTACAAAGTGCTCACATATTAGTCAGATTAGATTTTTAAAGTATTAGTCTACACTATGAATAGATTTTTTTTATATTTATTCACATAGAACTAAAGCACATACATTTTTGTTATTTGTAATAAATAAGGTCTAACGACAAAAATAACTAATTTCCAACATTTATAAATGAATATAAATTTAGATTTCTATTCAAATAAAAGGTTGATACGACGGCCTATTTCGGGACACAAAAAGTATTTCACAGAGAACATCGTTTTGAATAGCTTCAGAAATTCTACCGCATCTCGTGTTTTGCTAGAGCCTTAAAGGGCAAAGTCATTAAGGTTATTACATTCGCTTTCGTAGATTTACAATATTGACGCTTTAAGGGAGTAAATGCTGTAGGTTTATTATATAAAAAAATGACAGTTTGCATATCATTAGTAGCTAACTATGCTACTCGACTTTTTGTTAAATATTTAGTTGTGTAACTAATGATACCAGAATGTAATATTTGCTAAAAAAACAAATTAAGCTTAGTTATGAAAGCTGTGCTTAAGTATGAAAGCGCAGCGACGGAACGTTTATCTGTAAAGGCGGCGGATGCATTGAATGATTTTTTTTTCTATCTGTTTAGGTCGTTATGTTCCATCAGCCAGTCAAAGATAATTGAAAATACTTTTTTTTTATTTTAAAAAAGATTAATTCATACACTTAACATAAGAAGTTTTTACATAATTTAAATATTTGAAATATCACAGTAAAAATTCTTGAAGCAATAATAAATGTACATTCATAAAGTTCAGTCTAACGGTGTCAATTATCCTACATGAGGTTTTACGAGAATTTTGCTGTGAGAATTTCTGAAAATTTCTATATAGAGCCCTTTACGCGACCGAGACAAGTTTGCCTCTAAATCGGGTCAAAGATTTTATGTAGGTGTCACTTAAAAATGTTTTTTTTCATTTTTTATATTAAGTTATATTTCTTGAATTTATAGAACGTAACCAAGTTATGGAAGAGGTATTACTACTCGTCAACTTAACTAATAACGTGCATTTATATTTTAAGTCTACACGAACAAAATTTTACAAAAGTTTTAGTTAAATATAAGTCGATAATAATTATTGAATTATCGATAAAAATACAAAAACTAACATATTAATTATAACTTTACTGAGGTATTAGTTCATGCCAATACATAATACTATATTCGTCTTCTCCGTAATATCCTATCCTTACATTTATTTTTAAAATAAATCTTAGATTGACTTCGCCCCAGTTCACGCGTATCCACTATTTACAACCTTTTACAAAGTTACCAGAGGAAAAGTCCCCTTTCCCCTAAAGTTATTAGGGACATTACATTATGTAATCAAAGCATTCATTTATGTATATTTTTGCTTTCCGGCATATTGCAAAAATAGTGAAATTTTGAAAATTTATTACTAATGAAAAGGACAAGTTCATGGCTTCATGGCGTTGAATATGTATTTAAAATAATAAGTATCTGTGTCATAAAAATGGGTAGTTAGTTTAAAAATAATTATGAAATGACAATACTTACTTTTAAGCTTTTACTTAATACTTTTTAAGCTTCAGATGAGAGAGATGTTATTTTCAACACTACGTTATAATATAATAAATTATAACATAGTGTTGAAAATATTCTTCGAGATATAAATGAAGAACAGAAATTCCAAGATGTACAGATTTTGAGGTACAAAATTATGAATTTTGTCTAATTTTAGTAGTCTAAATTTAGCAACGCCATTGATTGAAACATGCCAAAATTAGTCTACACAACTTTCTTTGACTCTAATCTCTTTGACTTTAGTAGTCTATATAAAAAACAATGCGCCAAATGTTAATATGCCAAATATCGACTTGCACATCTTCACGTATGTTTGACGGTTTTGGTTTCTACAATTTTCGACCTGATTTGGACAAATCTGAAGCTTAAAAAGTATTATTGTCATTTCATAATTATTTTAAAGTAATTACCCATATTTATGATACAGATACTAATTATTTCAAATACATATTCCTTATGATACATGTACTTATTTTTTTTACACGATTCACCTTGAGTACAGATCTCAGATGTCAAACATCGCCACATAAGGAATGTGAGTAACGTCATTAGCAAAACACTTAGCGTTAACAACAACAAGCGTTAACGCAGAATATAACAAATCTTGATCATTGAAGATGTTGAAAAAGATCAAATAAAATGCAATTAACTTAAGTAAATAAATGCATGTTCATGGGCGGGTCACTTGTATAAAAATAAACAAGTTTGTATGGGTCAAGGTATAAAGAAGGTTTATCCGGGATCTGCAAAACCAAATTTGTTTGTACTTAAGGGATCGCAGGGAAGTGCCAAGGTCGCATAGGTCAAGGGCGTGCCCTACTTCTCGTGCCAATACAAGGATCCGTTGCTAAGACTGAACGATAGGCTTTCATTTTTGTAATTTATGTTGAAAAACTTAAATATTTTTATGGAGTTTTTTGTTAATTTACTTGCTACTGCTTTTACAAGCAATCTTTTACAAGCAATTCCTAACTATATGTGTCTTGAAAATTGTACATAGAATAGTAAAAAGCTTTTTGTTACAGATTCCACTAATATTTTTTACCAAGATATCTTGGTATAATGCCGCAAGAGGACTAGTATACTAGTAATACTTGATCAGAATTCTATCAGATTAACGCTAAAGACAGTAAAGATTTAGGCTTTCCGGCAATTACAACGGCTACTTCCGGTAACAAAAAAAGTATAGATGATAAAATATATTCTTTAAGCAATATTTTTAAAAATGAATGTTAATTTAAGCTTTAAAAAAACTATAGTTAATCGCATAATATCGCAAAAATATATATTTTGAATATTTGAAATTGAATATCGAAATGTGAATTGTTATACTTCGTTAACGTACGTGGTCTACCACGCAGCGAAGCCGCGAAAGGAATACACATATGTATTATATACCTATTTACTAAAATCGTCATTTCATTTCACTTGCTTGCCGTAAACAATTTGCGCCAAATTAACAAGAATTACTGAATATTCGCATTCGCATTCGCGAATGTCGGTAGCAAATATGCACATTCGCGAATGTTAAAAAATGACATTTGTTACATCACTAAAACGCATGCATAATATATTTTTTTCAACGTCACTCTTAATACCCTATATGTAGCATGATAAGAAAAGCGGACTTAGCGTCGAAGCTTTCCGCTCTCCACTTTCCGCCCGAAATCAAGGTCAGAATATAAAATAAATCCCTTTTCCGAGTGTAAATTAAATGAATGTTCAACACATATGTTGTTACGTGTTAGTATAGTTACTTTTCGTTGTATAGGAAATAAAATATCTTAAACCGTGATTCTACATAGGGCTAAAATACTACTACTAACTAAGGTATTTGTATTAAGGTATCATGTAAAATGTTAAATTTGCTTGAGTTATTTATAATTTCTTACCCTTTGTAACAATTTAGGCCTGTTGTCCAGTTGCTCCGGCTCCACTTCTTTGTCAGTTTCGCTGTTGTTACGCGGTCTTCTAAAAGAAAATCATTCAATTTAAGTTATTAAGACAATCAAGATAGTTTGATTCGATGTCATGTCAAGTTTCGTTATTAAGACAATCTTCTGAAATATAATTTGCTTTAAACCGTAACAGTTACTAACGCTCGAAATGTAAAGGTCCATTGAAAAAAGCAAAATAATTAACGCATATAAAATTATGTATACAAATGAATTCTTATTTAAATCTTTTTAAAGGTTTCTTTTAAATATCTTTTGTACATAAATATACATTTAACCTTGGTTGAATAGTTAATAGTTATTAATAATAGTATAAATTACTTTTTAATAAAAGTATAAGTAAATTACGTGGCTGAAAATATTATATCAGTATGTATATCTTTCTGTAGACCGTCAACCGTGCTCCGTCGCGTGCTCTACGATAATAGTTTTGATGGAAAACAGTAGCGTAGGTATTAGCACGCGATTTGTATTTTCCGCAAAGTATACAAATGAAATGGTTAAGTAAACGTAATCTAAGTTGCTGTAAGTGAAAGTAATTCTTATTTTTATGACTATAGCTTACGTTAAGTGATAATTTAAAAAGAAAATATGTAGCGAAATCATATTGGTATCGAATATTTTAATATATTGTAAAATTATTTCAGTTTGTTAAGCAAAGTTTTAAAAAATAATAACTGTAATGATCGAATATTATATAAAATTTATAAATATATAAATAAATAAAACAGAAAAAAAGAGAACTGAAGTCTGCTTGTGAACGTTTGTGGGTTCGATTCCCATTCAGGGAGAATGGTTTTCCATTTTCTTCGCTCTGGCAAGTAGGCAAGCGCGATGTTGAGTTCCGCCACTCAACACGCAATGCCTCAAAAGAAGGTTCTTAGTTCTCACGCTTCCTTCGGTTCCCTCTGTTTACCCCGCAATATGAGGGATAAAGCGTGAAGCTGAAAAAACAAATGATTCTGATGATTACTGATATTGAAAATATTGATCTATAATATATCTGTTACCTATCGTGACGTAACAATGCTGGTGCGACTTTTTTCTTTAAATTGGCAAGGGCAGTAAGCTCTTCACGTTTCCGGGACGGCGGTGGAGCACCACACAGTGTCAACAGCGGCGTGGGCGCGGGTTGGGACGATCGCAGTAACCTAAATGAAAATTATACATTTATAAATATTTAAATAATTTAATGAATAATAAATCAATGAGAAGTATGTTAAGTGGAAATGAAAGGTACAAAATGAGTGTGAAAAGGCATAATGCTGCCAGTAACAGAATGAACAGTGCCTTAGCTGCTGTTAACACAGCAGAATATCAGTATCGCTGCACGTTTGTGTGGACAGTGTACACGATGTAGTTTTAGTGCCGATGCTAAGAATGAAAGAAAGATAAGTGTTGTGGAGATGCGATCTCTTCGGAGGTTTTGCAGTGTCAGTTTAATTTATCCAAGGATATACAGAATAAGAAACAGTGTGCTCAGATATTTTGGAACGTCGAGAGAATGGACGATGAAAGAATTGTTAAAAAAATATATATAAAAAAACAAAAGTGAGAGGTCAGACAAGAAGAGACTTCAGTTGACCCTCGAAAACACAGTGTTGAAGATACTTAAGGAAGTTCACGAAAACCATGATGGCCCCATGGAGTATATGGGTGTGTGGGTTATAGCTACAATAAAATGGAAATACTATAGTGAAAATTACACAATAAAAGTGTAAAGTAAATAATAATACTGTTTCTAGAACATTGATTAATGTTTTAAAATGATGATCAAAATTATGTTTAAAATAGCTCAATGGTGGCTTTATTACTAAATAAGCAATCTCCTTCAGGCCAGCTTTATGGAAGAGAAACAAATTAAATGAGAACAGATGTATCGAGGCATATACCTATTATATAGATACTCGTATATAATGTATTATAAATACATAGACAAAGTGTTTCAAGCTCCGGGTCACGGCGGGATTTGTGTTGTTTGATATAAGATTATTTTATAAAAATACAAAATAAATTATTATTGTCTACCATAATGTAGTTATTTCTTAAATAGCAAATTTATAATGTATAATTACAACAGAAATAAATAGTCATATGTCATCCATTAGTGTTTACGCGGGAGCGTGACAATTGACAAGAGAAGAATAATTAGTAGATGGATCGTCTAGTGATGCCCTTTTAGTGATGCCCTTTATAAAAAGTGTAGTCGATAAAATTGACTACAAATCAGACCTTTTGAAAGACCTTCAAAACATGCATAAGCGAGGTTGTTGGCTATAGCAAAAGGGGAAGAGTCTCATGAAATATATGAAATTTCGTACACAACTCTTAGTTATATCTATTTGACCACAGATACTAGTCTCTAACAGCTTAGAGCTTAAAAAAGTTAATGTAATTTTAGCAACTTAGTCACAATCTTAAATAATCTCGCATCTGAAAGATTAAAAATGTATTAATATTTCGATATTTTTATTTTTGATTTTATCGTGATTTAAACATTACATTATAAAAAAGGACAAAAAGTTACTTGTAAAGGTAAGGAGTTAATTATAAATAATAACAAGTATGCGCTAATAATCTTTAAGATAATTTTATAAAAAAATATGTTTTCTTGTCTTTTATTTTCTAGTTTTTAGATTTGAATTTGTTAAATAAGAACTCGAGTTTATGTGAGGTCTCGAAGCAACTAAGCAATTAATTAAAATTTGGAAATTTAAATGTAAATACAATATTTTCAAAAAGTAAGCAGAGATTATTGCTTAAATAAAATTTAAATGAACGCTTTATCCCGCATATTGCAGGGTAGGCAGAGGGAACTGCAGAAACCATATGAACCTAGTGTTAAGACACTCCGTTGCTTAGTCCCTGATTTCTCCGTCTCCACTTTCCACCTTAAAATTGTTTTATTGATACAAATTATGCAAACATAAAAATATATATCTCTCTCTTTCTCTATCTATTTAATTGGCATATTTTCCAATAATACTCTTTTATAACGTAAAATTTAAATATAAATATTAATCATAAGCTCTATCAGATATCTATATCAGATTTTCCACTGATAACCTATTAAATAATTAATCTAATTAAAAAAAACATTAACTCTACACTATCAAATTCAACCAAGTTAGTATTATACGCGTAAAACACGTGTCTAATTGTATTTTCCCATTCAGAAAATACCAAATTTGCAATTTTGTAACATTGATTGAAAGGCAACGTACCGTTTAGAAGCCGGTGTACGCTTCGAGAGTAGCGTATATTCGTAGAGATTGGAACTTGACGGATTGTTTGTAAGCACTGGTGCTGGGGGATAGTAGGCTTCATCTTCCCTGTAATTATTATTCACTAGCATAGATTTCAAAGGTAATAATTCGACATTGTCGTCGGCACGTCGGTCGCGGGGAGTCGTCATAGCGTATACATCGCGCGTCGCGCTCGGCTGCTTGCAGCCTACTGAAGTACTGTAAGATGCGGCCTTGAATATGCTGCATAGCGCCCGCCGGGATGAAATCGCGAAAACAAAAAGTCCTATTCATAAATTGTAGCTTATGTATAGCGATATCGTGTGAATAGGATGTAACGTGTAAATAGAATATTAGAGTCAATTATGCCATAATAAAAATTCCTTAACACATGTTCTTCTTTTATAAATATAGAAATTAATTTATAAATTTTATTAATAATCATATAATACATGTCACAATATACTAGGGAGCAAAGAAAATTAAATCTTGTAATTATTTTTAGTAGGCTATTTATCGGGACTGGAAACTATTGATTGCAATGATAACACAAACTCTTAGCTTTATAGCTTCAAATCATTTTAATATTCATGACAAGAGTAGGCAGTCTTTTGTCTGGAATAGAAGCTGCAGACGTTGCGGCAAAAATTAATGAAAAAGAAAATATTAAACCAACTATATTCACGAAAGCCAGTGACGTAAAATGCTACTTACAAATATGCTTATACCTAAAACATGTATCATTTAAGTTTTCTATTTTTTTCCATATCCATTTTTTAAACTGGCCATGGCTTCTACCTTGAGTATTTCAAAAGGTTATAATTAAAAATAGTAATTTAATTAAAAACAATACAAGCCAAACTCTGCAATCATCTACACTGTCAATAAAAATAAGATTTACCTAGTAGACTCCAACGTTATATTAATTTACACTAATGGCCCGCTAATTTGTTTAGTACCAGCAATGGCGTAGTTGGGGGGTGCTAGCGGTGCAGTTTCACCGGGCATCAAAAGGAAAGGGGCATCAATGTCGAGGATCGATTCTATTTTTTTTTCTCAATCAATAAATGTACAGTGAAATTATAAATTATAACTGCTCTACTATGTCCTAAAATCTGAAATTATGTTGAGCTGCGCCAACAAATACCCTAGGTACGCCACTGAGTACCCGCGACCGCCCCGGCTTCGCATTGGTGTAATGTTAATACTTAACATACTCGCACCACATAATGTCTTTAAATACGTGCACTTTTTTGTCATTTAGTGCAACATTACGAATATATTTTCTTGATGTTACTTTTAAAAAATTTTACATAAGAAACCTTAATTCTATTTCTTAAAAAGAAGCGCGTTAAAATTTATTGCAAAATTTTCAAAGATTTTAGATTCATAGGGTCTGTCCCTAGTAAGAACACAGTAGAGAGAGTAAGGACAGTTTGATTTAAAATAAATAAAATAAATAAATAAATACTATGTAGTGAAGACGAATTGCGTTCGTCACACCACGAGTCACTAGGGTCCTCGGATGTAAAATGTGTCTAATCCATGCAATTACATACATTAAAATGTAATATATCGCCATCTGTGTTTATCAATGTAATAGAAAAAATATATTTTATATTTTTTGTATCTATCTGCCTGTGCGTTTGTATAATGTCAGCAACGGCTTATGGGATTCAAATGTGCTTTTTACTAATATACCTATATGGGTCACCTTCTCTTAATATTTACAGTTTTATTTTGATCGGTTCATAAATAAAAAGTTATATCAAGAAACTAGAGTCTACGTGCAATCAAGCACTGAAAAAGGGAAAACTTTTGATTTGAAAGTGTTTTCGGCGCAGTAAAAACGAAAAACTGATCTTAACGATGTAGTAACCATAAGTGTAAATTTACTGTATCGTGAACGCTGCAATTATGTCATATCAGTGTCGGCATAACCTTATTTATCCTACTTATAATAAAAAAGCTAAGAGGTAAATAGTTACTCGATCAATTTAACAAGTAAGTGATTACTTATTTGTGAACATAAGTCCTTTTTGCTAATTACATTAGAATTTCATTTCTTGTTGTTTTTAATTTGCTAAGAATTTATATATAAATTTTCGCATACTTCTCTAGTTTTCTCTCGATATCCATAAAAATAAAAAGTTGCCGTCTTGAAGCCTTCTGGCATAAGTTGCTCGGCACTAAGAGTATTTTTAGTGACAGAAAAATCAAAGGTTTTTAAATCACCTGGTGCCCAGCTTCTAGAACTTTTTTTATTTATTATTATGTAATAGTTATTTGTTAAGTTCCTGT
This sequence comes from Dione vanillae, assembly GCA_037178615.1. Lineage (NCBI taxonomy): Eukaryota > Metazoa > Arthropoda > Insecta > Lepidoptera > Nymphalidae > Dione > Dione vanillae. Next base: position 1,462,687 of record JAZFAU010000030.1, read on the forward strand.
CTGTTTTAATGAAATTAATTCAAATTTATTTTCACCAAAAGATAACAAAACATGACTTAAATAATTACAGAAATTACTTATTTGCGTCAGACCACAAAATTAACCTTTTAATAGGTAGGTAGATAAATTTTGTAGAATCTTACTTTGTTCTACCTTTGTCTTTATATAGAGAAACCAATAAGTAATGTACCAACTGAACCAACGAATTCCCTTGAAATGCATCAGATGCCAAAGGACCCTGAAATATCTAAATGAGGTGTGACACTCATGTGTAAGGTGTAACCTAATATTTATGTATGTATGTACATAAGAACTTTCCCAAAATGAGATAACAGAACGAAAAGGTACTAGAAATTTGAAAATTTGCACAAATATCACGTGAATTTTTGGAGATTTTTTTATCGGAAGTGAGGTTTTTTGATTTCTTTTAATAATCGATTTCCCTGAATTAAACCTTAAAAGATCATAAAATTACATTTAAATTGTTGTTTATATTTCATTTACAAACAAATTTTGACCTGACTTTGATTGAATTGAACAAAATTTTAGTACTTTTTAATATATTTCTTATGCTCTTTATCACACAAACACTTATAATGTATAATATAATAGATTCACTGGTGTAAAATTAAGATAGTAAAATGACGGACGGACCTACGGACTAACTTTTAAGTTAGTCCGTAGGAGCTCAGAGTTATGATTATGGACTTGCCATTTTTAAGACCTTCTCTACAACTTGAATGCCACCTAACTTAGGCCACTAGATCTTATCGAAAAGAGCTCTATTTTCGGAACATATCGTGCTCTTTTAACTGAGCTAAATAAAAAAAATGGAATTAGACGTAAAAAAATTCACTTCCCATTAATGAGTTCATTGGAAACTGTGAGCTCATAAAAATGAACTACTTAAGACGTCATGTTAGGACTTTTATAAGGACTTATTTAAAAGACTTCAGACTAGATCCTTTATGATTTGGACTAACTGGGATAGTGCTAACTAGCGGGATAGTGCTTTAATTTTAAGTTTTAAAAATGTTTTTGTTCGCATGATTTTTGTGACGTTGCTATGTAGGTATTTGGAGCAGGACATCAGGTGATTTGAGCCTTTGATTTTTATGACAATCAAAATGGTCTTCGTGCCATGCAACTTGTGCCAAACGGCGCCAAGAAGCCAATACTTTATTATTACTGTTTTCGTGGATATAATAATAATAGACTAATAATAATAGTTTTACTAGTTGACAGGGTTTCAGCATTTAAAGTTAAATACTTACTTACTTTCTGACCTAATAGTTAATAACAAAAAAAATCAATAATATCTACCCAGTAATAGCGTTAACGTCCAAGTGTGTTAAAATTGTAGGACTTTCTACAAAAAATAGTTGTTTTGTGTTACATCAATCAGCAGAAAACTATTAAAATCTGGAAACTAACGCGTGAACGATAATATGTACTACAAATTTTTTTTACTGTTAAATCTTATTTTGCTGTTTTTATCCATTGCTTAAAAACCCTCGTACATGATAGATAGAGGAGTAAGCTTAGAAAATAGAATAGCCACTACCGGATACAAGAGGACCCTAATGGATACCAAGAAATACCAAAATTTGGAAATTTCAAGAAAAACATTGTATAAAGTTTATCATACCACCGTTTCACTACAAATAAGTCTCAATTTCTTCTATAATCTACTTTAAGGTTTCCAATCTTAAATACTTAATATTTCATATCTAAAATTTGATTACTTGTATTTTTTATAAAAACAGATAGACAGAAAGCGTTGAAAATATCTTGATATTTCAAATTTTAAGTTATAATTCTCCATTTTTTAAATTATAACTCTTCCAACTCTCTCTAAAATTAAAACTTTTAAATAAGCGAATATGGTTTACTTTTTTTTAATTTAGTTAGCAATAATACTTTTAGGTGGAATTAATATAGTTTCGGAATTAAAAAAATCCATTTATCTAGGTACTTTACCTAGAAATATCTAAGTGAAGTAGATTATCAATTTACCCGGCAAAAGAGGAAAGTCAAAATTATATACTTATATACTAAAAATACCCAAGCAATAGTGATGTGTTAAATGTCAGTTGAAAAGAATTAAAAAAAGGTGGCGCTACAATTGCTTGCGGGAAAAAAACAAACACTTTCCTTTGCTATTGCATAGATAGCTATGACATATCAAATACTATAAATATCAATATCATACAAGTCACGATAAATTATTCAACGTAGTTTTTTTCACTCTAATTAGGTCTATTTATTCCTATTATTTTCACTTGCTATACAATAATACAAAATTCTACCTTAATGTACCTCATACTTCTACCTTCTACCTCCTTCTTCCCAAAGTTAGAATTCTGTTTTGACAGTATTTACAGATTTTTGTATTAAATCATTTTCATAAAAATACAATATACATGTTAATTGTTAACTGATATATTAGGAAATGTAGATACTAATTTGAAAGAACACACATTTTATTACAATTTATATATATTTGTAAGTGGTTTTGTTACTCATTATAGTAAAAAAAATTAAAGTTATGAAAAATAAAAAAAAAATTAAAATTATGTATTTATATTAAATGAGTCACGCATTCGATATTTTACGATTTATCTGGTGGAGTGCGATAGAAAAGAATACAAATGAGTGATGCAATGTAATGACTCATATTTATTATAAATTAACTTCACAAAGTTTTCTATATTTCAATACTAATATTAAATTTTCTATTATTAAGGATAATTGAAAATGTCTGAAGGCGATTTTTCTGATGAAGAAACATTGCAACAAGTTAGAAGTGAAAGAGAAGAACATAATGTGGAGCCACAAGATGTTCCTATTGAGGTGATATTTTTGTCTGCATAAACTAATAATGCCTATTTATGTTATTTTTATTTATATATTAATAGTAGTAATTTTGATTTTATTTTCAGTTTCGATCAGGTGTTATTTCAGGATTACAGCAGTGCCAGTCATCAAAGGTTAATAAACTTTGCATATTTGATATTGAAAATAAACTTAAAGAAAGTGATAAATATGTCATAGGGGCAACTTATACAAATGATAAACTTGATCTGTCATTTTACTTTACTACAACAAATTTTCACAGTGAAAGATATATTTTAAATTTATTTGTATGTCATCATGATATGGGGTCATTTAAACTAAGAATAAGTGATGAAGCCTCTTTGTCTAATAAAAATGAAGAAGAAAAAGTAAACTCACATTTCAATTATAAAATATTTCCTGGTATGTTGAAATCAAAAGCTTTTACATCATCTGATATTGGTGAAAGTCACTATATAAGATCTTTTTACTTCTCAAAATCAGACATACAAAAGATTCAAACTCTATATATACCCTTGGAAATTGAAATGAATGTCAATTTTTTAATCAATGAAGATATTGTAACATGGGTAAAAGAAAATCACAATAAAAATATATTTAATTTAAACGAAAATACTGATTTAACTGTTTTATCATCAAGTAAAACAGAATATAAAATGCACAAATTACTTTTAGCTAATTCAAGTCCTGTCCTAAAAGAAAAAATAAAAAATAATAATACAAATGTTATCACTCTAGACATTACTGATGAAGATATGAACCTGTTAGTTGAATTTATATATAACAATACTATAACAGATATAAATAATAGAAACTGGCAACAACTTTTGGACTTAGCGCAGAAATTTGAAATAGATAATCTTAAAAAAATAGTTGAGGTGCCAATAATTAAGCAAATCACTATTGACAATGCTGTAAATATTGCTATTCTGTCAGAAAAATATAAATTAATCAAAGTACAAGAAAAAATTATTGATTTCATTAAAAAGAATCCTAAAGTGTTGGATACTGAAAGCTGGAATAATTTAAATGATATTGTATTAACCAAGAAATTACTAAAAGGTATCTGTATACATGCAAAATAGCTGTTTATCAGTAAAAATTTGACTACAACACAAATGAACAGACAACACTTAGTGATAGGCTCTGTTTCATTATAAAGTAATAATTGTAAAAGTTAAAACAATTTTACTAAATAACCAAGCAAATATTTGAAAGCTTCATTATTATATTGGGAAATTGTTATCACTTACAATGGTGACTAAATACTTATTTAATAAATGTTTCACAAATGATTTGATATAATGTATAACAGAATATTTCTACTAATGTTGTGCTTTATAATAAAATAAATATATTTATTTTTTTGTTTTAGTCCTATCTGTATTCACATTGGTGTTTAATGAATTTTAATTATGTTTACTCTTGTACAATGAACAAGTTATGCAATGTAAAGAACAAATCATAAGAAAAATCTAGATTATTAAATATTGATTGTCTAATAACTTTTTTTAGCTTCATGCTTTATCCTGCATATTGCAGGGTAGGCAGAGGAAACTGCAGGAACCGTATGAACCTAGTGTTAAGACACTCCATTGCTTAGTTCCTGCTTTCTCCGTCTCCACTTTCCGCCTTTTTCGAGGCATTGCGTATTGAGTGGCGGAACTCAACGTCGCGCTGTGCATGCTTTCCAGAGCAAAAAAAATGAAAATACAAGAATCCATCTTCCCCGAATGGGAATCGAACCCTCAAACCGTCGCATTTACAGGCAGGCCTTTGCGCCACGACGGTCCTCAATACATAACTATTTAAATAAATGAATATTCAATTTATTAACTAATACTGGCTATTAAAAAAAGAACACCTGCTGTAGAACTAATATAAAAAATAAGAAAACGGATATTTAGTAAAAGTGGTTGGCTTTAAAAATATATTTATATATAATGATAATAATATTCTCCGAAAGATATCCACTACTACACCACATTTAGTAGTAGTGGATATCTTTCGGAGTATTAATTAGTCTATTTAATTTTTAACGTTAATTGAGATAGGAAATGAAAATGTTAAATATGTTAATAAAATGATAGGTTTTCTGTAATCGAACCAGCATCAACACTCGACGAATGGCAGGACGTTGACGATGATAGAGGAAAAACAGTATGCAGGTTAGCAAGTCTTCGGGAAATAATAAGAACGAATATATAAGCCGCCAGAGCACCAAATGAAAGCACTAATGATTAAAAGACATCTTCTGAAACTTTCCTAGCCATTTCTGTGTGTGCACAAAAGAGGTATTTTCGATAGATGTGTTGGATTGTAACATTAATCATCGATGGAATCTAAGAGCTCTATAAAATAATGAGTAAAAGTTGAAGCTTCGAACCAGAAGTCATCCTCAAATATTTGGCGCTTCATTCTTTGACATATTACATAATAATGATATCAACTAATACTGCTCACTATATCAAAAACTTACCTAAGGATATATAAGATATTTCAAAAATACAAAAAAAGTTTTATTAAAATATGTCCAATACTTTCAAACGAGTGCGTGTACAAAGCGTTGCTTAGTAGGAAAATCACTCATCGCCAGAGTCGACTCGACTCATCACCATCTTGTATTTTAAGCCAATATATATTTTACGTAGTAGCTTTTTTGCCATTCTGTTTCGCACTAGATAAAACAAAAATAAAATGAGAAATCTCTAAAAGGTTTCTACTCTTTGCTGATGATCCTAGTACGTGTACCAAGGCAAGTATACAGAAGAGGCAGGTGTCTGTAAACCTTGGGTCGGTACGTCATGTAAATAAACTGTTGTTGGGAGTTGCACGCCAAATCATATCTAGGGTAAAAGTACTACTCACAAAGATCCGAAGGTGATAGGTGTAAAAAGAAGTACATCTCTACCTAGAGGCTTACTTCTTTTTTCTCTTTACAAATTGCCAGAACTAGTTCATGACCACCGACCATCCCAAATTATAACAGCCCTATATTTGACATTAAGATCTGCTAAAAGCTATACAATAGACACTACTTCTTCGGACATTTACAATTCGAATGGATCAGATGGTCTTTATTGCTTGTACTACTGAGATGTGCTCTTACTTAATAGACATGGTTTAGATTAATGTAATAGCACTCTGATCTACTCGACTCGAGAAGGCGATGGTACCGATCCGTCTAGCTACTGGCCTATCAGTATCACCTCCTTGATTTCCAAAGTTATAAATGGCATAACAAATGACCAGCGGCTATTTTAATAAGAAGGTCACTAGTGGATTAATGACCATCAATATGGTTTCCGGAATAATCGCTCAACTAAGGATAACTGGTTCATCTTAAATATTGGGCTGCAATTTTTTTTTAAATCAAAGTCTGATAGTTGGTCCCGACATGATAAAAGCCTTCGATCAAGTGTGACACGGTTCGCTTCATGCACAACACTTTTCTTATGGAGTTCCCGAGAATTTATGCAAGTAGTTCGCCAGTTTGCTTACTAGACATAACATTAAGATAGTTGTTATTGTGGGCATCAAGAACATGTTAGAGTAAGAACATGGTAGTCAATATGACAATAGATGCCATATACTCCGGCCACGAAAGTCTTTCTTGAGTACTCTTCGATGTCCTTTTGGCATCGTTTCAAAATGTATCTTTACGGGCGAAACAAATATGGCTTTATTCAATTCATATTAGGCTTAGATTATTATTCTCTTATTCTTCAATGAATGTTTTAATTCAATTAAAATATCCAAACCCCGCACAACCAGTTCAAAAGTACAAGTGCTTTTTACTCGTATTTGCAGTAAAAATTAAATTATAAACCTCTTTACCGATGGAAAAGTTAATCTTATTTAATAAAAATTAAAGCAGATTAAGCATATTCTAAAAAATACAATAATATAAAATCTTTTTAAAAAAATTAAATTTTACCTCAATTACAAATGGCATGGACACACAAGTGTTGTAAAATTTATAATTACAAATAACCAGAGATAAATCATTTTAAAATAAAATAATACAACATTACATATTATAATGATGTTAGATTGTAATCTAACATAGATTTTTTTTATTCTTTTGGTAAAAAATCCTTTTAAATCCTTTTGAACATTTTCAAACATTTTTTTTCTTTTTATGGGATTTTCTTTGTAATTTGTCTTTTACTTTTTATAATTATTATTTAACGCAAAATATATTTTAAAAATAAACTAAAAAGTTTTTTATTTGTATTAATTACCATGGTAAAAAAATCAAAACGCCTGTTTACATTTTCCCTGTCCATAGACAAGACACACCTACACACGCACAACAAATTGAAATTTCTCCCTCATCCCGAGGTAGGTATCGTCCCGTCAAGCGTGGCTAATCAAGGCACCAAAAGGTAAGGTTTCTTATCATCAAATCGTCATTTATATCGTGAATTCATCATGATTTTCTAAGGTTCTTTGTTAATAATGTACTTCCTTATCAAATTCACACGCTAATTTCTCTAAAATTCGAAATACACATGTAAAAATACTAGAATGCGTTACGTTTTGACCAGAATGTGTTGACTATCAGGCGTTATATTTTTTATGGCTGAAATTATTAATTAGTGAGAACATTTGGTTGCTTATTTTAGGAAAATGAGCAGCTCGGAGGAGGTATCATGGATTTCATGGTTCTGTGGTCTGCGAGGGAACGAATTCTTTTGCGAAGTAAGAATTTAACAATGTCTAAAATTTGTTACATTTTTTTAAATATGGCTTATTACTCGTGTTGCTATTGATATTGTTATTATTTTAGGTCGATGAAGATTACATTAATGATAAGTTTAACTTAACGGGGCTTAATGAGCAGGTGCCTCACTACAGACAAGCTTTAGACATGATATTAGATTTAGAACCTGGTGAGTTCTTGGTTTATTTACAGGTTATGTGTTTTATTAAGTGTACAGACAGCAAGATTTTATTGTAATGTAAATATTTAACGTATAAGAAATGCATACAGCTATATTATCATACCCATACAAGCTGTACCAATCAATATACATTTTATAAAAAAAGTGGTTTTAAAATATTTATAGTGTAATAAAAAGCCTATAAACTAATTTGTATTTTTTACTATTTTAACCTAAAAATATAATTAATCAAAAGAATTGTGTTTTTAATCTCTATTTATTGTATTATAGATGATGAAGATGAAAATCTAAATCAGTCGGACTTAGTGGAACAAGCTGCGGAGATACTATATGGTTTAATACATGCTCGATACATTCTAACAAACCGGTAAGAGAGATTACATATAATTATACTTATTTTATCTGTAAAATTTCTTTTTAAAATAATTTTATATATTAATGTATGCATATGTTGATAATTTAACAGTATTTTAAATAATTTTGTATTTAACCTAATCATTAAGAGTTATGTAATATAATAAATAAACACATATTTTGTACATTCACAAAAATAACTAAAAACTCGTTCTATTTTTTGGTAACCTATTAAAAAAATTTTGATGACATTCCAATATTTCAACATATTATTAGGCTAATATATATTTTTGTCATTAACTAATTTGAAGTCAATTATTTCTTATTAGTTATTTATTGCTAATATTATAAATAATGTTTGTACAATGATCCAGAACTAAATGTCATGCAATTGACTGACAGCTGGATATGGGTGTTAACTGAAACAAAAACTTTTTAGTCAAGGCAAAGTTATAAAGTAACTCAATTATGAGTTAGTCAATCAGTCTGAATATTCCTACTTATATTAAAGGCCCTTGGTAATTAAAATTAATTAATAAAGCAATTGATTTATGAATGTATCTATGGCAACAAATTATCTTTACTAAAAATATATACTGTTCTATTTATAATTTAAACAAATAAATTAATAGTGCTTAAATTAATTTTCTGTTTTCTTTGCAGAGGGATCGGTCAAATGTTAGAAAAATTTCAATCTGGTGATTTTGGTCACTGTCCACGTGTCTACTGCGAATGCCAGGCCATGCTTCCTATTGGTATGCTATACATGTATTTTATTTTTATTTACTATTTAACATGTTTCAGAATAATATTCAAAGCCAAAACAAAAATAGAAACAAACTAAATATTTTAGAAACAAAGCATCAATGAAGTCAACTTAATTGGCCATATTTGCTGCATTTATAGTTTTTGAATCATCCTTATATTTAAATTTAATTTCTCACTTCCACTTTAGAATAATATAAAAGCTACCCTATCATATCAGAAAGAGTTATATAAAAGAAATATTATTACATGGCTATTAACCGTGATTATTTTACTTCATTAAGAATCAAACAATTTTATAAAAATTAAGAATGCATAATTTTTGACATTCAAATGTGTCAAAATTTTACCACAAGTTGTGTAATATATAGGAATAGAAAAGTGTAGGTTAAATAGAGCTGTCTTGCTGTTGTTAGCAGAGTTAATGATGCCTTAGCTGTATTGAATAGTAATATGTTAACTGGTTGAATCCTTAGTGACAAAATAAACAAGAAGAATACCATGTTTAACTCTATATAGTAATGTATATCATTATCACACATATGGTAAGAGATTTCTAAGGGAAAACCTTCTGTTGATCTTTGAGAATATAGTTTCAAAGATACTGTGAAAAGATCATGCGCAAATTTGTAGGCATTTCTATTATTTAGTGATGTGCTTTCTTGATAAGAAGTGAAGAAACACAGCACTAAACACTATTTCATGAGAAGAGTATTTATTAAAAAGTATTTTGTATAACTAAATAAAATTGAAAATACAAAATGTTTTATATGATTTATATTTTTTATGTTATTTTGTGTAGCAAAACTAAACTTCGCTCTTTCTGGGATTATCAGAATGACGAAATTTAAACAAGTATTTTAGCTACACAGTCAGTCACTAGTAAAATAGATCTTAGAATAAAAATATATATCAGGCTTTACTTCGCGGAAGTCCATGCTAACTGAGAAAGTAATTTACATGTAGCTACTTCCGTTATGCTTCTTATAAAAAAATATATGTAAGAACCCAATCGGCCATCCAGGTTTATCAGACGTGCCCGGCGAAGCGATGGTGAAGCTGTACTGTCCGCGCTGCATGGACGTGTACACGCCGAAGTCGTCGCGGCACCACCACACGGACGGCGCCTTCTTCGGCACGGGATTCCCCCACATGGTGTTCATGGTGCACCCCGACTACAGGGCCAAACGTCCCGCTTCACAGTTTGTGCCTAGGTTTGTATTTACAAAATAAAATGTATACACATGTTTTGTATGAAATTGAGTAACTATAATTCTTCATTTATTTTAATTATTTTGGAAATATTATTGTTATTATTTTTAGATCTATTTTTACAAATTTGAATATTTTAACCAGTTAAAAATTAATATATTTTTTCTTAACATTTTGAAGAAGAAGAAGAGAACATTTTAAAAATTTGAACACAGCATTTGAGATTTCAACCTGCGCCCTCGTGTGATATGTACAAGCGCTTCGACCACAGAGCCATGCATTCTTTTTATATTCTTAACATCTCTGTAGGGAGATTTTTACAAATATCCGGGTTGAAATCCCGCTACGTTCAAATTTTTATATGTATTCTTTAAGTATTTTTTCTTATCTCAGTATGGATTAACACTTAAAAAATCAAAAAAATAATTCATTATTGTTCATTACAAACAATGTATGAATATAAAAGCAATATACTTAAAACTAATTGTTCCAGACTCTACGGTTTCAAGATCCACCCGCTCGCATACCAGATCCAGCAGCAGGCGGCGGCGAACTTCAAAGCGCCGCTCCGGGCCCTCGCGTACAACAACGGTAAACGTTAGGACGCCCACGCACCCCTTTGATACAGATTCTACCTGTGCGAGTGAAGCTGTTGAGGGCTTAGTTCAGGTCGTGGTGAAGAATGAGTGAATGAATGGTTTGAAAATATGTATTCGGTTATGAGATGTCAATGAAGTGAAAGTTGCGTGCCAATTCGAATAATATCAAATTCAAATAATTCTATTCAAAATAAGAATAAAGATTCGTTTTTTGAACGTCAACAACATTACCACCTGTTCGCTAAAGTTAATGCCTCAGATCTGAGAACTGGCGCAAGAAACTCAGCGGGACATTTGTTTGTTCTTAAATGGTCATATTATGAGATGAATGTTATTCATGTATTAAGGTTGAAGAGCGAAAGGACATTCACTCTTATGAACTAAAACAATTTCGAATTGCATGTTGCATTTTTATAAGAATATGATGACAATTATATAATATCACTAAAACACTTGCAGTTATAGATTAGAAAAGTGTTAGATTCGAGATTCGAATTGTGTGAAATGATCACGTAATGGACGCTACGGAGAGCTGATGTGTGATAGTGTTGTCAGTGAATTAATGAATGCTATCGAACCTGGCAATACAGTGCTTCCGTTATAATTAAGGCTGGTTCCGTTTCAAATATACTTGCACTTCCGGTTTCGTTGCCATTGCTTCACAAGCAGTGAGTGTAAAGTATAAAGCAGATTTTTTGTAGTAATTAATATTTTTGTAAAATAGTTTGTTATAATATAAATAGTTGGTTGATTTCCATTAGTCAGACGTTATATCAGCCTTAGACGTTATGCAAGGAATGTTGCCTTTTGATGAATGTTGTTTATATTCTAACACGGGAGAATCTGTATCAAATAAATAAAGTTACTATGAAATCAAGTGGGGGAAAACAAAATGTTTTATACATTCGAGTAACGGTCGTCAAATTATTCGTTTACTTATTTGTCACATTCGTCCTACTCATAGAAATCGCATAACGACATTAACTTTGCAACCATGATCGACCATTTTGAATCAATAAATATTATAAAAATTAATTAACAAGTGTTTGTTGTTAATATCGCGAGCTTGATTACGATTACTTGACGAATGGTCCATCATGGGGGCGACTTTGTACGGAACCCATCGACCATGCTAACCAGTAGATATCACGACTATAAAGCAGTCAGACTTTGTGTAGTTCACGTATCATTTGCTAAAATCGATTAGATTAGTGAAGTATATTGTTCCAAATCTTGATGGTGTATCTGACAGAGCCGTTTCGTCTTATATTTATAAAGAAATATATAGGGTCGTGTAAGTTTTTATTTTTATATCCAGTAAATTATAGGACTTAGGTCGTTTTAACATTAGCGCGTTTGTTTCGTGGAGATTCCTTTGGTTATTGTATGGATACCAGTAATTATAAATAAATATTATGACAACTTTTGGCCTTTTTCTTGCTTATCCTGCATGTTAACCACTTTCTCTCCTTTCGCTGTATGCATTTTATTGTATTAATGGAGTTTTGCACAATCCTAGATCATACAGTCGTCTAAATGTATAAGAAATATAAAAATAAAGGCTAAAGCAATATATTAGTAGCTATCAGTAATTTAACCTCAGGTTCAGTAGATTGCTAATGATTCATCTCAGTCCTCAGTACATGTAAATAAACATGCTTGTATTAAAGAATCTGTGAAAGTATTAATCAGTGTTGCATCAATGTTATTAACTTGTGGCTTAAATTTAATAAAATTTCTCAACTAAAATGACTTCTAACAAAGGTGATTGCAGATGACTTAAAATATTGTATTATTTTTCATAATAATGTTTAAGGTTACTACTGATTATTAAAATGTACTGTTATTAGTAGCAAACTAGATGTTATTAGAAGTAGACAATTTTTCATTAATAGTTTATTATGTGTAAAATTGGTCAAATTACTGTTAAGTTAAACACAAGCCAAAAATAATACTTATTATATATGTTTAAATAAAAAAGAACTAATTTTTGGTAATCTTTATTTATTATCTTCAACAATAATATTGATTTCTTTCATTTTAATATAAAATTTGTTTGCTACAGAGACGAAGATAACAAGTAACATTCCAAAATGATTAAACCCATCGAAGTGCTGCACCCCCTCGAGCAGACACACGGAGAGGACAGTGGCGCTTGACATACAATTTCAAACATTATTTATTTAATTATTACAATTAATTAATTTTTAATTAAATAGTCGTGTTTTTAATTCAATAAAGTTTATTTTTACGTTTTCTGTATGCTATATTTTTTTTAACGAAATAAGTAAGTTGAATGTATAAATAAGATAATACATTTATTTTGTATTAATAAATACTTAAATAAAATATAATGAAGCCTAATAAGATGTCACAAATTTACATATATCTTTAACCAATCCAATATCATTTAATTCTTCAAACATGGTATTATCTAGTTTAACTTTGTACAGTTTTATATACTTCAGTGCAGCCAGTTTTAAATCTTGACAATTATAAAGGTCTGAAATTGCAAGAATATCAAAAACATTATCTCTATTTATCTGGCATATTAGTGCTTGTTTGGAGAGTTCTATTAAGCCCTTAAGGTCATATTTATCACTCAACATCATAAGATGTATAAAATTGCAAGTTTCCAGATTTTCTAAAGTTCCCGTATATAGAAAGTAAATTATTTGTTTTAAATCTTCACTCTCAACATCCACCATTTTCATATAACTATATTGACTTTCAGCAGTGTTTTCTTTAAGCATTGCTTTAAATACATCACTATTAGCACTCAAAATAATTTTATGTGTATTAAATTTAACACCATCTGCAGATTCTATAACAAAGTCAGAACATATAGGATCATTCAAAAGTGCTTTAAAATCAGGCAGATTTGTCCTATTCTTAGAGGAATTACTTGTCCCACAATTGTTTCTTAAATATATTGATATGTACAATTTTAAATCTTTTAAAACTTCCACATCTACTTCTTGAAAGTTGTATGTAATAACGTAATTGCAACCCAGTGACTTTGAATCTTCGAATTCTACAGTTTTATGTGTAGTATTCAGAAAACCGGCGTTTTGCCTTTTATTTATAGTAACACTGTTTGAAGATGCTATAGATAAATTGAAGTGGCCTTGAAGACGATTAACTACAAAAATATGAAGTAAAAAGATTTTGCCAACAATTTCAGTTTTACAATTAAACCACAAATCGGGGACGTCTTCTATATATGTTCCACCGATATTATAAAAATTGGGTCGGTAACATTTTTCGTAAACTTTTTCTAATAGTAGCCACTTAATATCACGACTTTGACACGGACGATGGCCAAATATGACTTCATTATCCTGCAATACATATTTATATGAATTAGTTTAGAAATTAAACAATTATTGCAAAAGTATTAATTATACGTACCGATATATCTAGATTTTTGTTCATCTTTACCAAAATATCAGAGATCAGAGATTTCTATAGAAAAATTGTGTAAATATGACTCATCTCATCGATTCCCATCAGCAATAAACAAAATACACTGTATCACAACAAGTATATCTATTGAAGATTGAATGTCATTAAGACCGGCAAGTTAAAAAAATCGATTGCTGTCAGTTACTCTAGTCGGGTTGTATTTCGAATAAATTTTGAAATTTGTTTACAGATCAAAGTGATCCAAGTTTAGGATAAAGACGTTGAAATATAATTTTTTTATGAGCTAGAAGCCTAACCATTGCATATTACTGTTAAAATATTTTTTCCAATACTCTTACTAGATTAGTTATATCATTTTATATAAATTAATGCTTAAGTAATCCAAATTAATTGATGAAAACAATTATTTGATTTTTGATCGATTTCAGTGTCTGGGTATCGGTGATAAATCAAATGAGTGATTAAACTATTTATTTATGTATATATAATACATAGAATACTTATAACTAAACAATCAATAAATATATTTATATAATTATTGAAATTAAAGACAGTATGATAAAACCTTTTTCTGGAAAGTTTACCAGTTTTATTTTTCTTTTTATTTTTTTTTGTAGTTCTGTTAAGTCAGCTTTAATATTTTTCTTTGTAAGTGGCTAAATAATTTTATGGCAGTTGTCACTTCATAATTTATGACATTTGACAGCGACAAATATGAACTTTATTTGACGTAAAAATTAGTCTCCATGAATATCATTTATTATATTGTTTGGACCTTTATTTTTTAGTTTTACATCATTAAATATTCCATACATTTTTACTGATGCTATGATATATTTTGAGGCTGCTGGCCTCAGTAAATATGGTTCTAAACGCTGCTGTTCAGATGCTTAGGTTGGTTATCATTTCACAATTTATATATTGACATAGTCGTTTCTTGTGATATTTTATTTAAAAATATATTTTAAGCATTATATTTTTCAGATAAGCTTTTTAAAATAAACATATCAGTTTATACATGTAATATTTCTTTTTGCTTATAAAACACCATTAAATATTTTCTTATATTACTCTACACTTTATGCTAAATATTTCAGGGAAGCCGAGGAGTTAAAGCAAAAAATATTAAAATTTAACAATGGCATTTCAATGCTGCAGGACAATAGCCTTTGGTCCACACAACAACAGTTACAAAAGGTAACTCTTATGGTAGAAAAATTATATAACTTTGTAGTATAACACTTTTCATATTTTATTCTAATCACTAGTCAGACACGCTAATTCATAGTAAAAATATATTTTTCAGGTATATCAAAAGGTCTTAATGCTAGATTTAGATTATGCTCTTGAAAAAAAAGTGGAACAAGATCTGTGGAATGTTGGCTTTAAGCAACAAATTGAGGCTTTACAAGCTATCTCTAAAGATAGAAAGGTATACCTATTATGAAATATATATAAACTAAACTTGTATAATTATTGTAAATTATATGGGACTTGGTTATTTTATGTTTTGTTAAAACTGCTTGAGACATGACTGTGTATCTTTAGAAAACATATAAACTTAAATAAGTAACATTCATAAATGTACCAAATAATAATTTCTGTATTTGTATGTGCTGCATATTAAAAAATAATTAATTGATGTTCAACATTTTTCATTCATATTATAGATAACCATATTGCTTTGTTATCACCTACACTTTTACAATATTTTGTCCATTCCATAATTAAAACCTTTTCCTGTAAGATAAACTATCAAAGCATACAGTTGTTAATATTATTATTACAGAATCAACTAAAGAGTGAAGCTCAAGCAATGCTGTCATGGGTACTTCAAGCAGCTGCTGGATTTTATCTTTGTCTGCTACATCAAATTTGTACAACTTTCAAATTAGATCTTCCATTTAGGTAATGTATTCTTCTTCTTCTTTTTTACTTAATTTATGGTGTTTCGAGCGTGCCAGTTGAGCACAATTGACTTCACCAATGTCACATTGAATGGAGAACACACAACAGAGAATGTGTGTGTAATGTAAAAAAAAAAATTACACAATAGAGGAATTCATGTTTAGTCTTATCCAGTTTTATAGGTAATCTATTTTTATTTTACACAAAGAGATTTTCTTTAAAGATAATTTAACTGTGTCAAGATATGTGAACTTATGATGACTGGCGGGACTATTTACTTCATAATTGTGGATACTATTCTAACTTGGCACATATGTATAATATTATATTTACTGACAAGATACTATATTTAGAAAAACAAAACTAGTTAATCTTAATAATTAAATAAAAAAACATGCAAACATATGAACACAATATATTGTGAGTGTATTTGGACACCGGTTCTACATAATTGTAGTAAATAACATAAGTCACATAATAACAGTTCACTTCAGAGAAGCATTCCTCACCTATCTGCAACAGCAACAATTGACATGAATTTATGTTTTTATAATTGTTATTTACTAAGACTACCCTCATTTACAATAGACTCCTAAATATACATAATATTTAATTATTAATTAGACAAACACACTGTCACATCAATATTATAGAATAAATATATTTAATCTGTTAAGTAAATAATGAATAATGTTTCAGGCGTCGCGCTTCCCTACTAGGTGCAGTAGAAGGGTGGGAAGCAAGTCCTTCCAGCATGGGTGTGGGATCCGCCGCGCCTGGTGCAGCTCGATATGCTTGCCAACACTGTCTAGTACATTTGGGTGATTTGGCAAGATACAGGCAACAACTGCGTGTTGCTCATACATTCTATAGACACGCTTTGGCTGTGTCGGTACATTCTGGACAGCCTTATAATCAGGTAAAGTCAATGTATAATTTAGGTAGTATAATAAAAAATTAACAATACACACCTATAAATGTAGGCATTATTGTTTGAAGTTGTTTTTTTATTGAAATAGTAATTAGAAAGATAATTAATATTGTGCTGTAATATTTCTTTTTATCTTGTGATGTGTACGTATGAGAAGAAAATTTAATTTAAAATATTTTTAATTTGTTTATAACTAAAATATTTATTATTATAATAACAAATGTTTTGATTTTTTTAATAAAAAAGAAAAAGCATTTTTGACTATTTAAAAGTTACTTTTAAAATATTGTATTTGAGAGGATATCAATACTTTTCTTTTTTTTTTATTATCTGCAATCAGATAAAAGTAACATTTACAAAAACATGGCGCAGTGGCGTAGCGTCTGCTTGTATACGCGTCAGTTTATGGGTGCGATTCCCACTCGGGGAAGATGTATCATTTCATTTCTATTTTCTTCGCTCTGGCAACTAGGCGTTGAATTCCGCCACTCAACACGCAATGCCTTGAAAAGGCTGAAAGCGAGATAATGAGTGTTCTTGCGGTTCCCTCTACCCACCCTGCCAAGTGCGGGATAAAGCGTGAAGCTATAAAAATAATAGTATAATTGTCTTCCAGCTAGCACTAGTATCGTGGCGTCGTGGAAGGCGTTTGGCCGCTGTGTACTGGCACGTGCGCTCTCTCTTAGTACGCGCGCCATTTCCGCCCGCGCCCGCCAACCTTGCGCGGACTCTAGCCGCTGCCGCCAGGTTATTTCTTAGTTTACTATATATAATAAATTTTAAAACCTTTTTTTACTGTAACAGTGTATGTTTTTTTAATTTTTTAATATCAATATATCTATATAATGAAGCGCAAGTATGTATATGCAAAATTTATTGTATTTTGTTCTGATAATGCAAGTAGTCTCAGTAATCTATATAATCAATTCTATATTTATTACAATATTTAAATCTTTACAGTCACGATGTAAAGGAAGCGCCGTCATTGCCGGTACTACCAGGGGTCACCACTTCCTCAGTGCCAGCTAAGAACATTCCAGAAAGATTGGATTCCCATACATATGTGAATGAACTTGTACGAACGGTGCATTACTTGCATAGTATAGAACAGTATGTATATATATATGTTTTTATGTAACTTCTGCATTTAGCAATAGACAGTCAAAGCCTTATATATAAATAGGTCATTTTTAATTTTTTGCTTGTTTTTTTTTTTTAAAAATTATTCATTAATTTCGATTAATCAATTATTTCGATAAAGCAAAAATATTATACTATATTTAGTTTAGTTGACTACAGTCAACTTAATTTTATTACTTTTACTGTGATTACATCATGGATACTTAATTTTATTTAATTATTATTTTATAAGTTTTGAAAAACGGTGTTCATTCCTTCCTTTTAAATGTTGTTATATCATAAACATCATTTTTAACAGGTTGGACACAGCGGCGGACCTAGTCAATACTTTAAGTTCATCACTGTCCTCACTCATAGCCACCGATAGCTTCGATTCTATGACTTTAATAAAGGTATGATAAAATCAATTGATTAAATTTAAATAACAAATAAAATTAAGTACTAGGTATTTAATGTAATGAATACATATTTACTGACGTAAACTAAGATAACAAAAAGACTAGTAAATAAGTGTAAGTTAATTTTATATGACTACCTCGTGGCGTAGAGTAACAGCCTGTAAACGCAACGGTTTACGGGTTCAATTCCCACTCGGGGCGGATAGATTATTTCTTTTTCATTTTTTTTTACTAACTTCCCATGGTTCCTCCGGTAGTCACTGCCTTCCCTGCTATGAGCGGAATTAAGTGTGTACCTAAAAACAAAACAATATGCAAATATCATTATAAGTAATAATAAATTTTGATTACGAACCTGACTAAAAATAATAATATTGCCAACAGATGACCTGCGTACTAATATGGTTAGTGCACTCGTCTACGGAAGACTTCTCCCTCGAGGACACAGCGCTGAGTTCGTGCGAGGCGCGCGCCGCCCACCTGTCGCGCGCGCTCGCCGCCGACACCTCCTTGTCGATGCTGCTGCCCGCGTACAGCGCGGAGCAGCCGCCGCGGCGGGTGTTGCCAGCACGTGAGTGGAATTGTTTTTTTTTTCTTTTTTTTTCTTTTTTTTTTATTAGGCTAGTTTCCAAAATTTTAAAATCGAGTTCACAGTTTACCTTATCATCTATTTGACCCAAAAAAAAATTATTTTGAAAAATAATAATATTTTCTTTATTTATTTTGCATTCAAAAAATTGTATTTAAATTTGTCTCGAAAACGCACATAACTATCATGGCGTCTTGTGTGACGTCACGCCGTGCAATCGCATCGTAACAGTGTTGAGTTTTATCCATGTTCTTATGTTATCTTACATCAGAAATTAATACTTGTAATACAAGTACTGCACAGTGCCCCACTGTAAAAGCACAGTCCTAAAAACGCCAAAAAAAATATTTATTTACGTTCCAAATGGTAAAAAAATAAGAAAACAGTGGTTAAAACTTGAGTAAATTCTGATGAACAAAAGTTACTGTTCACCGCAAAGAATCTTCCAATCATAACGGCGTCAATTTTGGGCAAATTACTGCTGTTTGCCTTAATGAATCCTGTTTCCATGATTAAATATTATTGTCTTCTACGAATTTACTAAAAACTGCTGTATCAATTTGAAGAAAATTACTAGAAAACGAAATATCTAAAAAATAGCGCGTTGTATTACAAGACAAATGTCAACAACAACAATGTAGGGGTGAACGACATAAATCGATATATCATAAAATATCGATACATGCACGCGATATATCACTTCAACTCAATATTATCAAATCAACTAATATCGATATGTATAATCGATATATTTCATACGATATACCAAATGTCGTGAGAAATAAAAACACATGCCATTCCTTTTTATATTGATGCTTTATTTACGCAGTGTTACCGCCAGTGTGAAATTGACCAGTAAGTTAGTATTGGTAGAAAATGGGTGAGCCTATAACACTGACAACGATATAAAGGCAAATATTCTCCGTGAGGGCAGTGCGCAGTAATCAGATGCCAGGTCTACCTACATTTTGGTAGATCTACCAATTTTTACTTCAGTCTGCCTATCTACTACCGTAGACCTAAAATTTACCTATTTTTTTAATTAGTTTAATTGCTGAAAAAAGTATGTAGTTAAGTGTAAAGATTTATTTTTAATAAATTAAGTTAATTCGTTTCTTCGTCCTAGCTGTTTTTACTTGCATTAATCTGAAACGTATGTAACATTGTAAGAATAGTTAAATACAAACAAATTTCTTACAATATATCGAAAATATCGATATATTTGGACAATATATCGCAAAGTATCGATAGAACACTACAACATATTTTATCGAAAAAAATATCGATATTTTTTTTATACGAACATCTCTATAACAATGGCGTCTCGCACGGCATGACGTCACGCTTTTTTATTGGCGTTCATTGTCACGTGACATAGAGCCTAATTTCTTTCGATTCATTTCATTAAAATAAAATGAATCGATGAATATTTTTATAGAAAACAGTATTTTTTGATAAGTAAACATCATGTTAATATTATAAAAATTAAAATCTATCAAGTATATTCTCAGTGGAAACAAGCCTATTGTTTTACTGAGCTTATAAAATATTTGTTGTGTTTATTTAGTTTGTATATTTTTTTATCTGTGATTTTTTTGATATTTTGTTTTATATGTTTGACGTGATCGTCGGTGTGTATGTGATTTTTTTAAATTTTATTTTCAATATAAACAAGTTACAAATATGGCTATCGTTTTTTAAACATACATGCAAGATGAGTGGTGGCTTCTATATAATTTATTATAAATATTCTTAATTTAAATGAAATGAAATATGTTCTTTTTTTAAATAAAAAAAAACCTTATTTGTGAATTTTGTTTCAGTGAAGATCTGGCTCCACTGGATCGTCTACCACCCGAAGGTGGTCAGTTCGAAGGCGTGGGCGTCCCGTCCTCAGCTGTGGGCGGCTCTTGCGTATGTTTTTAATAAACTGTCACCCGTCGCTAAGGAATATGACGATAAATGTAAGTTTATTTGAGTTTAGGACGAGTAAAGTCAGCCTTAACCATAATCAGTCAAAGCAGAAGTTTATTTTAAGTTTAGTTAAAATTTGTTAAAAAGTTATTTTAAAGGAAATTATTACTATACAAATTAACTATTTTTTTATAATATAATATTATTACACAAATGAGGTATAGTAACACAGTTTTAGACAAATATTTTTGAATCCACGTTGTATCCCGCATATAGAAGTGTCGCATTCGCAGTCAGGCCCTTTACCTTTGCCACGACGGCTCCAATGATATATTATTTAATAAACTTGTAATAAATTTTAGACGATGCAGTGCCGCTGCCGGAAGATGAAGAGCTGAATGGTTTTCTGCCACTAGAAAAGGCATTTAAAGGCCTCAAATTTAACAACTCAAGCTGGGAATCGAACAAGTTGACTGAGAACGACATTAATGACGACGATGTTGGGTAAGATATGTATTATATACACACCCACATACGCACACACATATGCACGTAGGAACACATAAATACACGTACGCATGCACATATACACGCACGCACACATACACGTACACATGCACGCACGCACACACACACACTCGCTTCATCAAACGGCACACATAGCCATGATTGAAGCATTTACTACTTACCAAATACTTTGCACAGTTGTATCTAAGGCCATTTTGTTACATGTCACAGATCAACAGGCATCTCCAGCCTATCTTTAATAGGTGAGCCCGAGTTAGAGCACCGAGTGCGGGCGGCGCGCCTCCTCTGTCTCGGACAACGTCTTGCGGAACAACATGGTGACCATCTCAGTTTTACTACGTGAGTACTTTTTATAGTCATACAATGATTAATTTTTATTGTACTTTTTCTGTATTGTACTTTTGTCTAAATTCGGGAAATGTCGTGCTTTGTTTTAGTAGAGCGTGTAATAGTGAATAATGCTTTGAGAGTAAAATGCTCGTCCCAGACTATTTCAAAGTTATCTTGTAATTTTGTTGTTAATGACTGATTGAAATTTGTAAATTACCAATTTGAAAAAAAAAGAATGTCCCGCTGAGTCTCTTACTTGAGAAGAACTAGTCTTCTCACGTCTGAGGCAATAATTTTAGTGAATAAATAAGCTTGTGCCTTCATATATAGAACATTTTTTGACCTTGACTTTGATCTTAACACTACAATCGCACCACGATCAACTTTTCCATTATATTTAAAACTTTTTATATTTATAAAAATAATAAATAAATATTTAATAATACTTAATGACAACATATAGAAAAAATTAACGCAACGGAATATGAACCCCACGCCCCTTGCAAACCATGCAAGCGCTCTCACCACTAAGCCAAACATTCTCCATCACGCTGCGTCGAAATTCTTATATACTTTATACAACTTATTTCGTTGTTAGCATCTATGTAATTTTAAGGTTTCTTCAGGTATTTGTACTCTTTAAAAAATATAAAAATATTCAATATTCAATTATTTCATTTCCTTCTTCCTGTAGCAATGAAGACGGCTACGTCACATTCGAAGCAAACGAAATTGACATGGAACAATTACAACAAGCCTTAGAGCATTTAAGCACCGTACGGAACCCTGAACCCCATGAACCCCGTATAACTGAGGGTTCGCCGGGCAATTTGTCTCCAGTGAACCCGTCGACACCTTTGACCCCGTCCCCCTCGCTGTCTGTGCCTCAACCCCCTGTCATAATATCTGAAGCTGATTTTAGGGAGAAAGGTATTTTTAAAACATTTCTATAAAATAAAAAAATCAATTCACTTTTAAACGGTTAAGCTTTAGATAGTAAGCTGTCTACCAGATTGAGCCTGTTAGTTCTTGTCAAACCAAAATTGCTTTCTTATTTGTCAGACGAAGAATATATATTTTTTTCTCATCTGTATATTTATTTAGAGGACTGTCGTGGCGCAAAAGCGTAACGTACGCCTGTAGCTTGACGGTTTCTGAGTTCGATTCCCACTCGGGGAAGATGGATTTTTCTATTTCCATTTTCTTCGCTCTGGAAACTAGGCAAAGCGCGGCGTTGAGTTCCGCCACTCAACACGCAATGCCTCGATAAAGGCGCAAAGTGGGGACTAAGCAACGGAGTGTCTTAACACTAGATTGCTATGTTTCCTGCAGTTCTATCTGCCTACTCTGCCATATGCAGGATAAAGCGTGAAGCTAAAAAAAAAGTATCTACCAACATTTGCTATATTAAAAAGCTACATTTACTATATAAAGTTAAAAATTGTTTAAATCTTTGTTTGAAAAAATAAATATATTTGCTTTTCAGAAAAATTCAAAATTAACATTTACTTTTTTCTCTCACATAAATCAAGTATTACATTTACAATATTTATATATTATTTTCATTGACAGTTAGAGAGAAACGCGTCGGCATCCTCAAGCCGCAAGGTTCGTTAGAGCGCGCCAGGGAGGAGCGAGCCCTGGCCACTACACAAGAAGAGCCGGTAAACATTTTATTTTTTATGTTTTAAGAATTTAATAAAATACTTAAAGAAAATATATAAAATTCTTCGCGATTCCCAAGAGGACGCAGGTTCAAATCCCACTGCGTTCAATTTTTTATATGGTTTGTTTGAGTATTATTTCTATCCTTAGTGTGGATAAACACTTTTTTTTAACTAATAACAGTACAAATGGGTATCTATTTATTTATTGTCTCGAGTATATATTTTGAGAGTTGAGACTCAAAATCGTTTACTGAGAAGTTTACATTTATAAAGATGTAGGTCATTTATTATAAAATTTATTGTGGATATCAAAATTGTATAATGTAAATAAAAGACGAAATTTATAAACATAAGAAACTCTTTTAAAAACAGCAGAGTTTTGTATGGTAAAGACTACAAAAGCGATAAAGTTTGTTAAGCACCCGTTTGTATTGGAAGGAAACTTTCTAATATTGCTCGTAAGTGGTTTATGTCTTTTGCTCGAAACATATGGTCTACATATGTTTCGATGTTTTTCTTTAAAAAATAACTTAAACTATTTCTGTTTTCTAAATGTATTTTTTACCGTCGTGGCGCAGAGGCGTAGCGTCTGCCTGTAAACGCGACGGTTTGTGAGTTCGATTCCCACTCGGGGAAGATGGATTTTTCTATTTCCATTTTCTTCGCTCTGGAAACTAGGCAAAGCGCGGCGTTGAGTTCCGCCACTCAAAACGTAATGCTTCGAACATAGCGGAAAGCGGGGACGGAGAAAGCAGGGACTAAGCAACGGAGTGTCTTAACATTAGGTTCCCACGGTCCTGCAGTTCCCTCTGCCTACCCTGTCATATGCGAGATAAAGCGAGAAGCTAATATATATATATATATATATATATATATATATATATATATATATATATATATATATATATATATATATATATATATATATATATATATATATATATATATATATATATATATATATATATATATATATATATATATATATATATATATATATATATATATATATATATATATATATATATTCTATATAACTTAAAGGAAGCAGAAGCCGCGGAAGAGAGTAAAAGCGAAGATAAGAAGGAAACGCGCAAGCCTCGCGTCAACATCGCAATGGCCGCCATCATGCGCAAGCAGGAAGAAACTAACAAACAAGTTTGTATATTTTATTTAATATTTATTCATGTCCATAAATATATGTTAAACATCAGAGACGAAGCCTTAACTAAAATAAAGAGATGTCATACTATATATTATTTTTTTAATTGATTTTTTTGTGATGAATTAATTGAATGTATGTTTAGGTGAAATTCGTAACACCGCCTCCGACTCCAGATTCAATAAGCGACACAGCGGATTCTAAAGAAGACAAACCCAAAGTGATACAGCCAAAAGCTATCAAATCCCTTACTAACCTACCATTGGGCAGAAAAACTGGTGGGATACTCTCTTTAAAGGACAAATCTGCGGGATACCCACATTTACAGAACACCGACCCAGAACCTAAGAAAACAGACAAAGAGGAGAAAAAGGAATCTAAACCTAATCAAAGTGTTAGCCCCAATTCTCAAAGCTATCAAAAACGAGATCAATCTAATTGGCCCCCATCCCAAAGCTACGATGCTCCTAGGATGACATTCCAAAAGAACTACGGTATACAAAATACAGGGCTTAGTTATAATCCAAATTACCAAAGCAACCAAGGTATCAAACTTCCAGTGGTCAATCCGAAGGAAATAGACGTGAGGACCGCAGCTCTTCAGAAGCAAAGCTCCCGCCAAGAACTGTTCCAAGATGGTCACAAGTTCAATCAGAATTATCAAATATCTGGGGACAAAAAGAACTTTTTGAACGATTTACCTCCGCGTTTCGCTAACCAGTACAGATATTGGCAAAACGCTCAAGACAGCCAGTTTAACGAGAACAAATTTAGAGACGATACGGTGAAGAATAATGTGCCTTTCAACACAAATGCAAGGCAAAATTGGCCTAGTGAAAGTCAAATCCAATGGTGGAAGCCCGAGAATCAACCTAATTTCAGCCCACAAAACTTTGCCAATCCACCCATCAATCTGCCAAATTTCTACTCGTCACTGCCAACCAGTATGCCAAACCCGTACACGAATATGCCATTCAATCAAACAATGCCTAGTTTAGGGCAAAATATGCCTAATTTATCCCAAAATATGGCACAAAATAGTCAAATTAAGCCGGAAAATATGGTGAACTATCCACAAGCAATAGGCCCTCAAATGCAGAATATGCAAAATTTGGTGACGTCACCCAATTTCAATTCCAATTTAAGTAGTTTTCCATACAATCCCTCTTTGAGCTACGATTCGTCTATGTATCCGAATTTCACTAATTTCCATCAAATGAAAATGGACAAGCCGTTTCAAGGCCAGGGTAAGGAACCGGATGCCCTCAACTTTGCCCCCAACGTGCTAGATATGCAAAGAAACCTCAACTATTCAGAATTTGGAGATGGTGCTATGAAACCTTTAGACGAGGTAAATTATTCTTTACTTTTTCCGTTGTTTTTATTAAAAATTAAGCCATCATGGCGGTGTTGAGGATTTATTTGTTTTCATTCCCTCGCACTAGTAATGTGCGTCACAGTATATATAGAAGTAAACCTGTATACGCGACGGTTTGTGGATTCGATTCCCACTCGGGGATGGTGGATTTTTCTATTTCTATTTTCTTCGCTCTGGAAACTAGGCAAAGCGCGGCGTTGAGTTCCGCAACTCAACACGCAATACCTCTAAAAAGGTAGAAAGCGGGGACGGAAAAAGCAAGGACGTAACGAAGTAACGGAGAGTCTTAACATTAGGTTCCTATGGTGAGTTGGTTGATTGGTTCCTGCAGTCTGCCTACCCTACCATGTGCGGGATAAAACGTGAAGAAATAAAAAAAAGCATTATAGAAATACTTACAGAAAGCACAACGGAGTGTCTTAACACTACATTCTTTCTATTCCACAGCGCCATGTTCGCTTCGCTATTTTTAATTATGTTTTATATTATCCCAAGTAATTTATTAAATCCCAATCCCCAGTAATTTACTATATAAGTATTATATATAACAGCAGGCAGCGACTAGTGGTGAAACGAGCACCTACTCGTTGTTCAGCGGAGCCCCGGACGCCGCCGCGTGGCCGCCGAGACTACAACAGGTTGTAAATAGCTTATATATTTTCTGCATCTTTTGTCATGTGGTACATATACAAATGAAAAAAAAAATTATAATGATAAAAGAAATTTGGTAAACTTAAATACATTATATTTTTGTTATACTTATTCTAGAAATTCCATATTTTTTTTTAATCAAATTAATATTTGTGAATAATTAATAAACAATGTTTTCAGTCTCTATGGTCGGGTCCGGGTCCATCTCCATTGGAGCGTCTTCTAGAACAGCAAAAACAAATGAAGCCCTCACCTCACTGACATTTGTCTAATAGAAAAAGTTCTAAACGGCTGGTCTCTAGCCTTTAGGATATACGTAGTTCCTGTGTATTTGGAATTTGAACCGCCTTTTGAAAACTATTTCAAGTGTTTATAATAATTTTATATGTAATGTCACGTTTTGTATATTTATATATCATGTCATGTCATGATTCAAGATGGCGGAAATTAGGGAGTAGTATAATTAATTATTAAGCGTTTTTGTTGTTAATAAAGCGGTGTTTATTTACATTATATGTCAAAAATTATTTTAGCTGATAATTTTTTATTTTTTGAATTGAAATTGCAAAATTTGTCATCTTGAGTTAAGTAAATCTTGTTTTATGTCGTATATCATTTTAATATCTATATGATTAAAAATAAGAAATAAATACATACAAATTATAGCAAAGGGACTTGTTTAGTGTTATTAGTGTGTACTTTGTCATAACTTTCTCGCTGTCAAAAATGATGCCTGTGTCTCAAAAGAAAAAAATGTAATCACAAGATGATTTTTTAAATATCGCGTATCAAGCTGAAATTAATATCAATTGTTCAGTACAAGTCAACACAATTCAAATATTTTTCCATATTTTATTTTTTTTTTCCATTCGTTATAAAGTTCAACAGGATTTATACAATTTTTAAAATATATTATAAAAATACATATTTATGCTTTATATATATTTTGTGCACATTTATAATCGCAAATTTAAGTCAACTTTTACATGTTTTGCTTCCCGTTATACCCAATATAGTGTATTAATTTATGAAAGTATTACGATGCCGAGTACTACTCGCACTTGACCGGTATTCTTAAAAGAATAACGCTTCTATGTACGTAATATGCTTCCAATACAGATATTTTTCTATGAATAAGAGTATCCTATTTTGTAAATAAATGTAAAGCGAACTGTTTGTCATATTTACTTACCCAAATACTTTTAGTTATCAGCTTCATTTTATACATATTTATTGTACTCCATTTTCACTATTTCACGTTCGAAATATGCTACTTTTATATTTTTGTACAGATAATACAATGTATAATATAAAATCGTAAAAGTTGGGGAAATTTAAAGTGCGAAATATTAGGTTTTTTTTCTTTAAGAACGTTTAATTATTTAAAATTGGAATGTAAATTGTTTTTTTTTTTTATATTTTAAAAAAGGTTCTTTTTGATGTCATATTGTGAGTCATGGCCGAAAGAATAAAACGAATGATATGATTATTGGATATAATCATGTCTTAAGTTAAGACTTTGGGCTATTATTGATTTGCATTCTTAAATTGGCATTTAACATATTCTATAAATTAAAAATTCATTGCATCTTTGTAATTTTTTAACTAGAATATTTAGTATTTTTATATACATATTAATAACAGTTGTGTAAAATTATTATATTGAAAAGTTCACTAGTAAGTGGTAATCATAACTTGGTTTCTGTTCAAGTAATTATTATATAAGCTTAGTTAAATTAGATCTTTGTGTTGTATCTGTTTAAATATAAATTGTCCGATTGAAATTAAAATTTCTGTTATTTTTTTTTTAATTTCTTCGTCATTAATTTTCTTTGTTTATAATATAATTCTCATTGTATGACATAAAGTCTTGGTTTTGTTTTGTTGAAAGATACCAGTACTTTTTTTACTATATAACTTGTAATTTTTCTTGATTACACATTTATTAGTGTAAAAATTGGGAGGCAATTTATAAATAAGAAAAATAACAACTTTGGAATTTTCTAATAAAGTTATTTTTGTTATATATCTAATGTTTTAATTGATATTTTTATTTTTCAAAAACAGAGTAACAGGCTCAAGACGAGAGCACTATAAAAAAAGTAAGTATTTTAGTGAAAAAGGAACAGTAAAAACGCAGAATTCAATAATTTAATTTATTTATTATTTCATTACAATTGTAATACATTTTCTAGTTTTTAAAAGCGTATTTAATAATAATCTAATAGCATTAAAACAATATTTACAATGTCACTAAGAAAAATAAAAATATTTTTATACATGCACCTAAAATATTATACTGTAACTTGGCAATGATTTTAAAAAAAAAACATGAAACAGAATAGCCATCTTATATTAATGATTTTATTACAATTTTATTTTACCTTCGATATTTAAATTAGAACAGTTTTTTAAAATGGCAACATCTATTCTTTTCAAATTTTTTCATATGACAGTCCTATTTATTATTATTTATCTGTTTAGAAATAGTAATAGACAATAATCTATTGGACATAAAATCAATTATTTTTTACATTATATGCATATATTACAATGTGTTCACTATAAACAAATATTTTATAAATTGGATCATTTTATATTACGTAGCGTAAAAAAGCCTTGTCAAAATGTTGATTCAGTTCAAACAAATCACATTTTCGTGATAATTATAAAAAAAATAATAATTTCGTAATTATTTACTTAAACAGTAAACTTATAAGTAGGTACATTGTAAAAGGATATGTAAAATTTACAAAATTGACACAAATGTACAAAGCAGGAGGAGAATATCACAACCCTGGCGCAGTACGTCGTTATATCAGTTTCGTATAGTGCTTAAAGCGTTACCAGATTTTACTTAGACAAGTGAGCAAGAAGACTTCACCTCTACTAGGCAAGAGTTTCACCACATCTTAATATGAATGTGTAGTGACTGTGAATCAGCGAAAACACGAAAATTTGCATTTTAAAGTAATATTACTATATATATTATATTTTCTCCGTCCCCACTTTCCGCCTTTTTCAAAGAATTGCGTGTTGAGTGGCGGAACTCAACGCCGCGTTTTGGCTAATTTTCAGAGCGAAGAAAATGGAAAAAGAAAAATCCATCTTCCCCGTGTGGGAATCGAACCCTCAAACCGTCGCGTTTACAGGCAGACGCTTACGCCTCTGCGCCACGACGGAAAGCCGGGACGGAGAAAGCAGGGACTAAGCAACGGAGTGTCTTAACACTAGGGTCATATGGTCCTTGCAGTTCCCTCTGCCTACCCTGCGATATGCAGGATAAAGCGTGAAGCTAAAAAAAATATATTTTTTTATAACTTTTTTTTAGCTTCATGCTTTGTCACGCTCATACCAGAGTAGGCAGAAGGAACCGCAGGAACCGTGAAAACTTAGTGTTAAAACACTCCATTCCCCTATTCCCGCCTTTTTGAAAGCATTACGTGTTGAGTGGCGGAACTCAACGCCGCACTTTGTCTAGTTGCTAGAGCGAAGAAAATGCAAATGAAAAATCCATTTCTCCCTAATAGGAATCGAACCTACAAACCGTCGCGCTGAGCTTACATAAAGACGCTACTCCTCTGCGCCACATCATCACTCTTTGTTATATTTAAAATGAATTCTTTAATAAATGCATATAACAGTAAATCTTTAAGCACTAAACACAAACATTCAAACTTGCACATCAAGAATCATTCATTCGCTTTTACTCATTAAAAAATATATAATTTATAATTTTATATGTTGTCATTAACATAAACAACATATAAAATCATAAATTACATTATTTTTTATTTAACGGACTGTAAACAAATCATACCATAAAAAATACTATTAATATGCAATTAGACTAATTTACTGTATAATGTAAACAATGGAGTACAAAAAGAAGGTATTTCTTTTATTTTCTTGTATCTAATCGGCCGTAAAGGTTGACTAGGCGTGTAATCGCGTTCGCGTCCAATAAGTTAATATTGCAATACTATTTTGGCACACACTTTATTTGTTTTATATAAAAATGGACAGTGTCAAATAAATTCATAGTTGGCTTAAAAATTAATTTTAGAGCAAAATGTATATAACATATTTATTAATACAGCTGTTGTGTTAAAGTATAGAAATCTCGTAAAAAAGTAAAAAAGAAAAACACGTGCAAATTAAAATAAAAATAATTAATCACTACGAAAATATAAATTAAAGAGATCAAGAGAACAAACAAAACACAACAACATATGTGTATGTGAAAGTAAGCGATTTTTTATTAACTTTTCTTAACAATTGTTTAAATACGCAAAAGGGCTAACTTTGTCTTTTAACTGTAAAACAATTAAAAAAAAACAATTCATTATTTAGATGAATTCTAAATAAATAAGGAAATAAATAATGTCTTCTAATAAGTAATGTAAGTAATGTAATTAAGCAAGTCTTCGCGCTCAGAGATGTTAATTAGCTTAAGTAATATAAGCCCGGTACTAATGTTCTCCAGTAGAAGCCTTAATTAGTCATTAACAAACCAAATATTATTTATAAATATTATCCGTAAACATGATTTAAGAACTATTCACACTACAAAAATCATTACGTCACGATGGTAATTATAATTCGGAATATAAGTTTTGAATTTTAATTGCATTATTTACACGCACTCTTGTCCTTATACCTTTGGTACCAACAGAAAGCACCTAACTATAGTCGCGATAGAATATATATATATATATATATATATATATATATATATATATATATATATATATATATATATATATATATATATATATATATATATATATATATATATATATATATATATATATATATATATATATATATATATATATATATATATATATATATATATATATATATATATATATATATATATATATATATATATATATATATATATATATATATATATATATATATATATATATATATATATATATATATATATATATATATATATATATATATATATATATAAAGCGATATGATTAACTTGAAATGTACAAAACATTGTTAATAATAATAAATAAACAGTTAATATAATAATATTGTATAAATATGTCGCACTTGATCCCTGCTTACTTTTACTCAGTCTAATGCACTCGAGGTGCGGTAAAGGCCTCGCCACACTCACCACCACAATACTTACCATTTAAATTGACAAAAAAAAATCAAATAAATGCTAATTGTGGTACCATCAATCAAATAGTTTTATATTTCTATACACAACACCTTCATAATCTCAAAGGATATGTCTACCAATACCAATTGCTTTCATATTACAATTATAAAGAATCTATATAATTATGTTTTATTTAATTTGCTGTGGAAACAAAAAATATAATTAAGAATTAGTTATAGCAAAACAATTATTTTGAGCTTAGCAAAATTGTTTTCAATTAATTTAGTACCAAAAAGTTGAAGTAAACCATTTAACTAGAAATATAGTTATTGTAATTATATTTAAAATTAAATAACTTATACCATACGGGTACTAAACGTGTCATAAATTACAGTAATGTGTACATTTTTATATATTATATATAACTGCATCAAGAGTGTAATTCCTTTACGAACATTGTTAAATCCACTTATTTTTTAAATATATAGTGCTATACTATATACATATTTTATATACTTAGTTCAATTAATAAATGTTAAGAGTTTTTGATTCATTAATAGTCACTTTCGAGTTAAGTCATATTTTAATATGTTGTCATCTAAAAAATCATTTAAACACTATTTACAAAATTTTTTTTTTGAAAAATAGAAAGGCTCGAAGTATACGAAAAACTGTAAAGTAATATGACGTAGACAATTTTGTTAAAATAAAAATGGCCGTCGATAGCACAATGCCTCCTTCTTTATTAATTTTATGACACTTTAATGACTATGCGTAATTTTAAATATTAATAACTTTAAAATATATATATATATATATATATATATATATATATATATATATATATATATATATATATATATATATATATATATATATATATATATATATATATATATATATATATATATATATATATATATATATATATATATATATATATATATATATATATATATATATATATATATATATATATATATATATATATATATTGTGCTACATGTTCATTCCTTCAAGAAATGTCTCAAATTATGTCCACGATATTCTAATTACATTCAGGTCGACATTTATAAAAATTTACTAACATTAAATTGCCTTTTGTAATGGATTTGTTCAAATGCTGTATATTTTAAATAATAATATAAGATAATGATTACTTGCTGCATTAAAATATCACGTTTGACGCTCGACGACGAAGCTGTACGCGTAGTCGCGGTCGAGGTCGAAGCTAGTGCGTTGTTTTATTACTGGTAACTGGGCCTGGAATGTAAATATATGCAATTTATTTTTTGTACTTAAAATTAAAAAAAGAAATCGATGAACACAGTGCCTTAACACTATGTGCATACGTTTTGTATTTAACAAAAAAAAACAATTAACATTAGAAAATGTTTAATATATTATGTTAAATATTATAAC
The DNA here is from genome assembly GCA_037178615.1 of Dione vanillae. Taxonomy (NCBI): domain Eukaryota; kingdom Metazoa; phylum Arthropoda; class Insecta; order Lepidoptera; family Nymphalidae; genus Dione; species Dione vanillae. Next base: position 1,495,952 of record JAZFAU010000030.1, read on the forward strand.
ATTTTTTATAGCTACACACTGTATCCCATAGAAAATACCCCTATCTAGTGTTGAGACACTCAGTTCTCCTTTCTCGCCTTTGAAGACATTGCGTGTCGGGTGTTACAAATCAATGCCATATACCAATGGAAAAGAAAAGTAATTAATTTCTTCGATTGAGAATCGAACCCACAACTGACGCGGATGTTCCACGATGGTAAATATATAAAATAATCAACACACATAAAAAAAACAAATAACACATATGTATGAAAGAAACAAAAATATTACGTATACACTACTCACCAAAGCATCACTTGGAAGGCCTCTCAATTTCGAATTCAGAACCAACGGAACACCTTCCATCCCGTTATAACCTCCTAACGTCTGATAATTCGATACTTTTGGTAAGGGGGCTGGGACCTTCTTCTTATTAACCGCCGGTGGAGACTTGGGTCCGGGGCTGTTGTGGACCGGGGACTTCGAAGGCGGTCGGGGCGCAGGCCTAACCGGCTTTAAGTTATACGACGGACTCAACGCTTCATAGTCGTGGTCTGATGTGAATTCCTCTATAGTCAAGTCAGCTATTAAGGGGGATAACTTTGGAGGACGCTCTGGCGTTGGCTTTAATCTATGACAAATGGAATTACGTATTGAGATAAGATTATGCATACAGATGTATATATATATATATATATATATATATATATATATATATATATATATATATGTATGTATGTATGTATGTATGTATGTATGTATGTATGTATGTATGTATGTATGTATGTATGTATATATATATATATATATATATATATATATATATATATATATATATATATATATATATATATATATATATATATATATATATATATATATATATATATATATATATATATATATATATATATATATATATATATATATATATATATATATATATATATATATATATATATACGTGTTTGTGTGTTTATTTTAGATGTTAATTTTAAAGCCAATTGTAATAGCGCACACAAAAGACATACTAAGCAATTGCCTTATCAAAATATACATTTATTTATAGTAAAATTTTCCTGTTCAAAAGGCCCAGTAAAACAAAACCACATTATTAAAATTTAGTAATACAATTGACCATTATAACTTCCGTATGAACCGTGACGTAATATTGAGCATATACCATAAATATTTATATGTAGATATTAACTTTATCAGTAATTTTACAAGGAATTTCCTTAAGTCTAATAGCGGTTAAAAAATAAATCTACTTTTATGAAATAAACTACTTCGAGTACATCTTTTAATAAACATTTAGCACGTTTAAAAAAAATGTAAACTTTATTTATTTTATATATTATAATGATGACTAATTACAATTCTGCCACCTTACTTATTTTAGTGTTATGTAAGCTCTTTCTTTATAGTGTTACAATAAAAAAAGAAGTCATATTCTAACATTGTCATCTTAGCTTACTAATAACGATATATTTGTCGACAAGATTCAAAGTTCAATATCCCATAAAAACCTAGGGAGCGGAAAATTTAAAATTACAATGAACAGTTTAATTCTTCGGCAAAAAAAGGCACAACCAAAAAGCTCCATCATCAATAAAAACACCATGCTGATCACACGTAAATATCAAGAAATACTATGAAATACCCCGTACAGCCGTCCCACCGCATTTTGAACTGTGTGTACAATTTCTCTGACAAAGAACTGAAAATAATTGCGTACATCAAATTATAGGAAAGAAAAAGCTTTTGCTTTATTTCCAGCCGTACATTATTTTTGGAAATCTTTTTATAGCTTCACGCTTTATCCCGCATATGGCAGGGTAGGCAGGGGGAACCGCAATTACCATAGAAACCTAATGTGAGTGGCAGAACTCAATGCTGCGATTTGCCTAATTGCAAGAGCGAAGAAAATGGAAGTAAAAAAATCTACCTTTTCCCGAGTGGGAATCGAACCTACAAACCGTCGCATTTACAGACAGACGCTACGCATCTGCGTCACGGCGATCCTTGTTTTTTAATTAAAAAAATATTTATTTATTTTTATAGCACTGAGTTTAATAAGAAAATATCTAAGATGTTATTTATTCGCTTTCACAAAGATGAGAAACTTTCAAAAAGTAATTAAACATATATATTATAAATTGTATAAAGACACAATGGAGGTAAATGGCCTGCGTGACTAATATAGAAAAATAAATTAAAACAAGTGTGTCAACAACTTCCTCAACTTGGAATACCGTTAGTTTTTTCTCACGACAATAACAACATTTCAAATGATTTAAAACTTTACTAGTCACCATTAAATAATTTTAATACAATTTGTTTACTTAAAAACCAAATTTAAATAACTAAATTAAATTAAAATATTCATAGTAAAATGTGACTATTTAGCCTAAATTAATATATATAGAATTCAATTATTAACACAGTATTTAATTAGTAATTTTTGAGTTCTGTTAAATAAAGGTTTTTTTAACTAACATCATAAATATGAGGGATATATACTAAAAAAAATACCTACTTAGTTTTAATTTATTTCTTATTTTATAATTTTTCACTTAGGATACGAATAAAAATTTTAACCTCAAGGAAAATTGACGGGCGTCAATTCCGCGTTTGAACACTGCAAAGTATCCTTAAACAAAACATTTGCAAAAAAATACTTCTAATATAATTTACTTAATATATTATGTAAAAAAAGCACGTCTCACCGTCTCGCAGCTTCGGGCGTGAGGTTGCTAACCACATTCTCGTAATCGTTGGGCGCGTGCGTCGGCGACGTGTCCGAGCTGCCGCCGCTCACTTTGTAGCAAACTACTTTGCCGTTTATTTCACTGTACCATAAAAATACCATTAATATTTAGCAAATATTTGTTTAATTCCATACATTTCTTATAATTGTTTCAAAACAAATAAAGAAGTAAACTAAAGTGAGGAACGTCGTGGCGCAGAGGCGCAATGTCTACCTGTAACGCGACGGATTCTGGGTTCAATTTCCACGAGGGGAAGCTGGAGGAGCGAGGACGGAGAAAGCAGGGACAACGGAGTGTCATAACACTAAGTTCCTATAATTTCTGCAGTTCCCTCTGCCTACACTGTCATGTGCGAGATAAAGAGTGAAAAAAAAAAAGATAACTTTTACAGTGTTGAAAATATACTCTGCAGAGTATGAATACCAAAATATTTAACACGTATATTCTCAATTTAATATCAAACCTTTTCACAATTTTAGCTACATAATAAAATAAAAGAAAAAAGTATACATCAACAATACTTACCCAGCCATTACAAATCCCTTTGGGGCAGTGCGCATCTTGGAACACACTATGACATCGGTAACAGGGGGTGCGGCGGCCGGGGCTTGTCTCGATACATGCGTACATAAACGCCGCTTACCCGCCCTGCCCGCTACACTGTATCCCGCTGGGGTAGCCTCACGCTCGCCTAGCACTAGCACACCGTCCATCACGTAGCCGGGTACACCTGTCAATATTGGTATTAAAACGTAAAAATTAATTGAAATAAGATGAAATATAAAAATGCATTGAATTTTTAACTGGATAATTCATAGCTGTGTTCCTATTACAGAAAGGTCTCTGTATATGTTATGCTAAAGGGAGGAATAAAAAATTATTACATCAAAGAACTTTGTCCAATACTTTGAAGAAAAAAAAATAAGGCAAGTTTTCATACCACCTACAATGGTATCATGTCATTTTTATGTAGTAAAAAACTTACACAGAACGATTAGTTATATAATATCAGACCGGCGAATAGTTTATCGTCTATTACGGCAAAGAAATACTTATTTATATAGAAAGAACGTTCTTACTAACAACATACATATAATGTATAAACAGATACTAATCATATAACAATAAAAGAAAAAGAAAAATATAAATCGATTTCAACTGGTTATACTAAGGTATACCACTCAATTTCTATTTAAAAAACTATCATAAATGATGTCATAATATTATTAAATGCATTTGTATATTTCTATATAGAACATAGTATTATCTTGAACAATGTGTAACATAATTAAACAATCTTCTAAAACAATAAACGTCTGTATAAACTTCAAAGTAGAACATTCAATTAGCAGTACACAAACTGCATCCGGTCTATTGGCTGACATCATACAAAACGATCGCACTGCATCTACGCTTACACGCGAGACGTAGCGTGACCACTGTAATGATATCTATTTGCGATAGAGATAATGCTAGTTCACAAGGTAATAAGAAAACTAGCTGTATTAGAAGATAATAATGAATGTTGAACTATTCGTTTTTTTAATTTTTGTGGTAAGATTAGGTTACAACTTAACTGTTCTATTATAAAAGAAAGTAGATCGTAGATAGTAGATGGTAGGTCAAATCGTGCCATTTCCTTAAAAATAAATTCTAAAACTTTTTAATAAAGAAATTTATTCATTGATGAAATTCATATGTTAAAACGTGTACGAAGTACCAAAGTCGATACTAACAATAACATAACAATCCACGAGGCCAACATTCCAGAGACTTTGAAACAATTATGTACTCATAAAATCTAAACGCATTCGAAACTAGTGATTCATAGGATATTTAAAGAACAAAATAAAAAAGTCCCTAACAAAATAGCTATAATGTAATTTTAAATTGATTACTTTATTTTTTAATAATAGCTTATTACAAAAAATAAGTAAATCAAACGGTCGACCAGTTCTGACGTCATAATAACAAAAACTTCATACAAAAAGTGTCGGCCAATCTCAATTGTGGGCAACCTTCGAGACTCTCGCTCCTTAATGAAAGTCCCCGCCCGTTATTGCGCCAGTCACTTTCATTATTAGCACCATTAGTAAGTGGAGTTCAAAGACCATGAAAATGTAAAGGCTTGTATATAAAACAATTCAATAGACTTATTTCTATATCATTAAAATTAAAGCAACTAAAGTTACTTTGGTTACTTTCCCGATGTCCCTAACACGTCAAAGAATTTTACCTTTTCAAAATGGTATACAAACATATATCATTAACTATTGAGAGTGAAGTTATTCGCTAAAATTAATTAAATACAATAAATAATTGTTAAAGATATAATTAAACAAAACTCGCAACGCAAGAATAGAGAAAGAAGGTCTTTAATTACTAGTTTTATAAAATATGAAGAATTTAATATAAGATCTATATATTTTATATGAAAAATGTATAAAAATTACTTGTAACTTAATAGTGTAAAATAAAGTAACATTAGAACGGAGACTATATGAATTTGCACCGTCCCAAAGGAATCGTGTTTCTTAGGGTGTACCGTGCACCGTACATCCTTATTACTATGGTTATTAGATACTTAATAGTATCAGTAATTAAAAATATTTTGAATGCAACTGTTACACTATTTGAACGCAACGAGATATGTACCCGCTCCTCTTGAAAAGCGTCCAAACTCTTTGACCACTTAGGCATGTGTTTTTATTTAAGTATTTTTACAATCCTTAGTATAGATAAACACCTTAAAAAGTCATAAAAATAAGAAATTACTCGTAAAGGCATAGCTTGTAAGGAAAGGACGAACACAATTTATTAGATACTTAATAGTATCGGTAATTAAAAATATTTTGAATGCAACTGTTACACGGAATAATTCAAGGTTGTATTAAAAATATGAAAACTAAACAATAAAAAATAAAAAAATCTTTTACAAAATATGAATAAATCTCAAAATAAAAAATATTTACAATACAAACATTTCTGTTACGTTTGTAATTAAACATAATAATATTTTCATGAGTGAGTATTTCGTTCCGCCCAGCATCTTACTCATTTAATAAAACAACTTATAAAACGATATAAGTTTTATGAAACGAACGTGACTGATAAATGCAAAGCTATGCACAGTATAATAATGTGTTAGTGCAAGATGAGCTCATATTTAACATACTATAAAACTTTAAATATTAAAATTTATTTTTAAAAATTTACTAATTCATTAATATTATTTTTTTTACCACTTTTACATAAACAGAATTAGATAATTTCTTACAATTGGTATTTTATTTTTAGCTTCACACTTTATCCCTCTAGTAATAGGGTAGGTAGGTTCCCTTTGAAGTGCAAAAACGTAGTGTTAAGACACTCCGTTCTCGCCTTTAGAGGCACTGCGTGGCGTTTGTTAAAACAATTACATATATAAGCACAATTACCCGCTGCAACAATTCATCAATCTCTGGTCCCATCACTCACATCTGATGACGATAGACGTCTACACTAAACAGGACGTGATTACGACGTCGGAACCAATTTCGCTCGCAATAAATACACTAAGGGGCCTCGGTGCGTAGCCGTTATAATATATTATACTATCATTATCATGCGTTCAAGTCTATGATATCGTTATTTAAACAGTTTAAAATAGATAAGCATGTTTAATTCTTTATTTTAATATTAAAGGCTAACTAAGAAAATAGTGGTCCGAATTATCAAACGCTTTGTTTGATAGGGAGGATATATTACTTCACGTAAAGCATCTCTTTGTAACCCACTGTACTTGCGGTCAGTGTTACCTCGGACATTTAGAACGTGTCATGTGTCATATACAACTAATCGTTGTATCCACTTGACCATGGAGTCTCTAGTTCGGAGAATATTTTTATCTCAATCAAGCAAGGTTAAGCAATCATTCAAATCATTCTTAATTAAAGAAAATATATAAAATTTTGAACACAGCGAGATATGAACCCGCGCTTCTTGAAAAGCGTCTTGAAAAACTCTCTGACCACTTAGGCATGTGTTTTTATTTAAGTATTTTTACAATCCTTAGTATAGATAAACACCTTAAAAAGTCATAAAATAAGAAATTACTTTTCCTCGTCGTAAAGCATAGCTTGTAAGGAAACGACGAACACAATTTAACTTCAATTTGTTAGATATTATGACAATATATATATTTTTAGCTTCACGCTTTATCTCGCACATGGCAGGGTAGACAGAAGGAACTTCAGGAACCATATGAACCTAGTGTTAAGACACTCCGTTGCTTAGTTCCTGATTTCTCCGTTCCCGCTTTCCGCCGTTTTCAAAGTATTGCTATTATTGTATCCGTCTTCCCCGAGTGGGAATCGAACCCATAAACCGTCGCGTTTACAGGCAGAACCTAAGCCTCTGCGCCACGACAGTCCTCAGAAGAATATATATAACCATGTATCTACTTTAACTTATAAAAACCACTTTAGCATTAGCGCAACCTTAAAAAACTCGTTTACACGAGTAATAACACGTCTTAGACTTTCTTGTTTCGCTAGCTATTATAAAGCAATATATGCTTTATAATAATTATATCTTGGCATTATTATTAATCAAGTATTGAAATTTTATTTCGTAATTATTAATTTCAATGATGTTATAGTGTTTCTAGGAGTCCTTATTAAAATTCTCGATTTTGTTTTATATTCAAAAATATTGTTAAATAAAAATACACCAAAATAAATATATACATCTAAACTGTCACAAGCTACATTCTCTACTCTTGGAACATTTTCTTCTTTTGTCTCACTTTAGCGATACACATATTTCTATTTATTTTCTAAAATAATTCTTTTATCATATCTTATATAAATTAAAATTAAATTATTAATAACAGTGTTACAACACTGTAGTTCAACCTATCAACCAAACCAAATAAAAAATCAATATATAGTGTCATACAATGCATAGTTAATTATATTTACAAGTAATAATCTAAATAAGCATATCAGCATAATGTATACATAATGCTCAAGTCGCAAAGGATTTATATTAACAAAGAAATCCCGAGAGTAGTGTTTTATAAATTATTTACTTTGAATGAAAGCGTAAACTGCGCACTGCTAGTACATTTTAACTCTATATAGGTGACTATAAATTTCAAGAACTACCCTCGAAAGACCCCTAAGATGAATAGCCTTATCCTCCCACGCCCTATTTACTATTTGTTCCAATGCACCTATTACTGCTTCCTTTTGTTTAAAAAAATAAAAAAGAATTTTCTAATTCTATTCAATTAAAACATTATTTCCAGAAATAACACCAATTTGTTAAATACTAATTAAGATGAATATTTTAGAGAACATTTTCCGACTATTTCAACAAAGCAATGTCAAAGTAACGACAGGAGCAGTCTAAAAGAAATATAGGCCACCGTCAAATGAGGGACATTTCAACATCGTTTAACTTTAGAAGTGCACGCGTAAATGAGATGCGCGAGCGTGTTTTATTTTTTAGAGGTCATAAACCCTTTAGTTTTTACAGTATAAAAACAATATATCGCATGCTTTAAAATTGAAATGGGATCTAATTGACAAGTAATGGCGCTAGAAAAGATTACATTTGAGAAATGTATATGTCGCCCTTCCTATTGTTGTTTTTTTTTTAATTTTTTATTTGTCAACTTCATACTTTAATCTCTCATATAAGTCGTTATATCGAAAGGCAGAGAAAACTGAGTGTCAAGACACTTTCTTACTCCGTTATTTAGCGTTTGAGGTATTGTATATTGAGTGGAACAACTCAACCCACACTTTGTCTGGCCAAAGAAATGAAAGCATTTCGTCCCCCAAGTGGGGATCGGTATTAAATGTCTTCAATATATTAGATTTAGTTTAAATCACTTTATTATGATACTACTAACGTATTACAAAGTTCTTAGGTGCGGTGACAAGTCTTACTTATTACAATAGACAAACTCATTAACGACACGAGTAATAGCGACTCGCTTGTTAATGAATTTCTATAAAAAAAATCCTCCTTTGACCGGTGGTCATTCATTTAAATTTAAAACGGGTTTTTTTTTTTTGAGATAAGGTATAAGCGAGTTAAGCTTAATCAGCAAAAACCGATGGATTAGAATAGAATAATAAAAAAAACTAGAATTATAATTATGATATAAATTTTAATAACACGAGTTCACTGTCATATCTTAAAGTTAGTAAATATATCCTAGATGAGGTGTAATATCGCGGTCAAGGTGCATATTGAATCACAAAACCGCTAGTTTATGATGCCGAAGTAATTTTAACTCAGATTTTAGCGAGCCTACGCACCTTTATGCTGCTACCAATGTTTTTAAACTTCACTTAAACCAATATTGCTTAAAGAATTAAAATAAAACTATTAAAAACTATAAGCAATATAAAATAATTTGACAAGAAATAAATAAATTTAACATTTTTTTTTGTCTGAACACCAGTTCAAAAATAATTAAACAAATATTACACACAAAATTTCATACTGTGTTATAAAAAGAAAAAATTACCTTCAGATTTCGACAAGCATATGTAATGACTGGGTTTTTTCCCAAATAAGCCAGACTGCCGCAGCAGGCCGGCGTCAGCATCTTCATCATATGTCCTGCTCACCGGCCAATATCCCGCTGGACACTTTGCCACACTTTCAACTATTTGAAGAGATAGTAAGGGCCGCTCGTTTGGCAGAGCCCCACCTAGTGCAGATAGCACCTTCGACATCTTCACTCACATCATAACTTGCACATGTTATACTAAATTTCAACTATTAATACTGAACACTTGAAAGATTAGAACCTATTTACATTTGCACCTCCTTTGTAACTTTCGATTTTTTACTTAGCTGAATGGTCAGAGTTAAGCATGTAATCAGCTTAAGTAAGTTTAATGCTCCTATCAAATAACAGTGTAATTTACAAGCACCTGAAACAAAGAATGATAAATAAGCTCTAAGTATGTTTGTACTACATATTTTTGTAATTGAAGTCTGTTAATAAATATTTGTTTAATAATAATATAATATTATATATATTTATTAATAATTGATTCAATTTAAAATATTTTATATTAATATTGTATAAAAAATATAATTTTATGATTAAAAACCAATAATTAAAGAGTTTTTGTGTACTCTGTCTTTCTTATTATCCAGAACATCTGAATAAATATTTGTAAGCCTTTTAACTGGAAGATAAAAGAGGTAGAGATGTGGAGCAACATAAAGGTTAAACATAAATAAGAAAAATCATAATTTCCCAAGCAAATAAATATTCCACAGCCCAGACAAAGATTTGTGTAATTTAAGCAGGCAAATGTTTGCCTTGCGTAGATGTATAAATTAATTAATTACGAATTTATTAAAATAATAAATAAAGAAAATGATGAAAACTACAAAAAATGCCTAAATTAAATTATTATCTGATTAAATAATTATAGATAATATTTGAATTGCATATCAAAATATTTTTTTAAACTATATGTGAGCAAGATTTTACAGAGATTATTGTAGATATGTACATATTACTTTAAAAATATCTACTTTTTTATTTATTTACTTTGTTAATTGTTTTTGTTATTGCATAAACTCGATTCTAATAACTGATACAAAAGAATTACACTTTAAAACAAAGAACTGTTTCTGTTTCAAACAACATGCTTTGTTCTTATGAGGAGAACTGTTGTAGTTATAAACCATTTTCCCATTCAATTAGAATTGAAGCGTTATCATAAAATTTATCGTTAGTCCAAATACTAGCTACAGTAAAAAATATTATATGAAAACATTTTAAATATGAATCATGTATCACTATCACCTATATTTTTGTCACTTTTATAACTAAATCTCGCTATTTCTAAGATAAGAAAGAGAGATATTAAAAGTACTATAAATGGTAATATATATTAGAACAGAACTGTCAAAAATGTCAGCACACTACACATTGGGTTGACCAGCACACAACGCAGTGTTGGCAACATACTATTATTTGAAATTTTGGTTTTACAAAAGAAGACTAAACAAAAGATGAATGCTGTATTCGGAGGATGTACGAAGTCAGGTTTTTCAACCAAATAGAAACTGAGACATAAGACAACATTTGAAAACATATTATCAAAGATACTAGAGGAAGATAATGTAAAAACCCCCAGTAGTATATGAAGATACTCTATGATATATGAAGATTTGGAGTATAGATATATGAAGATTTGGAGTTCTCTCTGACTACCCTCTCAGGACAGAAGAATGAAGCTATGTTTGGTTTTAAAATGAACCATTATTTACTCATCAATTTATTATATGTAATTAATTAAGGTAAAAGCACCAATGGTGGACAGTGTACCAAAAGATGACACTTTCAACAATTAAGTTCAATATTAAGAATATTTTTACTTGCATGTCAGAATTATTAGTACCAGAAAATAGCTGCTTCACCTGTTAATCAAATAACACAGTCATAACAACGGTCTTTTGCTTAAAAAGGTAAAATAGCATCAATTTTTGCGAGCAATGTGATGAAGTCACACGTCTTTAGCCATTTCTTGTGAGTTTAGCTAAAGACGCCGCAGCGGTACAAGTGATTTTAATTAATTTTATAAAGATATTGTTCTGTTATTTGTTATATTTTGTATTGATATTTATATATTCTAAAGATTAGAACAATTCATTACTTGTTCAGATATTATTTTTCTAAAAAATCATAAGTGTCTACTATTGGTTCCGAAAATAGTCAGATTACCCTAAAGATGACATGCAGATCTCCTTTTGGTGCAGTAACGAAACCTATTCCTAAGCGTAGGTTTATGCAATTATCAACACTATTTTCAACAATATAAGTATCTACTGTTAAAATTGTGACAATATTAAAACACTCCAATAGTAAACAGGGTGTCAACTTTTGGAGTATGTATTTTGATGGTCGGATTTTTCAAGATGCCACCTATAAAAGGCCAGAAGTTCAAAATCAAAGGAACTGGAACATGACTAAAATTTTATTTTCATAAAACTTTTGATACTTAGTCAAGGATTGCAGTTAATGCTAATAAAAAAAAAAATAATATTCAGTTATGTCGTTTTAATATATATTTGATGATTATTATATTCAGGCTTGCATGTCGACTATTGGTACAAATAAGTGTCCACTATTGGTGTTTTGATTTTTGAATGTGTCATCTTTAGGGTCATTTAACTTAATTAATAAAAATGGAATTTTTGTTTTAATTTACGTTGATTTGGTGGATTTTTAGTTTAAAATATACTTTTGTATTAACCAAGGTGTAATTAATTTTTTTGTTTCTTTTGTATTTCTTTTCCAATAAAAAAATATTTTTGTTTAAATCTTGTGTCATCCTTAAAGTGTCTACCATTGGTGCTTTTACCTTAGTACAATTTTTTTTTCACATGTTTATGAAAAATAAATAGTGTACATTATGAATATCTTTCCCAAGTTTTAAGTCATGTTAGATTTATTTTCAATATATTAATATTAATATGGTTGAAAATATTTCATTTAAATAAAGGTCACTCAATAATTGTCTTCTAATAAGATTATTAGTAAAAATATTTATCAGTACTAACAAGGATAGATCTTGTATAATTTAATTTTATGATTTTTAAATCTATATGATTTTGTAAAGATTTACTCATTGAATAAAATGAATATAAGATGTTGAAGAAGTTGTTAAAACTTACATGCAAATTGCTATCTAACCTAGTTTTACCATCAGTCATGCATAAAAGTAACAGTATATTTATCAGCTTACACACATTCACAAAAAACAGCCTTTGTTAATGACAAATTATTTATATTTATATAAAAACAACATTTTGTTTTTAGAAAACGTTTCCGAATTGAATTACCCCACCATATTTTCAAATAAAAGATCAATACTTAAAATTACAGGAAATTAACTAAGCTTGTAACAAGCAGCACTGACCAAATTATCAATTTTAGAGTAATTATAACATTAATTATGCCATCCGTGACCGATTTGGCAAATTTCCATAATTTTACTATAAAGAAACTTGCTGCACCTCGACGGCTAGTCGTTACTTTTAATTAAGACAATTGTCCTTAAGATTATAGAGACCGTTGACCCAACCATAACAATCATCACAGTATACGATAAGCTTACCGTAGTCATGACATCACGAACAATAACACGGCACTCAATTCGGAGCCCTAATTTTTTCTTAAGATTTTAAATAAAATGATTTAACTAGTGAGCGGTTTATAAAGAAACCAGTCTACAGCACCACATTCACATAACTCCACTGATCACATAATAAAAATATTAATTATTATTATCTTAAATTATATAAAATCGATGAGTATTTAACAACAATACTCCCGTACGAAAGAAAACTACAAAGTGAACAGTGAACACAGATTACCACACGGTCATGAATGATGGATATTGATATAGAATGAAATGCACTCTTGAATGGAACTAATTTTTGTTTCTTATTTGAATGTTGCCCTATAACAAATTAAATATTTTTATACGAAATAGTTGAAACTATGTTATGTAATATTTATTTTTAATATTAGTTGCTTAGTTCTAACGCAATACGTACATATGTATCTATATCGTCGTTACTTAATATATATTAATGTGTAATAAAATTTGGGTTTACAATTTACCAGGCGCCATTTTTCTTTTAAAATAAAAACGAAGAAAATCTTTAACAATGTCGTTTATTTAATATATAACTATCATATAAACTACAAGGCAATTAAAATATATCACGATAAAATATAACAGTGTCCATCGCAAATCTCACTGCAATGCATAATGCAAAGACATTTTTGAGACATCAATACTGCATACTAGCATCGTAAAATTAACTTTATTAATTAATAATAAATAATAAAACATTGTTTAATCATCATAATTCTGTCTAAAAGATTTTGCAATTTATTTAGCATAACACTATAATATCACATCACCATAAAAATGGTAGCTCTAACTTTATTCTAAAGCTTTAAATGGCAGAGCTGTGCATTCACTAGTGCCTGATGAAGTGGTAAAGTATGGAGTCACATCTGACAAGTAGTTTCTAGGCAGAAGACCAATAAGTAAAGCAATTTTTGCTGCAATGGGTGCTTTTTCTTCATCATCAACTATTTTATCTTGATCTGGCATAACCTGTAAAATGAATTAAGATATAATAATTCCAAAAAACTTTTCATTATAATGACTTAATATGTGCAAGCATTTACCTTATCAGCAATATGTTTTTGTATAAGACCATCAGAACCAACATAAAATGTTGAGAAACCATCATACCATCTGGAAAATAAATATAATTATAATGTTTTCAAGTAAATTTTGTTAAAAGAAGAATCCATTTTATGATATACTTACAGCTCTTGGTCTCGGAAAACCTGTTTCATATCCCAAAGTTTATACTTCCAAAACATAAAGAACACTTTAAGACCAGATATTCCTCGGATCCTCCATCTCATTCTATGAATTATTAATTATAATGATTTAGTCAGATATTTAAAAACAATTATAATAAGAAAAAATCCTTAAGAATAATAAAATTATAAAATTTATTTATATTTTAAGTCAATACCTTATAGAAGAATCCTCTGGGTGTGCTGTGATCTTCAGGATCTCAAAATTAACATATGCAAATTTAATATGTGCTACCGTCCTTAGAAGCGCTATTTGTTTGACATAATGGAACAAGCCTCTTAAAGAAATAAAAGCTGAATTAAAATCTTATTATTTCATTACCAAAAACTGAAATTCAAATTAAATGTATCGATATAATATTTAATATAATATATAGTTATTAAACTTACACAGTTGTTGTGCCTCTTATGTTATTAACAAAAACTAAATTGGGATGGTAGATAGAGTAGTCCAATGGTTTGACAAACAAATTAGGCATCTGAAAATCAATAATTGGGTTTATATAATCGTAAATATATTTTTATCCTTTCAATTATATCACATTAAAGCTTACAGTGTTAGAGAGGGTTGTAAATATCTTCATAAGTTGTTCCTCACTTGGCTTTCCTTCATTATCAGGTTCACTGGTAGTAGTTTGTGCAGATACTGTAGGTCCACTACAGTATGCAATTGCATCTCGCTCAAAGTCAGATAAACATGTGGGTACTATATCCTGATAAATAAACATACATGTTATATATAAAATTATGCTTTTTGTATACTTAATTTTATTTTATATAATCATAAAAGGCACTTATATAGCCAATATGAAGCTTACCTCATTGCAATTAGAAAAATCTACATCATTCATACTAATAGACGGAATTTTATGTAAATTTTTCGAGTTTGGCTGTTCTACGTAGTCATCATTGGTTAAGTTTAATGTTTTCATTCCATTGATATAATAATTGAAATGGTACTCTATAATATCGTTGGTTTCTTTTGAGTCCGTTTTGGCTGTATAGGTTAGTTTCGGCTTTTCATTCGAATTTCGGATTAGGTAACTATTGGCAACAGAAACCTCGTGAACGCATACATCATCGATGGTATGCTCCGCAACGAACTTCGGTGCCGCTTGGCAACTAGATATGCGTCTACTGCTAAGAAACTGAAATTATAATTATTAATAATATTTTTGCTATTATTGCTTCGAGGTCAAATTCGATTTTCAAATATTATCTAATGCATGACGGTTTTTAGGAATTTAATAAAGAAATATATAACATATATACTTTTTAATAAAGAAAGACAGTAACTAAATAACTTACATCTTCGAGAAATTGCGTCCGCAAGGGGATTTTCCGGGCCAGCCGATTAGAATGATTTTTAGTAGTTACTATTCCGTTTATAGGTAATATTTTATGCGAAAACGTGCGTAAACAAATAGCCATGTTTACACAAAGTTTTTTCGATTGCTTTCTACAAATATTCCATATATATTCGAATTTTTTTCAGACTAATAGAAACATTGCAAATCGGTCACACCACAAATGACAGATGCGACTTATGTTCTTTAGTGAATGTGTGTTTAAACGGTTATATTTTCAAACAAGAATAACTTATTTATGTTTTTAACCATATATATGTAATATAATTAGATATTATTAGTATTTTTAAATTTATATAATAATTGTAATAATTTGATTACTAATAGTGTTCTAGAATACGTTGACGTACAACGTATTGACATTATATTGAACTGAGCCTATTTAGTTCACCAACACTCAACTGCAATTTAGCATCTGTCAATAAAATATGAAAGTTCTTATCTATGTCAGCTATCAGCTGTTATGATTTGTACTCGGCTCGTACAATTTTCAGCTGCTTACCTACTATATATTACGAATGTAGTGTAATTTGTTGTTTGTTAATATTTTTGGAATATTAAACTAACACATACGGAGTCTCTTTTAAGAAATAAAGAAATCGTAATAAATAATGAATATAAAAAGAATATTACCAAAAGTATATGGACTACTTGCTTCAAATATAAACACAGTACGTACCTTATAAAAATAAATACACAATTTGCTGTGCACTCTTTATAAGCTACTTAACTGCGTATGTTCACTTTTCTTTAAGTAAATATATATTCTAGATATTCATTTTTTGCAAATTGGAATTGCCTATTTTTTAATAAATATATCTGAATTTTGATGTAATGTTATATGTTATTATAGCAAACACCATGCCTTAGTATAATAAGGTATCAGCACAACAAAAATGATATTAATGAACATAGAGCTAAAGTTATGGCCAAAGGGCTTCCGGAGAAGAAGCCATTGCCTGGTGTTAAAAACATAATACTGGTTGCATCTGGAAAAGGTGGAGTTGGGAAAACTACTACTGCTGGTATGCTAAGTATTATTTATTGTACTTTCTTAAAATAACATTAACAAATAAACATAAATTAAAATAAACTGTAAATAACAAAAAAAATAATATATTTTTTTAGTTGTCTATTTTCAATATGAATATATAAATGTTTTATTTGTTTATTAATAGTAATTTATTGTCTTAACATACACACTTATGTGTAGTTAAAGGTATATATAGTTAAAAATCTAAACAAATCTGCATATCTTTTAAACTTTGACAATTATTATTAGTCATACTGTCCAATAACTACTGGTCAATAACAAAACTATAAGGAACTATAAGGAATATATCAAAAATTATAAAATTCTGTTATCAAATTTTGTATTAAATATTTTTTTAAATTTAACATTCTCTTTAATGTCTCTTACAGTGAATCTCGCATGTGCAATGAAAGTTATAGAGCCAGATAAAGAAATAGGATTATTAGATGCTGATGTTTTTGGTCCTTCAGTACCTCTTATGATGAATATAAGTGGTGAACCTATGCTCAATGATGATAATTTGATAGAGCCTTTGCTGAACTATGGAGTAAAGTGGTATGCAAATATATTTTTTTACTCATTGTATACTTAGGTATTTAACAAAGCGTAAAATTATTGTTTAAAATATTTTTCTTGTTGTTTTTGTCTTTATGCTTTATCCCGTTAATGGCAGATTAGGCAAAGGGAACTGCAGGAACCATAGAAACCTAGTGTTAAAACACTCCGTTGCTAAGTCCCTGCTTAGTCCCTCCCTTTTTTATGACAAATTTGTTCAATCTGCCATCAATGAAATGAAACCATCAACCAATATTGATTATTTTATTGAAAAATCGCCTGCACAGCGCAGTGTCTGCCAGTGAACACGACGGTTTGTGGGTTCGATTTCCCCTCGGGAAAGATGAATTTTTTCATATCCATTTTCTTCAAAATGTGTAAGCCGAGCAAACGATTAACTTGTTTTCTCCGCTTGTGTACTAAGGGATGGGGACAGAGGTAGGAGGCATTCTAAAACAAGATAGTATGACGACATCGGAATATATATAAATATAGAACACAGAACTGCTAAATAAACTTGAACGGATGCAAAATATCATAATTAGGTTCATCTTTGGTCTGAAGAAGTACGATCACGTATCACAATACCGTACCCAACTAAATTGGCTAACTTTTAAAGACCGGCGGAATCTACATTCTCTTTCTCTCCTCTACACTATCCTGTACCATCCTGTCACTCCACTGTACCTCAAAGAACGATTTAAGTTCTTGGGGTCGAGCTCCCTTCACCCTCAAAACCTCCGTTCCCACAATAACAATTTCCTAGAAATCCCTCTTTCTCGCTCCAAATGCTATGGAAACTCTTTTACTATTAAAACAGTGAAACTCTGGAATGCGCTGCCAGAGGAGATCAGAAAATCTCAGACAGTGGGTATATTTAAGCGTAAGCTTAAAAAGTACTACCTAAGTCAGTATTCCCTATAATTATAAATATGTTATCACGTACGTATGTATGTACACACTCGTATGTATGTATACATTTATGTATTTATGTATGTATGTATTTATGTATGTATGTATGTATGTATGTATTTATGTATGTATGTATGTATGTATGTATGTATGTGTGTATGTATATATGTATGTGTATGTCTATGTATATAATAGTAAAGTTGGAGTAACGCTTTATTTTTTTTTTTTTGCACCGTCCCTTTTCTTGTTTTTATTATGTATTTTATTGAATGGTTGCCTGTAAGAGATCACTTGTAGTGATAAGGCCGCCATTGCACATAATATGTATTATTTGTATTTCTTCTTCTCATTTTCTTGTGTGCAATAAAGTGTTATTATTATTATTATATTCCGATGTCATAAATCGGAGTAAATATGGGCCAGTCCAGTCAAGTGTTGGAGGAGGCCTATACCAAAAGGCACACCTAAATTAGGGATATATCAAAGCTAAAACTTAACTGTTAACTTAATTTCTCGCTTTAAATTGAAGGCATTATTATTACTAACTTTTGAATAGTCAATTTACATTGAAGTGAAAGTAGGGCCTATCGTCATGGGAGTCAGCATTCTTCTACTAAGCCAAGCTAGTTCCTCTAAAATATCATTTAACAAATTATTTAATTTTATGCATAACTATCATTATAATTCAAATGAACGCATTGCTACATTTGGACCAATCTCAGCAGAAGCGTTTTCGTATCACGACCTCGTCTACCTCTCATATAAAATACCTTAACAGTATTGACTGGGATTGCATATTTATTGCCGAAACAGCCAATGATAAAATAAACATCTTAAATTCTCTTTTGATTGAACTTTTTGATATACATGCCCCTCTTCGACCAGTGAAAATAAAACATCTCCCTGCTCCGTGGTTAACTCATGAAATTAAGACACTTATGGCAAAACGCAACGCTGCAAAGTCTAATTATAAAAAACATCCTACCGAGGAAAACTTGACGAAGTACAAAAAACTACCGAATAGATGTAACAAGACTTGCAGAAACGCTCGACGCAGTTACATTCATTCCTCAATCAGTAACAGTGACCCAGCAAAAACTTGGAAATTCCTGAACGCGATGGGAATAGGAGGCAGGCGCATGCGTGATACTACCTTAAACAACTGTACGGATTTGGACATGCTGCATAAACATTTTACGACTATCGATCTGACGGATAATGGCACAAAAATGAAAACCCTCCAATCGTTATCCTCACTCCCTGTTCCTGCAACGGTCCCCTTCTTGTTTACATCTACCACAACAGCAGAAATACGGAAACACATGCTAGCCATCAAATCTGATGCTATATTGGCTGCGATGACATAAGTCTACGTATGATTCTGCTTACTCTTAATCCTGTTCTTCCTATTTTGTGTCACATCTTCAATTATTCCCTTTTCTTTAGTGAATTCCCTGATGTTTGGTGTCATGCATTAGTAATCCCCTTACCAAAGATACCCACCTTTGTACACTAAAATGTATTTTTTTTGTATTCAATTGTATTTTTATGTGTGCAATAAAGAATATATAAAGATATCCAATCCCACATCCTTTTCAAATTATCGTCCAATATCCATACTCCCTTTTTTTTCTAAAGTCCTAGAGGTCATAGTACATGAACAATTATATCAGTTCCTACATAATAACAATATCCTGTCCTCGTGCCAATCCGGATTCCGCCCAGGGCACAGCACAGTAACTGCACTCAATAAGACTCAATAAGATTGACAATCAGCAAGTTACTATTCTTGTGCTGTTAGTTTTCGAATGCTTTCAACACAGTAGACTTTGATATTCTTTTGGCCATCCTAAGATCTATAAATTTTTCCCCAAAAGCAACTGAATGGTTTTCTTCTTATCTCCGTGGGCGTACTCAGTGTATTAAGTTTGATGGGAAGCAAACTTCTCAATGTCACATCTCAGCAGGTGTTCCACAAGATGGTGTACTGTCTTCATTACTGTTTTCCATTTTTATTAACACTCTTACTCAGCACATAACATCTTCATATCATCTCTATGCTGATGATTTACAGATTTATCAGACTGCTTCTATAAGTGATTTACCCAGAGCAATTGAAAGTATCAATTCTAATTTATAATTTATTAACACCTGGAGTAAGTCGTGGACTGTCTGTAAATCCTACTAAGTCTAAAGTATGTATGTTTGGAACCTCTGAGCAGTTATTAAAAATTCCTTCACCTCTCCCTTCAATTCTATATGATAATATTTATTTAGAGCACAGTGCTAGTGTAGTGAAGTTGGGAATCAGATTAGATAGTACATTCTCCTGGTCGCCTCAAATTTCTGAACTGAGCCGTAAGATCTTTTGTGCTATAGGAAGTCTAAGAAGATGGCAAAATTTTTTGCCGTTAAAAACTAAAATATCTCTTGCTCAAACTCTTCTTCTTCCTATACTCGATTATGCTGATTCGTGCTACTTAGACTTACCTCCAAAACTACTATATAAGCTTGAACGGATGCAAAATCTTATAATTAGGTTCATCTTTGGTCTGAGGAAGTACGATCACGTAAGACAATACCGTACCCACCTAAATTGGTTAACCGTTAAAGACCGGCGGAATCTACATTCACTTACTCTCCTTTACAGTATCCTATACCTTCCTGTCACTCCTTTGTACCTCAAAGAAGGATTTAAGTTCTTGGGGTCGAGCACCCTTCACTCCCAGCATCTCCGTTCCCGCAACAACAATCTCCTAGAAATTCCTCTTTCCCACACTAAATGCTATGGAGACTCGTTTACCATCAAAACTGTAAAACTCTGGAATGCATTGCCGGAGGAAATTAGAAAATCTCAGACGATAGAAATATTCAAACGTCGGCTTAAAAAATACTATCTTACACAGTAGTCTCCTGTATGTATGAATTTAATTTGTATGTATGTATGTAGGTATATATGTATGGTAGTATGTATGTATTGATATGTACGTGTATGTATATACAAACTATTTTAGCGATTACTTTTTGCACTCTTCCGTGTCCTTTACTGTCCTACTGTCTCTAAATGGTTGGGTGTAAGAGATCACTTTTAGTGATAAGGCCGCCGTTGTACATATGATACACCTATACCGATTTACCTTTTCTCTTACATTCTATGTTTTATGTGCAATAAAGAATTATAATTATTTATTATGATTCTTTGATAGAAAAATACGCTTATAATTACTTAATAATACATTTTTAATGTTGTTATATGTAAGAAGACAATATATATATATATATATATATATATATATATATATATATATATATATATATATATATATATATATATATATATATATATATATATATATATATATATATATATATATATATATATATATATATATATATATAATCATTATGGGGAAATTTTACTCGCCTCACTTTGAAAGTGAATTGAATTTGAGAATTAGCTATTATTTCAGAAGTTTAAAGAGCACAAAAACGATCAGTACAATTTTACAACGATGCTGTGGGGGTAAATCGTCTAAGAATTCACAGAAAAGCCTTAATTTACTACGTTTTTGGAACAAATATGAAAAACAGTATAAAATTACCATGACCATATGACGATTAGTATTATTTTCCTTTCCACAAAAAACCTACAAGGCGTTTCATATATATGATAAACAGTATATCTAAAGATCAATGCTTAATTTTTTTCCATATATAGATTTTTTGTCTTCATGCTTTATCCGCATATGGCAGGGTAGGCAAAGGGAACTGCAGGAACCTAGTGTTAAGACACTCCGTTGCTTAGTCCCTGCTTTCCCCGTCTCCGCTTTCCGCCTTTTTCGAAGCATTGGATGTTGAGTAGCGAAACTTAACGTCGCGCTTTGCCTAGTTTCAAGAGCGATGAAAACGGAAATAGAAAAATCCATCTTCCCCGAATGGGAATCGAACCCACAAACCGTCGTTTACAAGTAGACGTTCTGCGCCACGACGGTCCTAACCTTTTTCTTATATACAAAAATAGATTTTAATTTAAAAATTTCTCTGTCAAGTATGTCAATGGGGCTCCTAGTATCGGGTGAGAACGCAGTAATGTGGAGGGGTCTTATGGTAATGCAGGCATTGGACCGTCTCACTAGACACGTGGCGTGGGGACCTTTGGACTGTTTAATAGTGGACACGCCGCCAGGGACCGGTGATACTCATCTGTCTTTGGCTCAGAATCTACCTATTGACGGTATGGAAATGGATTCCGTTTATTTTTATTTCTTGACGTAAATGCATATATAATCATATTATACTATTTCTAAAGTTAATTTATAATCTACTTCTTAATATGTATCTAGTTAGTTAGATATTTTATAACTGTGCCTTTGTGTTTTCAACAATGGTCATTCTTTGCATAAAATGCCATCGTAAATGTTACGAGTGTGCGTAGCTTCTTATGTTACAAATATAAATATATATAGAAGCTCACATTTTACCTCAATACTAATAAACGCGGCGATGAGTTGCGCCATTCACTCTAATTATACAGAATTCTGAATTATACAGATTTTTACCTATAATAGAACGTATTTAAATATTTTCATGTTCAACACAGCTGTTATATTCTCATTTGTCAGTTTGATAATAGTAGCTATTTAATTTATTTGTTTTCAGGCGCTTTAGTAGTAACCACTCCGCAGTCTGCCGCCTTACAAGTCACAAAACGAGGCGTAAACATGTTTGAAAAACTAAAAGTCCCCATTATTGGTATGGTGGAAAACATGTCGCACGCAATATGTCAGAAGTGCGGCACCAAAAATTTTGTTTTTGGCAATGAAACACAAAAAACTGCTAAAGAAATGGGCCTAGAGATTATTGAAAGTTTTGAAGTGGACTCCAATATGTCGGAATGTATAAACATGTGGTAAGCCGGCTATATACGCTTTGCCCGATAGTATTCACGCAGAGAAGTACAGACACCTGGCTAACAAAGTGTTCAAGTATATATCAAATAAAGATAAGCGGGAAGCCGAAGCCACCAAACAGTAGGGACCATAAAATATATTTACAAGTAGTTGTTATATTTGTTTATTATTAAATATTTTACAAATAAATCTGTTATATAAAAGACTTTGTCCGACTTAAATATACAACATGGCGTAACGTCTCGCACTGAACTAGGAACAAAATAAAAAATTTAAAATATAAAGTTATATTTATTCAGAACGTTTCATTTACGAGTCCAACTTCACAAGCGTACAGTAAAATAAATAAAAAATACTATAAAAATATTCTTTTTTTGTCTTTTTACATAGATTTTTGTAGAAATAAAGTTAACAAGGAAGAATAGTGCTATTATGTCGTAACATTGCTCGTCTATAGACTCGTTATTACTGCATTTAAAAATTAAATTTATACATTTTACAAATGATCAGTCAATAAGTACGAATATATTTACACATTGGTTACATTAAATTCGGAATGAAAGTATAATACATTAATTTTATATGAAAATTTTGACTACTGCACTTATACAAGCCAAAAAAAAACAACAACAATATTGATTAAAGACAAGACAGTAAGAAGACAAGTTTGTGTTTGTGCAAAAAGTTTATAAGTGGCATTATTTTTACCTAAACACTTGTCAACATGTCATCTAGTAATAAGTAAAATTGACTTACAAAACATTTATTAGAATATGACATTAATATAATATATGAATATTATGAAAACTTGTGTAGATCTTAGAACAATCTATTGTCACACAATTTTTATTTTATATAAAAATGCTTATGCTTTCCACCTAATTTTAAAGCAAAATTGTGCATTTTATGCTCAAGATGGTTTTCATTAATAAATCAGTTGTTAAAGAATTATAGAAAATTTAAAACAAGATACACTTCCATATTTAAAAATTATATAAAGGTACATATTTAAATATGGAACATAGACCAGAGTAGTTAACAGACATCACTATTTTTTATAATAAAAACGACCAAGAGCATAAAACATACAGCCTTACAAAACGCGATTAACATGAAAAAAAATCACAAACCTAACATAACATTTAAATTGAACCCCACAGTGCCCTCTAGCGATGATATACTTGGCATATTTACATACACTGTCAACAATTGCTTAAAGTCTGTCACAATCACCATTTCTTCTTGTGTTCGTCCATACTGACACCGCCGGGCCCGAGATACACTATCATTAGAAGACCGCCGATCACCGACAGGGTCTGGAAGAATCGTAAAATAATTAATTATTTTATTTATTTAAGTATTACACAGACTCATTCTAGTTTAATCGTGCACCAGCGTGGTTAGCGTTACACATTTATATTATTAAGGCTTATAGAAAACTTTATTTAACCACACTGAGTCTATACATAAATAAGTATACAAGTTAAATTAATAAATATAAATATTAAATAAATAATGAATGGCGACCAAAAATTAGAACACATGTTTTTGTGATATCCAAAGCGTTAATCCACACTAGGAATAGAAAAAATACTTAAAGAAAACATAAAAATTAGAAAGCTGCGGGATTTGAACTTGCGCCACTTACAAAACGTGCAAGCGCTCTGACTACTAAGCCAAGCGTTCTTCATGACGCCGCGTCGAAATTCTTTCATGTTAATTAGAACACATTTTAAAATATTTTTATCGTTTGTATATAATATTAGCAAATGTCGTATAACAATATGAGCTGTCATGACAATATATAATTAAGAATACGCGTATCTTATATTTTTAATGTATTACCATGTATATATATTAAAGCTAGTGAGTGAGATTAATAATGAAAAAAAAAGTGTTATCGAAATAACATTTAGCCGCATCATTATTACAGTGACATATTATTTTTACATCATGGGATGTGAAAATTAAAATATTTACTTTAAATATTTTAGTAGGTAAATCGAACTTTGTGTCAAATTTTCTTACCACTTTCCTATCCAATCGAAGACAATGTATGGTTATTGGTAGAATATAATAGCGCGCTTTGTCTTATCAAAACGGTAAAAATATGTTTTTGTAAATGCGATAATTGTGAGTTATTATGATAATTAATCATAATAACTCACAATTATCGCATTTACAAGAGTGGATATCTCGCATGCTATAGCAAGGCATACTTTATTGAAACCCTTACTCTTATTTAAGATATCATATTAATTTAGAAATTTAAACTTACAGTGATAAGGCCGCCACTGTATATATTATACAAATACTAATTTATACCTTTTCTTTTGGTTTCTATGATATTATGTGCAATAAGGAATTATTATTATTATTAAACATTTACCTAAATTAATAATTTTCAATATCCTTGTTAATCTATGTAAAATAAAATAAAATAACAAACTCTATAACTCACCTGGAAAAAGTCATATTTCAGGAAGTCCCTCAAAGGCTTGTAATTTGGAACAGACCACCACGCGTTGTGGTACAGGTTGAGTACCGTTAGGAACCTAGTACTAGCATGAGGGCCGATAGCTTAGTGCGATAGCCCACCGTCACGAGCACCATGAGGATACTGCCGAGGAGGTCTTGTACGATCTGGGTAAAGTAGATAGGAAGTTATGATCCGATTTTTTTTTCATATATAGATATAGAAAACTTATAGTTAAGACCTTCTATTATGACATTATTTGTTGGATTACGTCTGTAAGATTTGTTAAGTAATTACCACCTCATCAATCCTTTCTAATTTGCCGATTGAATAAACTATCTTAACTCTAAAAGGCCACAATTTTTATATAAAAATTTTAGTAAGTAGGTACTTAAGTTTACAAATACTTTGAAAAAGAAAAAAAAAAACAAAAATTGCAATAACCCATAAGGATTAAAATAGATAATCATGTAAAAACGTCTCCGCAAACAATAACAGTGTCTTCAAGTAAAAATATATAAATAATTAAAATTACTATTTGTATAAGCTGACATTGAAGTATGGTAATGAATAATTAATGAAGTTATTTACGTCAAAATGTACATCAAGTTAAATGAGATTAAGATCATCGCCTAATACTTATAATGTAAGTCTTAATTAAACATGAAAGGTTGACTTAACAATAATTCATAACAGATATTTTAAACAGAGTACAATAAAGTAATAAAAATAATATAATAAAGGTAATCCTTTTTTGCTCATGGCAGGGTATGTAGAGGGAACTGCAGGAACCATAAGAACCTAGTGTTAAGACACTCCGTTGCTTGTCTCTGTTTTCCGCCTTTTTCGAAGCATTACGTGTTGAGTGGCGGAACTCAACGCCGTGATTTGCCTAGTTTCCAGAGGGAAGAAAATGGAAATAAAAAAATCCATTTTACCCGCGTGAGAATCGAACCCACGAACCGTCGCGTTTGCAAAAGACGCTATACCTCTGCGCCACGACGGTCCTCAACGGTCCTCCTTATTTCATTTTACCTTAATATACTTATAATTTTAGTAAAGTAACAAAATAATAAAAAATATTTATTAAGTAGTTACCTGTAAAAACGACACTTCAAATCGCAACAATGTGATGAACATGAAAGCCAACAGAATACGGCCCGCCAGTTGCAAATACGTCTTAGGTTTGTTCTCGCCTAAGGACGGCACCCCGGCGAAAAGACTTCGCCCCTCCGCTCGGGCCTCCGCCAGTACTAGCAATAGGGCTCCAATAAGCGCAAGGTTACGGAGCAAGAATTGCATATCCCATAGTATACTGTAGGCGAATGTCTGAAATAATGTTAGAAGTAATTAAAGTTTACATATTTTTAATTGCTTTCTTATTCTCACGTAAAATATATAAATTGAATAATAATAATTTTTTATCACTTATCATTACTTCATAAATATATGTTGTAAATGATGTGATAAAAACAACATATCAATATTAAGAAGCTATCGAGAATACATAGATATCTATTAATTAACTAACTGTAGAAATTAATGCTCGAAGTCTGAAATAGTCAAGATGATAACATATGTCTTAATTTTAATCAAGCACGTTTGTATGAAATTGTCATTTTTCACTGTTATCGCAATATTGCTTCGTCATTTGAAATATAAAGATAATAAGTTTATTTTTGTTTAATCATCCGCTTTATTGGTACATTAACAGTAGCTTTAAACGTGGTCATTAAATATATTTATGTTATATATTTGTCTTCTACCCTTTTTTGCATATATATATATATATATATATATATATATATATATATATATATATATATATATATATATATATATATATATATATATATATATATATATATATATATATATATATATATATATATATATATATGTGAGTACATATGTGTTAGTAGGCAGGACCGTTCGTTTACCCGTTAGTTACCAACCCAAAACATTTCGTACTGTTCAAAGAATCATCGTTTACTTTAAACAATTTCCACCCTCTAAATTCCACAAGCTAGAACATCGTTGTATACAAAACAGTTCGATTTAGACACGCTTCAGATGCGACACGCCGACAATTTGAAAATAATGGACAAAATAGGTCAAGTCACTGTCCGTACAAAGGCCGGCGCTATATATTGCGCATTTGGCTATAGCGACATATCTATACACGAATTTGGGAAATAATCAAAGAATAAAGCTGACATTGCCAAGTGCGAAACAGTTGTAAATATAGAAAAAGAATATTTACAGCCTACAATGGATATAAAAAGTTTATAGTTTAAGCGTTACAAAGCCATAATATTTAATGACTTTTACATGATTTTATTCACGAAATAACTGTTCTTTGGAAATTATATTACGATTTTAAGTAAGAAACATCGATCGTATCGCAATTGGCAGATAATTTGTATTGAATGTACTCGCATACTTAGGCACGTGTTTAGTGAGTTAATTGCAAATAATTTAATAATGAATTGTAAAAAAATAGCTTTAGATTGTTATTATTTTAAACATTGTTTTCTCATTAAAAATACAATTAGTATGAAGATACACTACAAGTATCAGTTATAATTTTAGAGGATATTATTACTGGAAATATCATTTTTAAAAAATAAAAATCGAAACCAATAAGTGTTGATAAATTCGTAGAAAATATATTTTAGGTTATTGACCTAATATGATTAGGGAATATGCAACTATATGACTCATATCATCTTTCTATAAGTATTTCATAATATTTCAAAACACCTGCCCACCTGTAATACGACAATGAAGAACAGCATTCCACAAGCGATGTCCACTTTCAGTCTGCCGAGGACCATAACACAACCTCCCAGCTGGCCTAACAAGTTGACTATCTGAAAAGAAAATATACAACACCAATTTAATTCAATATATTTAGTATATACAGTTTTTCTTTATTGTATGATTATTATTTATATACTACACGATTTAATTACCTAATATGCGAGCAACATGCGTTCTCAACAGCATGCAGGAACCAACGATAAGGTGGAAACGAAATACTAGGTTAAACACCTATCGTGTTCTAAATCTTTCGTGGGTTAATTTTTAATACGTAATATTTATAAGTGTAGCATGAAGAAATATTGTTTAATATAACAGTAATATTGATATACGAGTATGTATCGATCGATAATTTTACTAGTAATTCATCCTTCACCCCTGGTTAGCTGGAAGAGATCTCTTATATAAGTCCACTTTTGTGTACTAAACTGACGTATTATTTAAAATTTTACCAATTTAACTTAGTTCAATAATGAGTATTATTATTGTATGAATAAACGACGGTTTATTTACAACAGAGCGCCCTCATCATTCTGACAATCAACAAAAGATCCGACGAATTAAAGCTGTATTATATTTTGTACAAGGAAATAGAATTTAGTCAACAGCTACAGTTGGTTTGAGCTATCACGGGCTAAACGAGAGTTGATAAATTTTTTATACAAAATCAATATTTAAAAGCTTCCTAGAATAACTAAATTAATTAAGAGAGTAATTGCTTTTGCATTATCTCCGAAGTACTACTAATTAAAGTAACTGGGGCCGTTAAATAGATTAGAAAAAAATGTTTGTGTATAATCATTACAAAGTATTTCTATTATACCTTCTCGTACATAACATACTTGAAGATTCAATCTATTAAGAATATTATAATGCTTTAAAAATTACAATTAACGAAAGCAAGGCCGCAGTAAAATATTACATTTTTAACTTTAATATGGACATAATTTTAAATTCTAGGAGCATAAATTACTTTCTAATTTCATCACAACATGACCTAACGGATCCGAACACGTAAGAACTAAGAATTATGCAAGAAGAGATCGAGAGTTACGCCGTCGTGACGTGTAACTCATCGGGCGGCGGCCATCGTGGCGGGTGTCGGTCAAGGATAGCAACACGGTCAAATGCCACAGGCATGAATTTGTTAAATACCAAAAATTACATTTATTTTTTAAAACCATATTTCATGCCGCTTCGTTTGTTCAAACTTAAGTTTTATTTCTTTATACTAGATGCAGAAAAAAAGGGTATAAGTATTCTCTAGAGTTGCAACCATCGAGATGGTAATATCCTAAAATATATTTAATTTTATAAAACAAAAAGCAAATTAATTCTAAGTAACAATAAATATTAAAAAACATAATGTAATGATAAAATACAAGTTCATTTTGATTAGTATTCATTCTATATACTATGCATTAACATTAATATAACTAATATTTAGGACAGCAGGGACGGAGAAAGCAGAGACAAAGCAACGAAGTGTCTTAACACTAGGTTCGTATCGTTCCTGCAGTTCCCTCTGCCTACTCTGTCATGTGCGTGATAAGCGTGAAAATATAAAAAAAATATTTATGGTAAGAACATATAGTATTTAAAAGGAAGTCTGTAGTGTTAAATATTTCAAAAAAAGAACTCAAAATAATAATGATTTCTTATCGTATCGTATTTGACCGCATAAAAGGTTAGAAGTTCCATTTGCTATTTCAAGACGATGAAACTATATGTAAATTCAGATCAAGGACATGTCATTATGATGATTAGTTTACTTATTAATTGTTATATTTGTACAAGTGCTACATTTCATACAATGGCAGACACAAACAACTTCATGTGGCCCACTTCTTAAATAGAAAGGACAAGTAAACTTTCACTTCTCGTTAAACTACCAGTACTGAAAGTTATAACACACTAACAAATGGCCGTGTATTAGTAATAGTATAACTAAAGAAAGTATTAGTAATAAATACTAGACATTTATAAAAAAAAACATCATAAACAAGATTGTCTGTAAAATGGAAATTAACTTAAAGGTAAAATTACGTATGAATCGTAATTTAAATCTAAACTTAATTTTTGATTTCATATTAATTGAATTTTAGGCGACAAAATATACATTGGCGTTTGGGTAATATCAACTAATCAATACTTAATTTCACATGTAAAAATAATACCTTAATATTTATTTATTTAAAAATATTTTTTTCCCTTTAACAAAGAAGTAATTCAGCAAGTATCATACCATTTTGGAATCCAGATTAAATACGCCATCTTTTAAAGTTACTTGCCAAAATAGTGTAGTACATTATTTTAATAGTATAGTCGGTTAAAGTTGGGTGTAGTATTTATTTTCAATTTAATGTTAGACAAAAACACAACATTTCATTGAAAACTGAGGAAGGTATGTTTCAATTTTAAACGGTGATATACAGAAGGGTTATTCATGATTACATAATATAAAAAAAATACTAAAAAAGTAGTATACGTTGTCTTAGGACTTGAAAGATCGTCACGGGATCGTCAGTTTTCCGATATTTTTTTAAATCTATATGATATAAAAAATATATAAGAAAGATTTTTTTCACATTTTTCTAATAACTGCCACGACTTGGTCTATCTCCTGTTTGCGGCTTATCGTTGATTTCTGTAGTTCTTATACTTTCGAAAAAAAGTGGTTATCAATGGATTTATACGTAGACAAGACAAATAATTTTTGAGATTTAAAATGTTTCTTTTTTTTTTTTTTAGCTTCACGCTTATCCCGCACAAGGAATGATGGAAATGAAATTGATATTAAATAACTGCTATATTGATTTTTCCATAAAAAGAGGTTTAGGCCAAATCTTATATTAAAAATAATCAAAATTCTTAATGGAAATTACGATAAGGTATTAATCTCAATACAATCTTAAGAAAAATATTTTGGAATATTTAGATATGCTCTACAAATCATATAAAAGTTTTAAATGTTTACGTCATATGCTCTTTACAGCAATTGATTGTTATACAGATTAGTGATGTAACGATTGTCATTTTTTAACATTCGCGAATACGGATGCTAATAGTGCTATCGACATTCGCGAATGCGAATATTCATTAACTCTTAAATTTTTTTACGGTAATACAGCACTTTAGACGTCTGTTCCGTCGTTACTTATTATTCTTTAAAGTAAAAAAAATTAAATTACAATTATAGCTTATTTTTTTCTTTAAAGTAAAAAAAATTAAATTACAATTATAGCTTAATGTGTATTTGTTTGATCATTATTTTTATTTTTGTTCAAGATGATGAATACATAACGTAAAAAATCTACGTAATAACTAATAAAACTTTTTTAGAAGAGAAAGAGAATTTGTTTCTTTTTTGGTTTGCAATAAAAAAAATTGTTTCATGATATATAATGAAGACTAATAATAAGAAATTTACTATTTTTTTGTATTAAAAATACAAAAGGTAAACTAATTTTGTCATCATAGTCTAATTTTATTTTTCTGACAATCATTATTCGTAAAACATTTGCAGAAATTTTTGCGAACACGGATGTGAAAAATGTACGAATACTCGGAAATGTGAATAAAGATTTTATTTTAAATGTAACGAAAGTATTTAAGTTTTTAAACATTAAAAATTACAAAAATGATACAAATTATGACTGAAATGATAACATCTTGATTATGCTTAGTCACAAATGGCCTTATAGCATTTTTTGTTTAAAATATCTAGGAAATAAAACAATAATGAGTTTATCCTTTAGAAAATATTATTTTGTTTTTATACAAAGGAAATGAACGAAAATCCTGAATTTCAAACAGTATTAATATGATGTGTGTGGCCTTAACAAAAACAAAAAGAAACAGATCATAATCATATTAATTGAATATTTTTCTTGCTTAGTAAATTAACATTAAATTAAGTTAGTTTTTGTAATAATGAAGCATAAATAATAACAAATATATCCGAGAAGAATAATTGGGATCAGTTCAATTTGTTTTAAAATTGTCTGTCTTCTTCTAAATGTCTCTTCTTCTAAATTTTTCTTTTAATTTGTTAAAAATATTTAAAATAGAAATTTATTACTACTACTATAAATTAGTATAAGTAAACATAAAAATATGGAAGAGCAAAGTCTCCCAACATAGACTTTGTTTTTCTAACAGGAGGCTCCAAACACTATGATAATGTACTTTATTTTTGGAAACTAATAGATTATTTTCATATTTTCATTTTTCAATTATAACAAGAAATAATATAGGTATATGACTTTTTTAAACTGGCATATCAATAGGCAAAGAAAGTTGTATTTTCATTATGTCATTTCTAAATCACTTAATAAAATTATAAAAAATGTATTATTGTTCTTTAATGATATGATTGTATAGAAAATTATATACAAATAAATCTTTTTATATTTTAAAAATATAAATAACAAAAAATTTACACAGCCATGGTAATATGATTCTTAACTTACCACAAACATGGTTGCAAGAAATTTGCCACAGTTCCATGACATATCCATATAGTCTCTCTGTTCAGACCACTGGAACCACATTCTGAGGCCATCTTCTAAAAATGTGGATATTAAGCATAATCTTGCTACTGTTGGTAATATATTCTTGCCTTTTCTTATCACCTAACATATGAAAGAAATTAAATTAGAAATAATATTTATTAATATTGATCTTACAAAATATTTTAGTCAGAATTATAAATTGTTCTTCAAATATGGTTCAAATGCTATATCCCATCACATATCATCTATAAATAGACATTTCATATAATATAAAACACAATTATCAGTCTAGTTCAATTTTGCAATAAAGATTTATTGTTTTTTTTTATTTTCCTCTGTTTTCATGAGAAAACAAAGTACGGATAATATTTATCGGTATTTTGTTATAAGAAGTGTTTTGCAAATACATCGTTTTCCCTACCAATCATTTCAGTAAATGTGCTAAATTAAATTAATTTAAAACATACAATGTAAGATTAATATGTACTCTTCATTTCTTTAAGCAGCGCCAACAAGAATTTAAGTTCGGTGACGTGACAAAACCTCTACATCGATTTAGGTTTAAAAGATAAAAACGATTGTAGTGTAGAAGAATTAAATACCTGATCAGCAACATCTTCCGCAGTTGAGACATATTCATTGGGAATTTGCATTTTTTACACAAACTCACTAGCACTATCACCTGAACAAAATTTCACTGTCGTTAGAGTCGTCGTCAGTCTGTGAGTGACGTGTGGACAGTTGGATTTACTTCCTGTACAATTTAGAAACAACTATTCAACATTGTAGTTATATGGTAATAAAATTAAGCAATTTTGTTTTTTTAAATATTTTTTTTATTTGAAATAAATTAATTTTATTTAAATTATTTTATATCTTGAAATTATGACTGTAATTTTTAAAGAAAATAAAAAAGATGTTTTTCTACTATACAACTTCACTCATTATCGCACTGACAGTAAGTCTACGTTTAACAATAATTTTTCATATATATACATGTGAATAATTAAGGTATGCAAGTATAAAACAATAATATGATATTTTTCTAAGAATATTGAAGTTTTTGTTCTTTATATTCTTTAAACAAATATTATAGCGAGTAATCTTTTGTTGTACTTGATTTTATCGTCGTTGTTGCACCTGTCATATTACAAATGTCAACCACAGAGTACATTATATATACTGCTGTCAACTATCGTTTAATTTAGCTTTGCAAAGTCGCAAACTTTAGCTTGGTTCAAGTAAATATACAGTATGTACAATATTTTAATAAAATTAGGCTTAACAAATTTATATTAAACATATACAAGTTTTATTTTCTAACTTATAATTCATGCCTTAACTTTATATTATTTTCTAGAAAATGTTAGAAGTGACTTGTAATGACCGCCTGGGAAAAAAAGTGAGAGTAAAATGTAATCCTGATGATACTGTGGGTGACCTAAAGAAACTCATAGCAGCACAAACGGGAACGAGATATGATAAAATTGTGTTAAAAAAATGGTACACAGTTTTTAAGGATCACATCAAGCTATCAGATTGTATCCTTTTATGTTGATTTCTTATTGTTATCTTAATATTTTGCTATTTCCTGTATCATAACCTAATACAAACTATATTTTACTAATAATATGTAACCATATTATATAGGAGACACTATTTCTCAATTTAGAATTATGTGAACACATATGTCATATGATGGCACATAATTATTGAATTCAATTTCTGCTTTAATTCATTGTTTATATTCTTCTTGCTAGCCTAGCTTTGAATCTTTTAATGTCATTGAATAATAATTCTATGTAAGCATAGAGTTACTGCTTTTGATGCTAAATACTTCTTACATAAACGCAGGTTTGCCAGTGTCTGTCCAATAGAAATGCATCACCTAGCCTCCTCAAATCACCAATATTAGTATTTAATTGCAGTTATGTACAACACTATTAATAACTTAATAAACATACATCCTTTAACATCTCATCTGTGTATAGTTAAGCTATCTAACTGGTTAATTAATTTAGATTATGATCAGACAGAAGGTCTTTTAGTTGAATAAATTGAATTTCACTAAGCACTTATACACACACACTCATTATATTATTATTATTAAAAAAAAGTAAATGATTTTTTGACTCATAGAATTAGAAAATATCATTGCTATAATTTAAAAAAGTAACATTTTTAATTAGAAAAAATATTGTTTATATATAAGATCCTTAACAGACAATTCAGATGAAATACATGATGGTATGAACTTGGAGCTATACTATCAATGATTATACTATTTTAATTTACTTTAATATGTAAGTACTCTTAATTTTGATAAAAAATGTTTTTATTAAAGTGTATAATTTAAGATATGTCTCTCTATTATAAACCTTATATAATACCTTTCATTACATTTATTTTGTATGTGTCATATATGTTTATGAATAAAATTTGAAGACTGTCTTGGCACAGAAGTGTAGCATCTATGTGTAAAAGTGACAGTATTTGGGTTTGATGGACTTGCCACTGGGGAGGACGGATTTTTCTACTTCCATTTTCTTCGCTCCAGAAACTTGGCAAAGCGCGTTGTTGAGTTCCGTCATACTGAATGCTCGAAAAAAGAAGGGAAGCAAGCACTAAGCAACGGAGTGTCTTAGCATTGGGTTCCTATGATTCCTACCTTCCTTCTGCCTACCCTGTCATGTGCAGGATAAAGCGTGAAGACATAAAAATAATATTTCATATTAAAAAGATACTCTACTTATTTTGCTTTAAATACCACACTCAACGAAAAGTATATCTATACTTTTGTATGTACTATTAATACAATTAAGTTAATCCAAGGCTAGGACATAACACTCTAAAGTCTAGAAGATTGGGAACCTGGTTCAGATTATATACCAACTTCGATAGGGACAAAATCGCGCGTAAATTATTCTCAGTCATGCTCTTTTTGATGCATTAAGCGATCATAATTAAACTGTTTTTCGTTTCTCCGACTTCTCATCTTGAGCTACTGTCCTGCCCATCAACCTTGCTGGTTTGTTCTACAGCTGAAGCATTCCATGACGATAGATTGTTTTACCAATTTAATAAGCTCCGTCTGCTAAATAGACAATTACCATCGAAATCTTTCGCTTTCTTCTTTGCTAAGTACTATCATTCTTTCTATAGAGTTATTTTATTTGGCCGAGAAAGGTGAAATAACAATCTCCAAGAAACTCCTACGTGCACGTTAATTGTAAAAATAAATGCAAATAAAATTATTATCGTATATTGAAATTCTAAAAACAAGCTTAATAATATTTTAAAAATATATATGTGTACAAATTTAACTTGGAACATTAAAATATAATCTGTGGTAATAACAACTCTACAGTCGGCACAGATTATTAACTAGCTTAAATGTAAATCGTAATGTCGTCGGAAGTTAAGCATGCACGTCATATCTTTTATTTGTTACCTTCGTTGTGATTAAATTTTGCTTCTTTTTTAAGGCAAACGTTATTGTAATATTGTTTATAATAGAAACATTGTAACAACTCAATTTTAAACGATAAGTATTAGTGTTTAAGAAATGACTGATGTTGAAGGTACGTTTTGTGACAATTTCTTGTCGACGCTTCGCGTGCACCATTTACTGATAGACTGTGTTTTCAGAATTCAATCAGCAAAAGCCTGTGAAGACGAGCAAGCAACATAACATATTACCAATATGGGGTAATGAACAAACTATGAACTTGAATCCTTTAATATTAGCAAATATTCAAGGTTCTAGCTACTTCAAAGGTAGGTAAGCAAACAAAACATCGCACAGGAGTATGGGTCACTCGATTTCCTTTTTCATTTTAATATCATCCTTCCTAAACCATCGTGTCAGTATCTGCTGTCATGGTAACTAAATTGTTTTGTTGTCTCCAGTGCATCTGTTCAAGTTGAAGACATACCATGAGGTGGTAGATGAGATCTACTACCAAGTAAAGCATCTTGAGCCATGGGAGCGCGGGAGTCGTAAAACAGCAGGACAAACTGGCATGTGTGGCGGCGTGAGTATGTTATTAGAGCTTCATTACAAGTATATAATATGCTATGATATTTATATACTGTATATTTTGATATGATTTTAAATCTATTTTTCTTCATAAAAGAATTTATTTCATTCCCCTATTATCTTGTTATAGGTTAGAGGCGTTGGTGCTGGTGGCATTGTATCTACAGCATTCTGCCTTCTATACAAGTTATACACACTCAGGCTGACTCGGAAACAAGTAAATGGCTTGTTGCAGCATACTGATTCTCCATACATCAGAGCACTTGGTAGGTATGATGTATAATGTTCAAAATCATACAATATTATTAGTTTACTCCTTAATGTGTAAAATGTGGTATATTATTTTTACATTAACAATTAAATCATTGTATTATTATTTACTGTGAATTTTGTAAATTGGGTTATCCAAAATAATTTTGCCTTCAAATTTCAAATAGTTATATAATGCAATAAATGTACAATTATTAAATTAATTCTAGGCTTTATGTATATCCGCTACACACAACCACCAGCAGACCTCTTTGATTGGTACTCCGACTATTTGGATGATGAAGAAGAAGTGGATCCAAGAGCTGGCGGAGGCGGTTCAACCACAATTGGTGCCTTAGTACGACAAATGCTCATCAAGCTAGACTGGTTCAGTACACTTTTCCCGAGGATACCTGTACCTATTCAAAAGCAAATTGAACAGAAGTAGGTATATATGATATATTTTTTGTTCACATATTTCTTGTCTATGTCAAAAATTGTTTATTAAAACTGTATTGTAATATTGAATTTGAATTTATTGCAATATTGGAAGTTATTTTTCTTATTAGGAAACTATCTGTCCATGTATGTTGTTTGCATTCAACTTTGAAAGTACTAGACCAAAAGTTCATAAAGTTAATAACTGGGAGAGTAAACTGTAGCCCATCAGTAGTATTCTAGTAAAACACTGCCAATATTTTTTATTTCTTCCTAGTATAACACACAAAGACAATTTATGCTTTTTCAAATTACTAGAAAATTAATATTAATAACAATGCAATGTTGTATGTTTAAAATATCAAACCAGGCAACTCAGTTTGCTTAGAAGGGGAAGCCCCAAGGAGGTTGTTAGTATAACATTTTTGATTTTCGGCATTGTACTGACGTTGAATAATAAGTAATTCATTTTGGGTAATCTTTTGATTATATATTTTTTTAATGCTAATTATTGCAATGTTTTGTGAGGACAAATATTGTTATGCACTAGCAAACTTTATCTTGGATTGATGATGTATTAAGTTATTAATATAAGAATAAACTAAATAAGTAACTCGAACTAATCTAGAATTAAATTTTGAGCAAGCAGTGCTGAGTTGTTTCTTCATTAAATAAGGCTACATAAAGATAATTGTTTCTATGTAACCTATTGTACAGAAACTGTTTCTAGTGACGTAGTTGTTCCCAATTGACAAGGGGGGAAGCTGCTGGTGAAATCTAATTTGTATGTGCAAGATACATATTTGCTTTTACATTCACCAGTATTTCAATATTTCATTTCATCCTATAGTGGAACATTTTGAGAACAATGCACATTATATTCATATTTTTGTCATTTTCCCTTTTATGGAGCAAATTGTTTTATTTATTTAAGTTACACTTTAAATTTGGAGAACATATCAATATAATCTTCACATATCCTGCATTCCTTCCCTGGTATATCAGGTTTTATTGCCTACCTTGGTAGGCAAAGCCTGATATTTACTCAAACAAGCATTCACCTACATTTAAATACTATAGTTATAGTAACTTTTAAATATATAAATATAGTAATATAATAAATAGAGTAATATATATTGTGTTATATGTTTTAACTCTCAATAATAGATTAGCAGAACACAATAGACAAAGTACAGCCACTAACTCAACCAACTACCGCGGTGGTAACAGCAACGCGGCGTACAACCCGGGACGCATGGACACGGACCGCCGCGAGCACGACGACAGAGATAGGCGAGACTATGAAGGAGATAGGTAATGTTTGTAACTGTTTTATGTTTGTCATGTGTTTTTATTGGTTGTAGGTAATGAAATAAATTTGAATGCTATTTTGTAAAACTTTTGACTTAGTTAAAAAAGTCAATTATATACTTTTTATTTAACAATTTTTATAAAATCAAGTGCTTTCCCTTAGATACGCAAAGGAAAGGCCGCCACGACGTGAAGACAGAGACAGAGAGCGTGATAGAGAGAGAGAACGTGAACGTGATCGCGATCGTGAACGTGACAGACGTGACCGCGACCGCGACCGTCACCGTGAACGGTCACGTTCCAGAGACCGCAACCGCCATCGTGGACGATCACGTTCAAGAGAACGCCGGTACAGATAATACAAGCGTTCTCATTTTAATTGTTTATGTATTGTGTATTTGACAATTGAATAAAATTAGCAATAATGTTATCTTTGGTTTTATTTATCGTATTGATGTGATGATGATGATGTGACGGATGTAATTTTTTTAATGTCTTTGTAAGTGATCACTTTCACCATGTAAGAGAAGGCCGTCGTAGATCATTTGTGTAATCTGAATGCCATTGGTTTTGCATTATGTATTTGACAATATGTAAATATATTGTTTGTTGTTATAAATAAAAAAGAAAACATAAGCATTAAGAAATAGAAAGATATTATATATATTAGAAAATTATTCCTTCAATCTGTTTTAGTCTTTTTTTGTTGGTTATATAATGTTATGATGGACAACTTATATACTGAATAACAGTACAGTTTAATACAGCTAATGATACTATATTTTTAAAAATTTTACTTCAAAATAGGTTGGTAATAATAAAGTAAGTTGTTTTTAATTTAATACCTTTTTCTAGAAACTATGTATATAGTCAAAATAATTTGTTTTATAATTTGATGACTCACAGAACCATAGCATATAACTAAAAAAAATAACTAGTCTAGTCAATATATTTATGATTTTTATAGTGTTAATCCAC
This sequence comes from Dione vanillae, assembly GCA_037178615.1. NCBI lineage: Eukaryota > Metazoa > Arthropoda > Insecta > Lepidoptera > Nymphalidae > Dione > Dione vanillae. The sequence goes on from JAZFAU010000030.1 coordinate 1,535,738, forward strand.
ACTGAGGATAGAAAAAATACTTAAAGAAACTAATAAAAATTGGAACGCAGCGGGACTCGAACCCGCGCCCTCCTGCACGGTTCGCAGGAAGGCGCGGGTTCGAGTCCCGCTGCGTTCAAATTTTTATGTTTTCTTTAAGTATTTTTAGTCTAGTCAAGTCAATTTTTTAATCAGTTTTCAAGAGACAGCATCCTGTCTCTTCTCAAGACTCCTGGATGAACACAATAAAAAGACTTTGACATATTAAATGTTTATTTTTCCATATTCTGCAATTTAAGCTTATCTAACGAAAATAAATATAATTAAGGTACTATTATTCAAATTTCAATGCACGGATAACAAGCAACTGAAACAATATTGCGTTGCGTCACTTTTACGCAGCTGCGCCCTTTACATTTTCTTGTTGTTCAAATTTTGGATATTTTTCTGCAATTTGTACCCATGATATTTTACCATTAGCCAGATCTCTCACGACCGCTGGTACTTCAGACAGCGGCAGCCTCACCTGTCCCATGCTATCCCTTTCTCTTAATGTTACACTGTGCGGTTCTTTCATAGTATCAAAATCAACAGTGATGGCATAAGGCACACCAAGCTCATCAGTTCTGGCATATCTTCTGCCAATTGATCCGGAAGAATCGTCCACTTTATGAGAGACATCCACAGAAATCAATTCTTGTGATAGCTCTCTTACAAATGGTTGGAACTCAGCATTGCTGCTGAGAGGTAAGACAGCACACTTCATAGGTGCTACAGCAGCTGGAAGTGAGAAATATGTCCTTTGTTCATCACCTTCCCTCATTTTGAAGTTGTGCTCTAAAATGGAATAGAGGATTCTTCCAATGCCGAAAGAGGGTTCAATGACACTGGGAATGATTTCCTCAACATGTACTGTTTTTTCACTTCTTTTAACACTGACTAAATTTGAGTTAAGTTTAAACTCTCCATTTGAGGTTTTAAGAATGAATTCATTTTCACTTTCCAATTTGCTTTGAAGTTCTTCAAGAGCTTGAGAGTCCATTGCTGCGAGAGCGTCATTGATCACTTTTGCGTCTTTTTTAAATTCTTTACCAATTGCAGCTTTGTTAGGAACAGCTTCTACAATTTCAACTTGTTTTGGAGCAGGTAGTTTCTTTTCGGCAGCTAATCTTATACCTGTGGCCTTTGTATGTTGAGTAAGATCATATGCAGATCTGTCTGCGCAGCCCACACATTCTACCCAACCATAACTAGTTAGGCACTCAGCGTCCCAGCAATCACAAGCATAGTGAGCCATTTCATTACCCATGTGTTGTCTGAATCTAAGTTTTTTGGGATCAATTCCAACAGCCAGCATGTACAAATGGATTCTGGCCATAAAGTAGCCCAAGGTTTCATTATTAACAATGCCTTTAGATACAGCATTGCCAATAGTCATTATTTCAGCTGGCTTGCCCTGTTCCTGGCTGTCTGCTGAATAAAAAAGCATCTGAATGTCTTTGACAGATTCAAATTTTGGATGATCTTTTACATCACAGAAATGTTCTATTTCACACATGGTGAATTCTCTTACCCTTAATAGTCCAGAGCGTGGAGATATTTCATTTCTGAAAGAATTGCCAATTTGAGCTGCAGCAAAAGGTAGGCGACCTTGATTGAATTCTAATAAGCGCTTAAAGTTCACAAAGATGCCTTGTGCTGTTTCAGGTCTAAGAAAACCTTTGACTAAACCTGATGGACCAATCTGAGTGTTGAACATAAGATTAAATTCTATTGGTGGTGTTAGTTCATTACCACTTATGGGAGATTTCATATCAAATCTTTTCATTAAGGCAGACATTTCATCAGCATTCATACCATCAAGTTTTATTAAAATATCTTCTATCTCAGCTTTAAGTTCTGCTTTTGAATTTTTATCACTTTTAATTTTTTCTAAATGAGCTTTTATTAAGTGATCCAGCCTAAAACATTCACCACTTTTAACATCTTTTGTCATAAGATCAGCAAATCTTTCAACATGCCCTGATGCTTTCAGTACAGGTTCAGGTGTTAAAATAGAGCAATCAACTTCAAGCATTTGTTCCTGCAGAATGAAGTACTTTCTCCACAGTTGTATCATATTGCTTTTTAAAGCACAGCCCATTGGTCCAAAGTCAAATTGACCAGTAATGCCGCCATAAATGGCAAAAGACTGGTCATAGAAAAACCTTCTTTTAATCAAGTCTTCCATTTTTGCACGATCAAATAATTCTTCAGTAGGGGTTAAACTAAGTTCTTTATCTTCTAGTACTTTCTTTCTGGTCTTTAACTCCGCGACAGCTTTTTTTATATCTATCTCCGGGGCCTTCTCTTCTTTTAATTTTCTAACCAAATCGCCCTGTTCTTTGACAGCAGCCCGAAGTGGTGCAAGAACTTCTTCGATTTTTGGATCCGCCATAATTATTTCTCGAAACGGGTTTGGTATTTTTATTTTTCTATGAACTTTATTACTTCCCCAGTTGGAAAGATTGTGTGCAAATTTAAGTTGGGTAAAGACCCCAGGTAATTTTATACTAAAAGTACTACACTTATAAACAAAAGTTAAAACGTGTCTCATTTAACTAAATGTATTAACTAGATTTATATATAAAACATCTGGTACCCGGTAAATTACTTTTGCTCGCGTGGTTGATGACGAAATCGCAAGACTTCAAGATTTATAGAAAATGGAAAGTTCATCACTGACATTGGCATTTCAACAATATGGGCAACATTACATTTATATTTGGTGTCAAAATTTAACGTGGCTGCTGCCTTCCAAAGTTTCTTTTATTCTTAACTCACAAATTGTTTATAAATTTTGAATTACAGTCAAGAATTTAGGAGCATTGCTTTATTTTTATTTTTATTCACTAACAATAAATGAAGAATAAATTCAAATAACATATTAATAAATTCAATAACATAAATAATAATTGGTTTCGAATTTATTTAGATTATGGGTATGTAATAGATATTATGCAAAGGCATAATTCAATATTTTACAAACATGGCAACATTATATTTACTATCCCTTTCTTCCTTTAAATCACAGCACAAATGATTACGAGATGAAGCGTGAGGGAAATAGTTTAATTATTTGTTTTCTTTTGCAAATATTTTAGTCTTGACAGCACAAAGAAGTCGGCCATTTTATTGCTGGTTGAAGAACGGAGGGAGAAGCCTTCCGTAGCTAAGATATATAATATTAGTTTTTAAATTGTTTTTATTTTGTGCAACACACTTTATACTAACGTACAAAGAAGTATACGTATTTAGTGTAAGTTTTAGGAGAATTTATGTATTGAAAATTGAAAAATGGACGATCCCAATAGAATGATGGCGCATAGCGGTGGTCTCATGGGACCTCAAGGCTACGGTCTTCCTGGAGGAGAAGGCGCTCCTGCTTCGGGCGACGGAGAAGCTCGTAAACAAGACATCGGGGAAATATTACAGCAAATTATGAATATAACCGATCAGAGTCTCGACGAAGCTCAAGCGAGAAAACACACATTGAACTGCCACAGAATGAAGCCTGCCCTATTTTCCGTGTTATGTGAAATTAAAGAAAAAACAGGTGATAACGTAGTAAAAGTTATATGAAATGCTGCGTTTAAGAATAAATACATTTAATTTACAATGTAAACTTTATGTTATGTTTACTTGTGTCCAGTTCTATCCCTTCGTAACACACAAGAGGAAGAGCCCCCAGATCCTCAATTAATGCGGTTAGATAACATGCTGATCGCCGAAGGAGTCGCCGGACCGGAGAAGGGTGGCGGTGCAGGCGCTGCAGCGTCTGCGTCAGCCGCGGCGGGTGAATGGGGTAAATACATATTGATGATTTTCTTAATTTATCATATAGCACCCTTGTAATGAAAATGACCTTACTGAACTCCTGGATTTAAGGAAGTAGTACCATTTTGTATATACATATATTCTTAATATTATTAAATAAATTATTTTCAATATTTATAACAAGAGAACCAATTTATTAGGCAGGATATTGATAATAACATATATTTCAATCCTAGTTTTCTTTGTAAAGCCTGCATTTGAAAAATGGATGAAGCTAAAAACTTAACACATATGGCATGTTTTATTATTTTATGGTGATCTTGGACTATTTATAATTTTCTATATATGGGTCATTTTCATTTTGAGAAAACTTTGAGCTTTAAGAATGTTAGTATTGGTGTTAGTTTTGGTAGTATAAGAAAATAGCATGGTCTTCTAGATACTATTTGAATAACTAAGTAAGGTGTACTTTCAATAAGATTAAATGTTTTAATATGTTCAACATGCTCAGTACATTATTTTTTTTACATGACTTGAGAAGAAGGTAACTATGAACAAAGTAAATATTTTAAATGTTTAAAAATATATATTTTATCATAAAATAAGAAAAATATTATTTATCAAATAAATTTAATTTGTATTAGTTAATTAAAAAAATTTTAAATAAATATTGATATTATTATATAACTTGTGGTGTGGATATTAATTTAATGATTATTTGCTTGGAGGAGCTTCTTTAGCAATAGCTTATCTTTGTATTTAAGTGTGTAGATTGCATTCTCTTCCATTGTACTTGGTAAAAAGCATGAAGATGTTGTATTTTATATCTCAATAAATTAACTTGGAGTGTATTTACTTGTCTTAATATATGAAGATGTAACTAAATGAATGATATTCTTTTTATAGTTAAACATAATGCATACTTATTTGGAACATATTTCAAGTTATAATGTAGTAAAGTAACATAACTAATTGTTTAATATTATAAATATTTAAATAATTCATATACTTTTAACATATTTATAATTTATTACATATTAAAAATAATTAATGACTATTTTATGTATGTATGTATATGTATAATACCTAATGTGTGTGTAAAATGTTTTTACATTAAATTTTACACACAAGAGTATTTTAATAATTATTATTGTCAATACTTAACAACCCTATATTTATCCCCAAAATTAAGTATAATATAGTTTTTTTCTTTAATAACAAGAAGAAACATAACATGAATGAGATATAAAATAAAACAAAACATACTAACAAATGCACTGGGTCAGGATTTGCATGTGATCTTTCTGTCCCGCTGCAACTAAAGGTACTGTGGCCCAACCAGATAACGCGATCGAGCACTCCGACTACCGCGCCAAGCTCGCCCAGATCAGACAGATATACCACCAGGAGCTGGACAAGTACGAGAATGCGTGCAACGAGTTTACCACTCATGTTATGAATTTGTTGAGAGAGCAGAGTCGCACTAGGCCTATTACACCTAAAGTGAGTGGTTTAGTATGATTTTCCGTATAATATGCTTTTTTTATGTCTTACTCTGTGATGAAACAGCAACTTTATAAATATAGTAATTTGTAAGAAGGTATATTTCTTCCAGTTTCTCGCAATAGTTACTGAACGAATTTAAATAAAACTTTGCAGTACGATTAATTATGAATGAACGCAATTTACTCTATTAATAAATAAATAGTAGGATTTCTTAACGATGAATATTATTCGACCACACGTGCCATATATGAATCCCATAAGTACATAACTGTGTTAAAAAAAAAAGATCCTCATATAAAACTACCCTTTTTGGTGCATGATGTGACACATACAATTGCAGTGGCTTGGAAATTAAGCCCAAAAGAAAAATACGTTTTCACTACTTTATTATGGACGAAAAGTCACGGCTTTCTGTTCAAGCTTAAAATTCAAGATAAAAATTATTAGATTTATTATAATTTTGCTATAAAAATAACTACTTTAAACCAAAATGTTTATATTTTTTATAATTAAAAATTATTCTTAAATTAATTATTAGGAGATTGAGCGCATGGTGCAGATCATCCACAAGAAGTTCAGTTCTATCCAAATGCAGCTGAAGCAGTCCACTTGTGAGGCTGTCATGATTTTACGTTCCCGGTAAATATTTATTACTTGTCCTTCTAATTGAATATATTTAATATGTTGTTTATAAGATATTATGTTTTTTAAATTGTAGATCAATTGGCCTATAAAATGCCGCATACAAAATTAATTTAGAAACACATCCAGCTCAACCTTCGCCTCAACCACCAACATATAATTAATTTTATTATATGTACAAAACATTAAAAGAAAAAAAAAAAACAAAAATAAAAATGGCGCTAAAATGCTTGCAGTTTCCTCGACGCGCGCCGCAAACGCCGCAACTTCAGCAAGCAGGCGTCCGAGATCCTCAACGAGTACTTCTATTCCCACCTGTCGAACCCCTACCCTAGCGAAGAGGCCAAGGAGGAGCTGGCGAGGAAGTGCGGCATCACTGTGTCACAGGTACATCGTTTGTAATTATACCTCCTTTCTCCAGCTTTCTAGACGCTAGGAGGAAGAGGAGGAACTTCAGCAAAAGGGCGTTGGATATGCTAAACGATTATTTCTATTCTCATCTGGCCAATCCGTATCCCAGTGAAGAGGTTAAAGCGGAATTGGCGAGACGCTGTGGAATCACTATGTCGCAGGTTGCTATTAAGGATTGAGTGGGTTTTTTTTGTTAATGTGATGTTTAATACGATAAATATATTTTTTTTGTTTCTGTAATTGTATGTAAATATATTTTTGGCACATTATCAAATGGCGGTAGATAACACTTTATTTTTTAAATTTAAAAAATATAAGTAATAATCTTGTCGTAAACGATAAAAATGTTGATGTTTTAAAAGTCAACAATATGAATAAGTGTTGTTAAGTTAAAAAATTATACAATTATTATAATTTGTAGGTTTCCAATTGGTTCGGCAACAAGCGTATTCGCTACAAGAAAAACATTGGCAAAGCTCAAGAGGAGGCCAATCTATACGCCGCCAAGAAAGCCGCCGGTATGTAGGAATTTAAATTATTACCAAATCTACTCATTCCTTTATATATGTATTTATTAAAGAAAATATTTCTTTATTTAAGAGTGAGAAAATTAGTAAGAAAAAAAAAACTAAAAATATTTGATGTTAGTACAAAGTATATGCCCATAATTAAATGTAACAATGTATAAGCGGGGGTACATTGACTGTCGACTGGCAACATGTTCTACCTCCACTTCTGTGTTAGTGTATCAGTGTAGTTGGGTCAGTACACGTTACATGTCACATGTACGTGAGTACATGTTACATGTCAACGTGCACGTGCAACATGTGACATGTACTGACGCGCGCGTGTTCCCCAGACCTGTCTTGGGCGGGCGCGGGAAGGCGCGAGGCGCGCTCGCCGGCCGGCCTCGCCGCATACAACAGTAATGTCGCCCTCGTAGGCTTTATTATTCAATTATTCACACTTGATTACTTATACTTGTATCTGTTTATAGTGTATTGTCACATGAGACTTTCAGTTTTGCATATGATTGATTGTTTTTGGATTTAATGTTAAATTGAGTAATTTAATTATAAACATGATTAGGAACCATTGTGATGTGATGATTACGTTCACGTCACGGTCCAACGTTACTAAAAAAAATATTAAACTATTAGTTTGCAATATTGACATTTTAAAAAATACCTAAATAAAAACAACAAAAGCACCATCATTTTTTTGAAATAGCCACAACCTAACGTAATCCTAAGTAGCGTATAGTAGAGTCCCCTATAAGTGCGCCCGTGTGTGCAGCAGCGGGCGCGTCGCCGTACTCGATGGGCGCGGCGTCGGGCACGGCCACGCCCATGATGTCGCCGGCGCCCACGCAGGACTCCATGGGCTACTCGCTGCCGGCGCCGCCCTACGACCAGCCGCAGCCGCCCTACGACGCCTCCATGGCGTATGACCCCATGCACCAGGATCTGTCGCCTTAGGTCGGTGCGTGTTTTGTATTTTTTTATGTCTTCACGCTTTATCCTGCACATTGCAGGGTTGGCAGAGGGAATTGCAGGGACTATAGGAACCTAGTGTTAAGACACTCCATTGCTTGTACTGCTTTCTTCGTCCCCGTTTTCCGCCTTTTTCGATGCATTGCGTGTTGAGTGGCGGAACCCAACGCCGCGTGATGCCTAGTTTCCTAGGGAGCGAAGAAATGGAAATAGAAAAATCTATCTTCTCCGAGTGGGAATCGAACCCACAAACTGTCGCATTTATAGGTAGACGCTACGCCACTGCGACATATTTGTATCACACTCTTTATTTTGTCTTATTTGTTTCTTTATGATCGTGTAATAAAACATTAAATAAATATATAAATGGCCTCGCTAATATTAAATATATTCTAAAAATAAAAAAAAAAAATCAAGTAACTTAATATATGACCTTTTTGTTGCAGATCCTGGTTTCGATCGTGCAGCTTCCACAAAATTGCCATTACTATAATGCGATACCGATATAGTTCATAGGACGTTGTATACTATAGAATATAGAATATTGATATACACCTACCTACACTTTAAACGTCGTATGGAAATGTTTAATTTTTTTTGTATTATTTACAATTTCTGTCCAGTATTTATTTTATTTTATTTTATTATGTAGTTTATCGATATATTATAATCTGTATTGTAACGGCAGCTCTCAAAAAGTATTATTTGTCATTTGGCCCAGTGATTTCTAAAGTAATTAATTATTTGGCAGTATTAATGTAACAACAGTGGCGGGATCTCGTTTTTAACTTCGCTTAAATAACGTTTTATTCTACGATGAATATAATATAATAAATATACGATAGTTTTAAGGACATAGTGTAAATTTTTGTCTGTAAGCGTTCACTGACTGAGGCGAGGTGATGGCCGCCGATGCGTCTTACCGGTCGACTGTTTTATTATTATCTAAATATTTATAATGTCATCATTAAATTTAAATGGAAGACGTTATTTTATCAAGTTTTAATGCAAGAAATAGATAGATCTCCTCTATATGACGACGCCATTTTGATTTTTATTTATAGGTATGGGTATTTTTTCTTTGATACAGATTTAAGGTTGATTATATATTTTTTAGTTTTAACATCTTATTTAAAATTCGATCATCTTATATCTGTAGCAAAGATTGAGAATATTTAAGCACTGTTTATTTTATATAAGAACTAAGACGCCATATCGACGTCCCTCCCCGCGCCGCTGCCTGATAGTGTGCAATGTTTATATTTACTAAATACATGGCGGTCATGGATTCTTTTTTACAAGCGATCTTCATAGTAATTTTGCCTTTATTGTAATAATCATACATTTGTTTTACACCTGAACGTTGTGAATCAAAATAATATATTATATTTTACGGTGCTAAAACATTTTGCTAGCACAAAATATATTTTTTTCATCGTAAGTTTTTTATAGTACATAAGTTAATGTTAATTGATTTTAGTGTATTTTCGTCGTTCCCATTCAACGAAGCGTGCAGATAACATTATATACGATTGTAATACGGATAGTTCCACTTAGTGATAGTTTCGATGTAAAATTGTTAGAGTTAAGTTAATGTGTTCTAAATCAAGATATCTGAAACAGTATACGAAAAGAGAAATTTAATTACAGTTAAAATTTGCTGTGGAACACAAGCTGCGACGCGCCGCTGCTTTTAAGTCCTTTACATGTTATTGTAACTATTGCAGAATATTTATACGATTTTAATGATAATTTTTAATGAAACTCTATAGGTGTAGTCAAGTGATACGACACAGCGGCGTGCACCATGTATACGACGACGAGTTCTATGTTATTGCGACCATCAAATTGATTAAATTACATTTTTGTGTAGTTATTTGTACGTTTTATTTTTAACCTACACCACACGAATTAGTTGTAGTTTAAGTTATTGAATTTATTTATTATAGTTATGTCATAAACATGGATAAGTAAATATGTACATATTGTGTGAAAATTAGTTTTAATTTCACTCAATTTTCGTGCGTGTTCGAATTTAAAATTTAGCTTTAATATTTAAAGCTATTTAACATGATGCTAGCAACATCGATTTGAAGATTAATGCCATACAATTACTATATACAGATTTAATGTAATGAAAATAGTATTTGGTATGTTAAAATATTACAATAAAGTAGTAAAAATGTACATTGTTCAAATGTACGTTAGCTAGGAATATAAATCAATTTTAAAATTGGAAACATCTTTGAGGTGCTACTCTTGACTACACGTATTATACACGTTAGTAAACTTTAGGAATTTTTCTCGAGTAAATGATTTTATTTAAATCTTGTACTATATCATACAATATAATATATATAAAAACTATAAAAAAAATAAATATTTTCTGTTATATGTCTGGAACTTCGACTGTGGGACATTAAGATCGTAGACTTAATAACAACAAAGGAAAGTGTGTCACTAGACAAGTATACTAGCGTGATGGATATTTTAGTTGAAAACAAAAAGAAATATAACCTAAATGTTGCTTGGAAACTAATATAGAAGAAAATTTGCAGTTAAACCGTCATGGTACAGAGGTGTAAGCGTCTACCTGTAAACGCGACGATTTGAGGTTTCGATTTTCACTCGGGGAAGATGGATTTTTCTGTTTCCATTTTCTTCGCTCTGGAAACTTGGCTAAGCGCGGCTTTTGAGTTCCGCCTTTGGCTCGAAAAAGGCATAAAGCAGGGACTAAGTTATGAAGTGTCTTAACACTAGGTTCATATGATTCCTGCAGTTCCCTCTGCCTACCCTACAATATGTAGGATAAAACGTGAAGCTAAAAAAAAATATGGGCAGTTAATGCAAATTATAGTGCAAAGGTTATAAATTTCACGCGAATGAAGTTGACGGGTCAGTAATATCTTTGTATATGGACATATTTTATCGTTTTAATTGATATATTTGATGCTAATATTGTTTTTTACTAACTTATCGAGGTACAATTTCGTACTACTGTTAACGAATTAAATTTCTTCATTCTAATAAAATGGAGCTTAACGGATAGTCTTTAATGTGAGGTGAAAACGACGTAATGTTCAATATTTGTTTCTCACTCCTCACATTGCGAAATATAATATGCTTATATTTTAAAATAATTACGGCTACAATATGTTTAGAAAAGTACTAGTTTAGTTTATGGATATTCTACTATAGCTCTCCGCCTTGACATCGGTAAGAATATCAAAGTCATCGATATTCGGTCAAGGTGTACCATTTTTCTATTTTATGTAGATACGTATCTGGCTCGTAGCATACCATCATAGCAAAATAGTCTTATAGTGCGATATTATTATAGATAAAATAAAAAGGATCCCTTTTTGGATATTCAATAACTATATACATAAAAATATAAATACTATACAAATCACTAGAAGAAAAATTAATATGCAAATAATTAATTTATTTAAAATGATGGATGGAAGTGTGATGCTTTGATCTCTTTTTCACCTCGAATGGAGTTAATAAAATAATAATGTTTTACAATAATATTTTACAATCATATTTTACACAACAAAAAATAAAATTGTAGTCGATCGGATTATACAAAGACCCTTTATCTGGGGTTTTTATTTATTTTATAGAACTCAAAATAATTAATTTAAAATGTTGACAGACAGTGCGTGTCTTCTCTAATCTGAGGAACGCTTTAGATTTAAATACAGCTTTCACTATTGTATTAGTAGAGTTCCTGCGACACATCAAGTATGTACGTAGTATGTACACACCTGCCTTCGCCGATATAATTGTACTATCATTACGTGATTGTAAAAATTTAATTGGCTTTTAAGTGCCTGTATTTTTTAATGTATATTAATTGTTCCTTAAGGCATGTAGGATTTTACAAAAGAAGTCGATACAAACCTAGAGAAAAAGGTTCTATTTTTAATACAATTCAAAGACACGAAATGTTTTTTGTCGTTTGTATCAGTCCACTATTTTTAGTATTAAATTCCAATTTTTCAGCGTATACTACCAATAACTACATATTCAGTTACTTTAAATTCACAGTCAATATTTAAACTATATTTGTATTTCGTTTACCTCGAAAAAATATACCGTGTGAGTATTATATATTAGTCACCGGTACGTTGTCTTTCCTTATTGGAGTTGAAGTTAGTATTGCCATTGACTTGCTAGGTGATGCTTGCGTAATTGGCATTTATTAGTTATGATAAGATACCTGTTGTCCACAAAAAACTGTATTCTACAAAATAAGAATTGTAAGTAAAATTTATTTCATTTATAGCTATATAAAAATTCGCTCTACTGTTTATTTTTTATATATTTGGACAATTTTTTTTGGAATTTGGTAAAAAGTAACCTTATTATTGTGTTATTGCACAATGTTTATATTAAATTTAGCATTAATATTACAATATTTTGGATAAACAATGGCTATCTCGTATTATATTTTCATATTTTGACATTTATCACAATTACTACTATCTTATGTCATTCAGTCGCAGATAATTCAATGTTTTTCAAACTTTTTAGAGCTTATCACTAAAAAGTTGACATGACTTTGCGAAACGTATCTATAAATATTATTAAATTAAATTATTGATATAAGATTATACTTAATACAAAATACAGGCAATGCATGTGATTTTGTATTTTGTATTACTTGTTTTTTCTGCCTAATAACATTCAGACTATAGATATTTTTTTGTAATTTTAAATAACATTTATTATAAATTTTAAAATAATAATTAAAAATTATCTTAATCCATAGTAAATAGAATGGCCAGTATTCACAGTGCCTACAAAGAGGACATACATGATGTACCCATGTCTGTGATAATTCGTCCTTTTATTCCTGAATTAGATGAAAACAAGGTTAAATCTCTTATGGATACCATTGAGGTAAAGTATATAATTATTTAAGTAAAGTATATAATTGTAAGTTAATAATTAAACTGAATTAGATAAAACTTAAAATGGTATGGTATAGGATTAGTGGTAAATTGTTCAAATGCTAACCCGTGGTCGTAGGTTCAATGATGAATCTTAATGCTGGACTAGTATTGCTTGTTTTTTTGTTGTTGAGAAAAATATTCCATAATTTTTTAACACTAACTGATATACTTATAAAGAACTATTCATGAACTGAAATTTATTGAATTTATTTATTTGACCTAATCACGAAAATTGGTGTAAAAGTCATTTTGTTTGATTTTCATTCGAAGTTTTGGGCTATTAAATTTGAGTATTTTTATAATTTTTAAGAAATAAATATCTATAATGTAAATATCGGTCATTAAATTTTAAATTACTTATCATTATTTTAAATACATGTATGCTACCTATTTATATTCTGTTGTAAATAGTTATTTAATAGTTATTGTATAATTTTAATTAGACACTTATGCAATTATTATTATTAGACGCTTATACGGGTTATGTCACGCAGTGTCAGAAGAACAATCCATCTCGATAGTAGTGGGTTAGCTATCATTCCTTAATTAAAAAAATATTAATATATGCAGCAAGTTCTTATTAATTGTCACTGTGATATTCTTGCTGGTATTTACCATTCTGTGCGCACAGCGCTTCTTTGTGGATCCAGTCAATGTAACTGACTCTGGATATCCTCCTATGAAATTGCGTCTATCCTCCCCCTCCTATGAAAGATGCTATATCTTTTTTCGTTTTTCTTCTGCAATTGCATGCTCACGTTTCAATGCTGTATAACAGCGTCGGTACCAGAAGTACAGCTTCTAGCAACTTCAGCTAATGCTATATAACAGCGTCGGTACCAGAACTACAGCTTCTAGCAACTTCAGCTTCACTGACGTCCTGCCTGCAGCTGTAATATGCCACTTATGATACTTCCCACGTGTAATGAATAAATAAAACGAGTTAAACGGATTTATCGCGTATATTAACATTTTTTGTGAAACCTGACGTTTCGAACACTTTGCAGAGACGGTGGTCACAGGTAGTCTACCCGTTACCACGGACTACGTTTAAATTGTTTTATTTAAAATGTATAAAAATCGCGAAAATCAAAGAACTTATTATGTAATGACTAATTCACTTATTTTTATGATTTTCCATTTATAAAAATCTTGCATACTAACTATCCTTTCTTTGTCTCTTTCGAATACCAGAACCTTCGTCTTACTTCATTCAGGCTCAGACCATTCGTGTCACACCCATCATTCAGAATGGTGACCAATGCCTGCAACTTGCACTGGATCATTTGCGAATTGCCTTCAAGGCATTCATTCTCATGATTGAATAATGAAATTGTTTTCAACTAAATAACCTTTTGAGTCAAAAATAACATTTATTTACAAGAAAGAAAAATTGTTTAACTTTTTTTATTTCAATACTATATAACAATTTAACTACCTAACTTATTTATTTTAGAAAGAAGAACAACAAGGTCTAGTACCACCAATAGACGTGTTATGGATAAAAGGTAGAGAGGGCGGCGATTATTACTATAGTTTTGGTGGCTGTCATCGTTTTGCGGCGTACACGCGGCTGAACCGACCTACAATACCCGCTAAGCTGGTTAGGTCTACAGTATCAGATCTAAGGACATATCTTGGAAATAGTACTCCTGATTTAAAATGATTTATTAAACTATAAAGTTAATAATAATTTTTAATAACAGTGAAAATGGTATTTGGTCTCAATAATGAACAATCCTACTGTACATAAGTAAAAAATATTTATTGTATATTAAGAGGGAGAGGTAATAAATAAAACAAATTATAATTCTCCAACTTTTGTGTTTATTGTGGAGTCCATATCTAGCTACAGAACAATGAGATATGCCATTTTTGTATACATAATGTATTTACAAACGTCATAAATAATATCAAAATACTTTTAGACTACATCTGCTTATGGGGTGCATTTGTCCACTACCACTTAAAAAGCATATTGAACACAAAAAAAATAGCACCAAGCATGGCGTCTTAGGCTTAAAAAATATACAATTTTAAAATAAACGTAAATATTAATAAAAAAATTACAATATCAATAAATCATTTTATTAAAAGTAAATAAAATATACTATTACTAAGCTTTTGAGAAATTTTTGGAAGAGCTTTTTTAACTGTCATTATACATGAAGTAAAATAATTATTCACAGGATTTATTTACAAAATAAGTCATTAAATTTTAGCATATTAGCACATTTAAGAGATCATATACGGTTATTATAAAATAAAAATGGTTATTTTATAGGACATATTTTCTAAATAATTTTGGCACGGTACTGAAATTACAATTGATAGAACGCGAATAATATTAAGAGTGATAAACAAAATTATAGGAATTTCTTCAGAAAGCAAGAAATATATATATATATATATATATATATATATATATATATATATATATATATATATATATATATATATATATATATATATATATATTCGAAAACATTCAACACATTTCTTTAATATCAATTACATTTAAAACTTTCAAAGACCAATACTTATATATTTTTTTTAATTTAGGTTTCGGTATTTTTAAACATTTAAGTAAAAGAATACTCTACATATCAGTATGGTAAGAAATTATTTACCATAACATTTAAAGACATTTAATAGTGTATATTTAAGTTTTGTCTTTAGATTTTTGTACATTTAAGTTATATAGGTACCAACGGTTCGACTTTCATGTGTACATTACAATTAAACAGTCATACATATCTCAATTCCCCTTGGTGAATATATTTTGCATAATACATTTATATTTACAACATTTAAGACACCATTTTTAATATTTATTATTAACATACATTTTGCCATTGATTTTACATAAAATTGGTGGGTTTGAAATTGTATCTAACAAGAGTAAGTTACTAATATTCAAACATATAATAATTATAACACTTAAACACACAAAAATTATCTTCAATTATTCTACTTATAATTTCATATATATATATATATATATATATATATATATATATATATATATATATATATATATATATATATATATATATATATATATATATATATATATATATATATATATATATATATATATATATATATATATATATATATATATATATATATATATATATATATATATATATATATATATATATATATATATATATATATATATATATATATATATATATATATATAATATATATATATATATATATATATATATATATATATATATATATATATATATATATATATATATATATATATATATATATATATATATATATATATATATATATATATATATATATATGATGCCATTTCACTGACAAATAGAAGACTTCTTGCATTTGACATAGATTTATTTTAAACACTGGTATGATTTTTTTTATTTGAACTATATAATGTATAAGTAGAAAACATATGGATTTGTTATATTCATACTATTAGTGGAATGTAAAATAAAAATAGAGTAGATTATTTAAAGTATTGTAAATATCTTTATAGGAATTTAATTGTTGAAATGAAAATTTGGCACTCAATCTCACTATACATTTAAAATATAAAACAAATGTACTAATGCTTGTGTATAATAATTTCAAAACAGTCTAGTATCTGTTAATTTGTCAAATATTAAATAAAAATGTAAAAAATTGTATATATTTTTATGTAAATTAACAGTTATCATCTAAACTTTTGAGCATATTTTTCGTCATGATGTTGAAAAGTCATTAAATAATTATTTTGATCAAAATGTGCGTATCCAATTTAGTAATAAGTAAGGTAAAACATTGAGAGAGCATAAATCAAAAGATAAACAGTTTCAAGCTGTAAAACAATAACCTACAAATATATAAGCAAAACACTTATTGTTTCCATTAAAAAAGAAAGTGTAGTTTTATATACAAATGTAACTCCTAAATTTTATATGATATAAAAATTTGGACTGGTAATAGACAGAAGTGTCTATTTTCGAACAATTCATTCATAACTTACAGTATCGAGATATATTTAATTATTTAACTGCCATTTTATTTAAACCTTCAAGCAGTACTTACAATATTATGCTAACCGCTTTGCATTGAGATTGCATTGACAGGATATGCTTAGAACATTTTAAAATTCTATCTACACTATCTAAGACTTGAAAAAATAACTTGTGTTGTTCACAAAAATAAATATACATTTCAATCAGTATCTAGACCATCAACTTTAACAGTCATATAATATATCATATACTACTATATTATGAGCTAACATTTCACTGGATAAAATATTTTTCCTTGCAATCGCAATACTAAATACATTTTTTATAAGTAAATACAATAGTTATTAAGAGTAAAGCAATAGTATCTACTTAAAGCATTTTATCATATCAGCACAACAAGTAACACTTTATAAGTTCAATATTATTTTAATTCCCTACTAAATTCCATTAAGTTACGACATAAAGCATCTTTTTCACATAATATGACCACTTCATATATTTTTATAATATCATACTTGGCTTGGTTATCATTATTTACTACAGTAACTTTGTAGCCAATACTGCCATTTTTTTATTTTTCAAGAACTTTTATGACATCTGTGCTAATATGTGAGTGGAGTCTTGACTAGACCTTTATTTGTGACATTGCTGCATAATTTATATAATATCATCAACATTATCCCATACCATTGTCTTATTTATAGTTTTGATAAACATCAAAAGACAATAGAATCCTCTAACATTATCACTTAGTATTCCCCACTAAACCATCATTGGAGTGCTCACACTCTCGTTTCATTGCGTCATTAACTAACTATAGCACAATCCACACTCTCGTCCGTCACTGTCACTTTACACCATATCCTCGTTGTCGTCTGGCGACACGTCCTCGTTGGAGTCGTTAGCAGCGGCCGCGTTGGACGTGCTCGGCTCGTCGTTTAAGGACAGTGCAGCAAAGTTGAGCTCGCGGTCAGCGAGGCACAGCTGACATCAGTCTAACGCCCCTATACACTCTGGGTCCTCACGCACACATTCCTTTGGGAAATAGCCTGATCTGTTATCGCCCTGAAAAAATTATTAAAAGTTTAATAATGTCACGCTTTATGTCTTCACGCTTTATCCCGCACATGGCAGGGTAGGCAAAGGGAACCACAGGAACCATAGGAAACTAGTGTTAAGACACTCTGTTACTTAGTCAATGCTTTCTCCGTCTCCGCTTTCCGCTTTTTTCGAGGTATTGCGTGTTGAATGGCGGAACACATCGCCGGCGGAACAAATCGCCGCGGCTTGCCTAGTTTCCAGAGCAAAGAAAATTGAAATAAAAAAAATTATCTCCCCCTCATGGGAATTGAACCTACAAACGCCACCTACGCCTCTGCGTCACGACGGTCCTCCTCCTCATCCTTTAATAATATCAAATCTAAACTAAAGTATTTGAACACACTATTATAGTATTTATCTACACTCAAACACACACACACACACACTTTTGTATCAATCTTTTATATACCTTATCAATAGTACGTCCCTTCCACCAGCCCCGTCCGTCGCCCTCCTTGCTGAGCACGAGCACCTTGGCCCCGGGCCGCAGCGCCAGTTGCGTGGGCTCCAGCGGCCGGAAATCGTGCACCACTGTTGCCACTACGCGGCGGAACGGCCAGCGGAGATTTGAATTTAATCTAAGAATATTCATAGAAATAATAAAACATAAATAAATAAATATATAAACAATAAACATCGAAATAGGTAAACTTATGGTACTGAGCAATTTAAATGTACATGTATTTACATTTATAGTTTTAAACGATAAATTGAAATTTGTTTTTGACACATTGATATTTATTTGGTATTGATAATATTTATAACAAAAAGTCATGGATCCTCGTACATGGAAATTATATAAAAAAATATAATTGTAAGAAAATTTAAGAACAATGACTTTTAAAAGCATTGCCTGTCTCAGTGTGACTAAAACTATTGAAATGCTCTATCATGGTAAACTTCACTAAATAATTTAAGTGACTTTATTTTACTTGAATCTGTTCAAAAAATAAAAAAAGTTGTACACACACTACTACAAATTAACTGTTTTAATAAAAGTCCATTGACTTCAAATTTACATTTACATAGTTGCGGCAATGTTATACACAATATTTCAAATAGTAATAATGAATAGATTTTTTTAAGAAATATTAATTATCCTAATTTTTCCATATCAAAACTATACTTTGAAAATACTAATAATAAAAAACTATAATTATAGCAAAAATAAACATACCCCACAAAGTTCTCCGACAAGCTCGTCTTCTCGTAATAGGAGATCAGCTCGACGATGCTGCGGAAGAACCGCGACTCGGAGAGGAAGTAGTGTGGCACTTGGTCTATCGGTTTCCGGCACACGCGCATGTGTTTCACTGTGTTGTCGGTTCTGTATAAAATATAGATAATTAATAACACATTATATATAATATACACATATAAATTTTTAACAAGGTATGTGCCTCTTAGTTTAAAGACACTCAATTATCCACTTTGTTTTTGGAATTCGGGACATTGTGGGTTAGTGATGGTGAATGTAAATATTGAAGTACCTAGGAGTACTGTCTAATTTCAAAAACAAATCTTCATTGCATGTTATTACAACCATTTACTTACATTTTGTATTATTTTTCGAATTAGTATGAGGCTAAGGCAGCGCCATACACTTCTCCTTTTACCGTTAAGATTTTTCTCCTTTCATGTAAAACGTAGTAAGCTTTCTTTAATGTCATATTTGTGTGTGTGTGTGTGTGTGTGTATGAGTACTCACTTCAATGAGAGCGCGTAGTGCGTGTCGTTGTGCGCGGGCGGCGGCAGCGTCTGCGCGGCGCGCGGCCGCACGCGCAGCAGGAACGTGCCGTCCACGCGCCGCTCCAGGCGCGCCGTCGCCGTCTCGCGGCCCATCTCGCCCACGTACCTTTTGAGATATATACATACATTATATCGCATATTTCAATATATATATATACATTCTTTTAAATTTTTTAGAGTAATTTCAAATGTCAATGTGCATAAATTTGGAAAACTATAAGTATATGATACATATACGTCCCGTACTTAACTGTGTTGCATAAAGGCCGAATGAACCATTTCACATTTCCACAATAGAGTGACGAAACACAACGCCGCCCTTCATCTTCTTTTCACAGAACGTAAAAATAAATAATTTGAACGACTGAATATACAAAAAATATAGCAAACTATAAGACTGACCACATATAAAAATGTAACGCATTATCCGGCTGGTTGTTGTGAGGCGGGAGAGGCGGCGCGGGCGCGGGGCCGCCGCCGCAGCGCCCCGACAGCGCGATGCAGTCCTTGTGCGCGCACGCGTTGCACACCGAGCACAGGTAGCCCTGGCGGACACATGTGACTTGTGTTATACATATATTAATATATATCTAGCTAGTTTTGACATAAAAAAATATAACTATGATTCAATGGTAATAATAAAAAAAAGATTTATTATTTTAAATATTAATAATCTCACTTAGATGCGAAGAAATAAAAAAAAACGTATGAGGAAAGAAGTAATGAAGAATCATTTTGTCTACAACAATAACAACAAAATGTATGTGAATGTCGATATGCTTATATAATTATGTAATTTCAAAAGGGGTTTTTAATTAAATTGACTACTTTTTAAAATCCGAATATGAATATGTATGTGTTTCACAATATATCTCTCCAAAATTTATCTTAGGTCCGTAAGGTTTTAATAAGTGATTTAGAACTACAAGAAACTTTATATATTATTTAGAAGTCTAAAAGTTAATTTTTTTACATACCTGAAATATTCTTCCCTTGAGAAACTTCGAGCAATGATGACACGTGGCGGGTTTCTCGAACGTGTGCAATACGAATTTGTGATTCGTACTCCGGCAACCGGCAGGCTCCAAGTTGTCACTGTAGAAACAAGCAGATCAGTTGTAGATAGTAGTTTAAATTCATTATGTTACTGTTACGTTGAAAAGTACATAATAATTGTTATTTCAGTTATATATACTTAATCTGGCCATAAATATTGTTACAATTAAAAGTAAACAAATTATTTTGAATTTAGAATTTGTCATTTTGTCTGTTTGTTACAGAATTTGGACAGTAAAAAAGTGGATATGATCTTTAGAAGCCTATGAAATAATTTAGTTTCAAAACAAAGCCTCTTAAAAATATTTTTAATTTACCAGGATAGCATAATCGATAAAGAGTTCATCCCTTATTCCTTATCCCTCTACGGTGAGCGCGCATATAGGAAATCTTCATACTAGGCAAAATTCTGAAGCATAATACCAGGATAGCATAACTCACAAAGAGGTTAACGAAGCGCCAACTTACATAGCATCCTTTATCGCCTTTAGCCACTTGTGGCGGCACTCCTCGGTGCGCGCGTACAGTGTGAACGTGGCGTCCTTAGACCTCCGCACTAGGTAGAAGTGGGAAGCCCAGCGCGCGTCCCCGCGGAGGGTGCGCCTCCCGCAGCCCTCCTCTACCCGGTACTCGGCGAGCCGTATGCCGGTGCGGTAGGAGTATTGGTTGTCCTATTTGATTTGATCGATTTCAGACTTTTATACAATTATGTTGATTGGAACCACATGAAAAGCATATGTAGTATTTTATGTATTATAGTGTGTGGAATGTAAATTTTTGGACCAAGGCTTTATATACCATATAATAATACTATATATTTTGTCCTTAAAAAAAGATTCATTTAACATTTTATGATTCATTTAACATTTTAAATATTTTTGTTTTAGAATAGTTTTAAACTTGATTGTGGCAACCACACGTAAATCATATTCGTTTTTCATTTTCATGCAATTAATTGTAACATTCTTTTTATACATAATAGACGTGCATTATTTGAACATTAGGAAGTACTTAAGGAATATACTCTTATTATTTAAATTTCAATATCATGCATTACAGAATTATTATATATTTTATTATGTTCCTTAATACAAGACAATATATAGCTATCCTTTTTAAATATGTTTGTTATATATGCAATGTATGGAGTTTATGATGAAGAGATTTGTTGTGCATGCTTTCATAAACTTTATATATTTAATAATAATTTTAATTTTGTAATTACTTGGTCATTTCTACCTTTAACTACCGAGACAAAGCATGTGTTTTACATATGTTTACATATGCATGTGTTAACTTACTATAAATTTAATTACAATTAATAGTAGTTCAGTTTTTATACTATACGAGAGATTTGATAGTAACATCTTTGAATAATAGTGTTTTTGTACAGTTATTTGTTTAAATCAGCGGTAGCCGTTTTAAAAACAAGACAAGAATGCTTATTATCATTTTTTATTTTTAAAACTAAAAAAAAAGCAAGTCCAACAACCAAAACTATCAAATTTCTCTCCACATTATATTTAGATCAATCTAACAACACTCTAATTCCTAATACAAACCATCTACCAATCCATCTATAATATGCTATTTCCAAGCAACGTTAGTCACATATTGATATTTACTGTCGGGTAGATCACCTTGACGGGCTTGCAGAGCAGCATCAGCTTGTCGAAGACGAACACGTAGCGGGAACGGAGCTTCTGGTCCTCGTGGGCCTTGACCTTCAGCTCGCCGTCCAGCAGGAGGCGCCCGTAGGCGGCGAGGCCGGCCCCGCCCGCGCCCAACGCACCGCCCTCCCAGTCGATTATGCTCTCCTGGTACACAGAAGACAAAAAAGGTTACATTGAACGGTGAATTTACTAATAAAGACTATTGTCATATACAAAATTGTAAAAAGCAAACATTTAAAATATAATTTATTTTTTTAATTATATTATTTAATAGAAGAACCGTCGTGGCGCAGAGGCGCAACGTCTGCCTGTAACGCGACGGTTACTGGGTTCGATCCCCAGTCGGAGAAGATGGATTTTTCTATTTCCATTTTCTTCGCTCTGGCATCTAAGGCAAAGCGCGGCGTTGAGTTCCGCCACTCAACACGCAATGCCTCGAAAACGGCGGAAAGTGGGGACGGAGTAAGCAGGGACTAAGTAACGGAGTGTCTTAACACTAGGTTCATATGGTTCCTGCAGTTCCCTCTGCCTACCCTGCCATGTGCGGGATAAAGCGTGAAGCTAAAAAAAAAAAAAAAAAAAAAAAAAAAAAAGAAATTAAAAATTTTATTAAGATTTTATTTTCATGATGCATAAACTTATTTGTTATACGGACACAGCTTCACGCTGTATCCCGCGCATAGCAGGGTAAGCAGAAGGAATCGCAGGAAACGTGGGAACTTAGTGTTAAGACACTCCGTAACCCGCTTACGAGGCGTTGCGTATTGAGTGGCGGAACTCAACGTTGCGCTGTTCCTAAGTTCCAGAGCGAAGAAAATGAAAAGATCCATATTCCCTGAGACGGAATCCAAGCCACATATTGTATAGACAAAGTGCGAAGTTGAGTTTCGCTACTTAATGGGGGAAGAACGAAGTGGTGAGTAAAGTATCTTGATATTAAGTTATCACCATTATTTGGCTATATATAAAAAACAACCTAGAGTAACACAAAAAACGTTAAACAATGGCATATCAAGCCAATGTAGTAAGGCTAGAGTGAATATACCTAGGGTTAAGACACTGCTCTCCGCTGTCATCTTATGAGCCGAACCGGTCATAATAAATACATATTCATAACTATTTCATTGACACTTTTTTTATATAAATATTATTAACTTTAGTCTATGCATGTTAATAAATAGAAACAAGTGAGTTTACCTGAACTTTAGCCAGCAATGTGAGCACCTCGCTGTCCCGTTTCACCTCATTGATGTACTGCGCGACGTCGACCATTGCTTCTTTAGCGCGCTCCAGACCACGGAACTCCTCGTGGTTCTTATGTAATCAGATTGTGTAAATAAGAATTAGCTTTAAAATAATAACAAGCAAATTTATTATGTACAGTATACCCTCTAGTGTGGATGCAAAATGTGTTATATATATATATATATATATATATATATATATATATATATATATATATATATATATATATATATATATATATATATATATATATATATATATATATATATATATATATATAAGCTGATATATGTGTCGTTGTTTGAAATATACACGTAAGTATGTATATTTTAGTGATTCTTTTTATATTTGTTTGAGAGTAATTAATTATTGATGAATTAAGCTAGAAAAATTAGAAAAGGCGCTTTATCTATATGATAAAACAATCATTAGCATGTAACTTACATGAAGGATCTTCGATGCAACGTGTTAAAGCGATTATAGTTAAACGCTTTTAAATCACCTAGCTCATTAATTTGAATTAATGTTAATTATACCTATTACAGTGATTTTAAAAATAAATAATCAACATTGCAAACTTTATATAGAGTGCAAACTTTATTGGTAAATTCTTTATAGACTAAAAAGGGCTTAAAACAAGTAGGTATAATGTCACAAAAATGTGTTAATCAAAAATCTATACGAAAATGTATACTATATAAACGAATTACCCCTATCACAGAGACCACAGATTCAAATTAAAAGAGTTCCTTCTATCTCGGATAGGCTATATGTAAAACGTGTTATTCAATTTATAATCAACTTTTAATAATTTTCATTGCACCACAAAGGCGGGTAAATCTCAGTAGTTCTTTAATTTCCGTAGTTTTTTTACATTAATATACTCACCGGCTGTGTTTCATGAACAAGTTTGTCCAATAGAAGATGATATTTAAGCACTCTCTGCATCGGCACGGAGAGGATGTCGCGTAGTTGAATACGACCATCGCTGTGTTCTTTTTGGCATTTCTAGAAATAATTAACAAGTATAAAGCTTATCTCACACTGGGTCACTAACAAGTTCTTCTCTTGCAAGAATGTGGCCTTAGAAAGGGTAGATGAAGGGTAGATGGTTTCTTAAAGATCTTACAGGTACAATTATATTGAAACTATATCAGTTTAGTTTTAATTTAGAAAAAATTAACCGCAAACTACACATTGTGTCATAGCAACATTCACTTATTCTGTGCGACGATCGCAGATTCAATTCCCGACTGGGGAGATTATATATTATTTTATACTGAGTTTTTAAAATGTTTCGGTTAGCTAACATTGCTAAATAAAATTTTTAACCGCAATAAGTTGGAATATGGTATTATTAGTAAACAAATAAACAGCAATTACGTAAACATTCATTAAAACAAAATTATGTTACTCCATCCTTATATCCTTATATCATGTTTCAATGAATTTGACATTGAATTTACATATAGAATATTGTTCCGGAAATATTATAAAATTATTGTATAGCAACAAATAAACATTATTTACCGGGAAGTTCATACATTATAAAACCACATGCCAATTATAAACAAGACATAAGTTCACTAACTAAAATATATAGGTTTGGTACCTAACTAAACAAAATGTGTTTAAATGACTATTTTATTTGCAGCAGTAGGCTAAAGTTGAGTTATATATATTATGCACTTTTTTATTAAACAAATATTTCTAGTATAAAAAAAAATCAGTAAATTTACATCAATGAATGCTATGAAAAAAGTAAAAATATTATTCCCAAATTTAATAACAATATAACATACAAAAATTAAACAAAACCACTCACCGCAAGTTGTTTACTAAACGTCGAGTCCCTTGAGTCCAGCGCTTTCAGCGTGTCTTGCGCATTAGTTAGGTTTGAACAGTAATCTCCATACTAATAACAATCTCTCTCTCCACGCCAGGAACACGTCCGCCAGGCGCGGTGTACCGTTGCCTGGTACACAATTCTCTGTGGCTAAACGAAGCTGCCTTAACAAACCTGAGTGGATCTCATGTAATTCCTAGAGTTATAAAGAAGATAATTATTTATTATTACAATTAACTAAAATATATTTTATTTCGAATTATATTAATAACACGGTATGTTTATTACAAAACTGAAAAAGTAGTTTGTTTACAAATTTCTAAAACATAAACAGTTAACGTTGTACATTATATTTAAATATTGATACTATTATATAAATAACGTACCTTGACACCAAAAAATATGACTTGCATATCCTGAGGCTTCAAATAAGGCGTGAGCGGCCTCAGGAAGTATTTGATTATTTTACTAAGCACGTCCACGTAATTGCACTCGGTGTCAACGAGTTCCCTTATAACATAGTCCCGCTTTTCTAGGCTGTGCGAGGACGTCGCTAGCTGCAAGTATACAATGATATATAAATATTTTACATTTTATATTCAATATACGTTAAGCATAGAAAAACATTGTTAACCATTCTAAGCCATCTAACATTAAAGGCAACTAACTACATGGCGGCAAAAAATAAAATGGCATCGGAAGTAATGAGCGTATGAATAATTCAGACAATGATTGGAACGCAACGTGGACTTTTACTCGTTCACTTAAAATTCTAAGTGAGGCATGAAAATGGGACCGACGCTTCAGTGAGAGTTTGGAGAAAAGATCAATTGTATATTGTAAATACTGCTTATACCCTGGGGTCGTATACATTACAAAGGACTTAGATATTCATTATTACTATTGTAGCTCTTAATTGTAAAAATAAAAAAAAAAACAAAGTAGTTCGTTGTATATATAATTTTTTTATGTACAGAGTAAGTTTACAAATTAATTAAATGGAACCTCAATCTTCATAATCTGATTACATCCAATGTCAGATGAAAATTAAAAAAAAAAAACAACGCATACTGAATTGAAAGCGATCGGATGGTGCGGTACAACGGGCAGATCGCGCGCGGCCTTCACCACGCACAGGTCGTGGTAGATCTCCTCGTCGTGGATGCGCGCGCAGTAGCTGGCGTACTCGCCCACCTCGCGGCCGGCCGCGCCGCCACTGCGCCCACGTCAACAACGTACACATAGTATTGACGAATACCCATACAATACGGAGACTAGAGTGCATACATTTTAAATTTCTATTCGTTTTTAGCCATATTATTTTTTATTGTTGCGCTAGGTTCGAAATAGATAGGTATTTTATTATTAAATGCTCCTTTTTTAATATATATAAAATATTTTATTTCTTTCAAAATGAATTTAATTAAGCCTTATTCAATACCCAAAAATATTAAAATATTTTTTTTAGTCATATACTAATTCTTAGAGACGAGCATATATCACCATTTAATACTAAAGATACTAATCTTAGATCGTATACCTGAATTACTCATAATTTTGAAACCGAGCAATAAGAAACTTGACAAAAACGTCAGAGCTAGTTAGGAGTTCATTTAACTCGTTATTTTACTTGTTATCCTTCAACTTTGCGCCTACACCATGTTGCTTTTACATACGTACAAGATTGAAATGGAAATAACTTAGACCTACAAATAATTTCAAATACAATACTGATTATATAAAATAAATTATAAAAATGACACGTACGAATGATAGATTATATTGTTTTAATATATTAATTTATAAAAAAAATAAGTAAGCTTTATTTTTATATAACGGAACCCGAACCCCGACCTTACTGATAGTATCAAAGAGAGCGTGAAGGTCGCAGGTAGACATTGAACACCAATGCTTTTAATTAATTACGAAGCTCAATTAATTATTTTTGAAATGATGTTTTAAAAAAAATAATATTATAATACATAATAATATACAGATACTACCTAAATAATAATGTTTTGCAGAACATCCGCGTATTATAAATAAACATATTGTATACGTTCGTTCAATCTATTCGCAAGTAATACACACAATTCCAAACAAAACGTATCATAACTCCATTTCGAATTTATAACAGCGCCAGCTGGATTCCTTTAGGAGTGGTCCATAAACAATCACCAGCCTTGTTATTATAGGTGAGAAGTAGGGCGTGACTATATGTTATTTTAACTTATTTTTAGGCAGAGGGGATGTTTCAACGAACTAAAATTGAGTTATAATACACTTCTTATGATAATAAATGTACGTAGCGTATCATGTTACAGGCGGATCAAATGATTAAAGGTTAAAGGAATGTGTACACGTTGTAAACAAATTATTCGTGCTTGCGTTAAAACGTTTGCAAACTACCAAAAATGTGCGAAATAAACAAAATAATATGTCTTCTTTGTTACATTAAAAAATTCTTTCAAAAATAAAAAAATCATAAATTGAAAACATTCGTATCTAAAGCCAATGATTACATGCCCAAGTATTACGAAATGCGCGTCGTGCGATAAACTTTGCCATTGACTATTTCAGCAATAAATATACTTGAACAATGAACTATCATTCAAAATTGTAAGAAATAAATACAAAAATATGATATGTAAATGATAACTAAAAATATAGCGGCCCTGTTATATCTGTCTATAATATCTCAAAAGATAAGCCGTACACACGAACTTAGTATTCCGCTAAGTACTAAAATATTATATCATATTCCAAGGAATAATATGATACATTTTTAAACTTACAAAGATATTACTGTTACGAACACCGACAACGATATTATTGAGAGAAATATTTTGAATGATAGTTCAGTATTCATTTTTATTTATAATAAACAATAATAATTTATTTTCCGCTATTTGTATCGAACAAATGAACAAACAACGTTTTTTTAAAATATATAACTTTAAATTTACAACAGCGGAAATAAAAAACTTATCGCATCAAAGTATCGCAACCTCAGGCATGTCAGATGTGAACTTGACATAGCAGAGGTCCTCGTATATCTCCTCGACGCGGTCCTCGCAAGTAACACTTGGTATCGTGAATTGAATCCAAGGGACCTCCGCCACATTATTTTGTTCCTCACTATCGTCCACTTCGTATGGTGGCGGTATATCGATCGGTAGGTTTGCGCTATTATAATAGTAATATTTAAACAAATGTTGCATATGCAATATTATTGTGGATTTTATAGAAAAATAAGTACTTACACAGACTGCAAATCTTTGTATATGTCCTCTTCAGATTGTGTTCTTCTTGCTGAGAATGGCCTGTTAAATAAGAAAGGTGTTAAGCATACAAGGTTTATAATACATACTAATGTAAGGATTTCATAACATAATTTAAAGATATTTTTTAAATCTCTGACAGACAACTCTAGGTAATTGTTTATTCTTAGGGAATTTCTTGTGTGCTAAGGTGACTTGTTTTGACAGAGTAAAGAAAAACAAAAATAAAATTGTATAAAATATTCAAAAAAATATATAGCAAAACATAATTTACTTACTGTACATTTCTAGCCAATGATTTTGGACATTGACTCAGTTTTGCAAGAGTACATAACACTCTGTGGAAGTTTGACAAATCAAAAAGCATAGATGGGTCAAATAGATCTGTTTCTCTAAGTTCAAACACTTCATGGCATGTTCTTAAAAATACTTTAATATTCCGCATGCATAGGAACTGTAGAGAAGTAAAAAACAATATATTATTATATACAATTACATAATTTATTTATCAATTCACACAATCTTAAGAGTGAATTGTATTTCAAAAGACTATTTTAAATATAAAGATTGTCCACATAGATAAATATTAGGTAAGCTGTTTCAAAGTATAAGTAAAAGTGAATTTTAACTGCTATTGTTTCTTAGAAACTAGTAGTATCATATAAGAGATTTAATATAATATTAAATTTCAAAACAATTAGGTCAATAAATTACATTAATATATCAAATAAGTAAATACTCTCCTCATAATGAAACTTCATTATGCAAACTAATATTAAATATGAAAGTCTTATTTAAATTTCAATAGACATATTTTATATTAAAATTCATGTGTATATAGAACATTGACCCTCTCATTCAGATGCTACCCATATAGATAACAGCAATAAACTCAACACTCTCAATTCATTTGACATAAACATCAATGGGTGACTTCCATTCATCAATGCATGTATAATTAATGTGTCAACACATATGAATATGTTTAACTGTAATATTGTACAAGTGACTTTGAAAATCCATATAGTACTAAATATTATTTTTCTATAATGATTGAATGAAATATAAAATAAGGTTTAAATAAATATTCAAAAAATATATATATCAAGATTATAATATGCAATTAGCACGCATAAGCGCCAATGTTGGAAAAAAAATAACGATTTTGTGGTAATTAGAGCGAAGGTCGCATAGTTAGACTTCAAATACCTGTGCCATCTGTGGGCGCTGATTAACATCTTTCATGTCGATACATCCAGGGTGTAATGTGTTTAACAAGTTACAAAGAAGGACACCATCTCGTAAAGTATATGCCAGGTCATGTATGGTACTCTTTTCCCAATTTGCCTTATGATCGGGCCGTAACAAGCCACATCTCGTAAGCCAGGACGCGCAATCGCGCCACAGATCCTCGCCGCCAGCAGCCATGATTTACACCCACGCTACACTGAACATCGATAGTCGTTAAACCAAACTCAACTTTTTAATAATCAACAGGCCATTATTAACAGGGGTTAATTGATAATTGACATACAAATTGATACAACAAACATAGCGACAGGCTTAGGAGAACAAGTAATTCTGACAACTGAATTGTAGTGTGGACACATTTAAAAGTTTAGGCTCTGTAAATTATTGTGACCTGTCGCTAAAAATATTACCCAAGTAAAAAATAAACACCTTTAACTTTAAATATAGATTTTAATATTTTATATGACAATAGTGTTTTGAAACTTGACTTTAAATGTTACAAATTTGTTTTATAAAAAATATTATTTTCCTACAGCTGTTAATAAATTTTTTATAGTAGCAACACTTATAAAGGTACTAGAGTGACGCGGATTACGGATACATGTCGAACGAACGATTTTCTCAGAAAACTTATAGAAGTGCTAGAAATACATCAGTATATTAGTTTAAGTGCTCATTTTCAGTTTATGGTAAGTTTGAAATATTTATAATCTTGATTTGGATTTAGATATCTTTAATTTAGTTACTTATCCGTAGCTCAATTAGTTTTTTCTGACACGCCCTTAAATTGCCGAAATCATTTTTCTTAATCATATTATATACTTCTTGTTGGAGTAATTTCCATTATAATGACTTTATGTCATATTTTGAATCTCTGTCAATTTTTCTTTGATACTCCTCCCATTCTGAAGAATGTATATAAATAGACATACCGTTATCCTTATTAGGTTTATTTTGGAATATTACGTCATTGTATATAAGGGGGAAGTGTAGCTATAGCTTATAGGTAACTCGATCATTTAACGGGCCATCAAGTCGGTTCCGACGATGCGTGCCGACTACCGATTATTATATCTAGAGCAATGTAGAAGGTGTCATTACATCCATTACTTTCACGAAAAAGTTTTACTATATTTGTTAGAACTGTAAATATTTTTTTAACAGCAAAACTTAAAATCTGCATTGCTGTCAATACTATTGATTAACATGACCAAATCTATTTGACCTGAAAGTTCTTAATTACTGGTAATAAGTATTTTTTTAATTTAATTTTTCCTAATTTGCTTGATAAAATGTAAATGTTTATATGAATAAATATTTTGAATTCAAAAGTGTAACCAGTGTTTTGTACAACTGGAAAGTCTTAATACTACAGCTAGTTGGTTGACATGACCTAGATAGTGTTTAATCAATAAGTGTCTTTGCCTTTGGTTTTCAATCTTATCTAGGCATACCAATTTATGAACAATTTTGCATGACTCTTATTATTAAAATAAGAAGCTTATTATTTATAAATTATATGCTAGATTTTCAATGATATAAAAATAAATTATAAATTGGACTTTATCATTACAAACTTTTATCAGTACTATCTTAGATAATATGTTAGCTAAATGTCATATTATTGCAAACATATTTTAATATCAACTTTTATTACAGTAATAATAGATTAATGATAGTTTTAGAAGTACATTTTGTAATAACAGTTATTTGGATATACTTGTGAATAGGTATACAACAGGTTTTGTGAAAAGGTTGTATTATCAAGCTGAATTACAATGTGATGACTCACAAGGACATGTGATGTAATAGTGATGTCAATGTAGACTGACCTCAAGTATCAAAGATAATTAACTTATTTTGTGAGACAAAAATTGTTTTTCTGAAAATTATTTTATTTCTACAAACATTACTCTTCTCATTTTGTATATTTATGGAAAATATTATACAAATTAAGAATATCAGGCTATCATAATATATAAGTTACAAGTTATATTCACATTTACATATTTTTATATAGTGGTTCATTTAGTTATTTAAAACAAATATTTTTTTCAATAAATTTACATCCTTACTTAAATTTAATTTAGATAAATTAAATTCAGTGTGCCTGTACTGGATCCAAAAAAATAGTTAAACTTAGTCTTAATAGAGGAAGAGCCACACCCATTAGGCCCATTACATCCAATCACTGTCTGCTCCACTTAAAATACTCAACATATTCTGTATCTAGGCGGCTAGATTACTCAACTTAACAGGCTTGATTTGTTAATCCTTATATAGTTATTACTTATTATGGCTTCTCTAAATAGTTTTTGCCTTTATATTATTTTAAATGTATGTTTTGGGTAATTGATTGTTTTTATTTAATTTTAGCAAATTAATATAAGTTTTTTTTTCTTTTTCAATTACTATATCTATAAAAATAATAAAAGGCATTTAGTTGGGATGGTATCGCGCGCGTAGTCGTTTTTCTTGCGTAAATATTGATTCACGGAAGTATCGGGATAAAAATATGTTGCTCCACAGCTTAGCTTAGTCTTAGCTATTTGGGAAATTAGGCCGAACAAACAAAAAGATATACCAGACAAACAGAAAATATATTTATATATTCAATTGAAAAAATATTTTTATTTTTGTATCACTATAAATTTTAAAGTCACTATAAATTTGTTGTGATTTTATGTAAAATGATTCGTATTTTTACTTTTTCTGTTTGAATTACCTTGTTAATGCACAACAATGAAAATATGAAATGAAATTTTGCAATTTTTCCTGTGTTATTCCCCAATGATTTTCAGAATTAAAAGCAGATCTTATGATTTTGTATGTTGTAATTAACAATATAACAATATGTATTTTAAACACTATTGTTCAGAAATCACAAGCAGATATATCATTATAATTGTAATTTATATATGTTAGTCTACTTTATTTATAATTTTATTAATAATTAATTTCAGTTTATTTTTACTATTCTAACTATTTATCAATGATTAATCGTAGGTAACCGGTTGAACTTCCATCATGGAGCAGATACCACCCCCTAAGGAGGTTAAGATCCTTGAAACCGCTGAGGACATCCAAGAGCGACGTGAACAGGTAACATAAGCAATTTAATTGTATTTTAATTGATTATGTATTTATTTTACATCTAATCATTGTAAATATTTATTTTATTTTTTTGACCTAATTAATAAATTACATTTTAATGTTCATCACAAGTCAAAGTTCATCACTCATCAATGAACTTGTAATAAAATAACATAAGGTTTGTTGACCTCTTATTTTTTTTATTTCACACCATTTCTATTTGAATATTTGTTTATTATTATATTACTCGTAAGATTTATCAAGAAAATATTCTACTTCTACAATACAATTTATATTGACATCGATTTTCATAGGTATTAAACCGCTATGAAGACTTCAAACAAGAGGCTCGCGCTAAGCGTGAGAAATTGGAAGACTCGCGTCGCTTCCAATACTTCAAGCGTGACGCTGATGAGCTGGAGTCTTGGATTCAAGAGAAATTGCAAGCAGCCAGCGATGAGAGCTACAAAGATCCTACTAACCTACAGGTATAAAGATTTTTTTTCATTTCTCGGTTATTATTTACATGGAGGGACATTCATTGATTTTTATGTGTAATTAAAATTAATAATGAATTTTATTATTTTCATTAAAATAAAGCGCTGTGTTTGATTTCGTATTACACGTAACTTAAGGTTCTCTCTTTTAAAAAATCAATAAATTAAATAAATATAAATTTATTAGGCGGAAAGTGGAGACGTAGAAAGCAGGGACTAAGCAACGGAGTGTCTTAACACTAGGTTCCTATGGTTCCTGTAATTACCCCTGTCTACCATGGGATGAAGCATGAAGACATAATATTTTGACCAAGTTCAAAATATCAGATATTTACCGTAAATAATATTGTTTTAATTTTTCAATAGGCCAAGATTCAGAAACATCAAGCTTTTGAAGCTG
Organism: Dione vanillae; assembly: GCA_037178615.1. NCBI lineage: Eukaryota > Metazoa > Arthropoda > Insecta > Lepidoptera > Nymphalidae > Dione > Dione vanillae. The sequence continues at coordinate 1,569,738 of JAZFAU010000030.1, forward strand.
AAGTAGCTGCTCACTCCAATGCTATCGTAGTTTTGGATAACACTGGCAGTGAAATGATCTCTGCCGGCCATTTTGCCTCGGAAACAATTCGCAAGAGACTCGATGAATTGCACCGTCTGTGGGAACTCTTACTTTCTCGACTTGCCGAGAAGGGGATGAAGCTGCAACAAGCATTAGTGTTAGTACAGTTCTTGAGACATTGTGATGAAGTTATGTTTTGGATTCACGATAAGGTAATTTTTGTGTGGATAATTATTTACAGCTATTTAATATTCAATTTTTTTTTATAATGAAATCACAATTAAAAGAAATCTTCGTTTTTGGAATAAATTTAAGCTTCATTATAATTAAAAATCCATATCCAATAATGAAAAATGTTTTTTGCAGGAGACATTTGTCTGCGCTGACGAGTTTGGATCAGACCTGGAACATGTAGAGGTACTGCAGCGTAAATTTGATGAATTCCAAAAAGACATGGCGGCTCAGGAATACCGCGTCACTGAGGTCAACCAGCTCGCTGAGCGGCTTGTGTTGGAGGGACACCCCGAGAGGGAGACCATTGTTAAGAGGAAAGATGTAAGTTTGTTAAGAATTTTTATACATTATTCATGATCTAACTTATTTAACTGAGTTAAAAAGTAAACCAAAAGTTAACTTGAATATGTCCAAGCCTTAGAATAGATGAATTCCAATAAGTCATTTTTGCTGTCACTGATAGAAATATTAATTATGTTAATATTTTTTTTATTTTTTATCCACCTCAATCATTGTATGCCGTTGTAAAATCTAAATAAATTCCTTAAATCCGACCCGTGTTTTGTTCAGGAGCTCAACGAAGCGTGGCAGCGTCTCCGCCAGATGGCGCTCATGCGTCAGGAGCGTCTGTTCGGCGCACACGAGATACAGCGCTTCAACCGCGACGCAGATGAGACCATCGCGTGGATCTCAGAGAAGGATGTGGTGCTGGGGTCCGACGACTATGGACGGGATTTGGCTACCGTGCAGACTTTACAGGTTAGCTGTTTGGAAGTTTTATATATTATGGTCGTCTATTTATCTCGTATAAGTGGTGTATTTTGTATTCTGTCTGATCATATTGTTGAATACAAAAGACCATATTGATTTCTTCTAAAAATGAAGTATGAAGAAGTGAATTTACCACTTAAGTTTTTGGTAAAAGAGACACTTGTTGTTTAGTTTTTATCGTCACAATTTAGCAATTAATTGCTTATTTATTGTAAAAGGGGTTTCTTTACATTTTCACTTTCATAAATAGCAGATATTATAATTTGCTTGTAAAAATGCATCTGAATATTACTATCAATGTAATACTTTTAAATATAATTTTTTCACCACTTAATAAAGTTTGCGATTTGTGACTCTTAAGTGCTGAATGAGCGATATGTACGATCGACAGTGTTTAATTACCACCATGGTGCGGATATACAAATATAGCGTTTACTTGCTTACACAGCTTAGTCATATAAACACTAAAAATACTTTTTTTTAACTATGCATGTATAATTTTGAGACCAACCCAAGTATTTATTATTCTATTTTTTATACTATCAACAGCGCAAGCACGAGGGTGTGGAGCGTGATCTAGCCGCACTGGAGGATAAAGTGTCCACGATCGATGGAGAAGCCGCCCGCCTGGCCGCCATCCACGCGGACCACGCGCCCGCCATACACTCCAAAAGGGATGAAATCGCGCAGGCTTGGCAACGACTTGTGCAGAAAGCTCAGGTATGGAACCATTTATAAATATGTATATATAGTGATATTCACCTTTAAATATTTATATGAGTAAAAAGAGACAAGAAATGATATTTATTATGTAATTAATATCAAAACTGGATTTCCAATTAATAATGCTCACAAGAAAATTTAAAATCATAATATTTTTGTTACTAAGTAATAAAATATAAACTTTTTTGTATGCAGGAGCGTCGTACAGAGCTAGAATCGTCGTACGCCCTCCACCGCTTCCTAGCCGACTACCGCGACCTCATCTCGTGGATGAGTGACATCCGCGCGCTGATTGCGGCCGACGACCTCGCTAAAGACGTGCCCGGGGCTGAGGCTCTACTGGAAAGACATCAGGAACATAAGGTAGTGATATAATTTTTAAAGCGAAAAAATAATAAAAGACGCGTTTGTTTATAGGCTGTCGATGTACTCGCGAACTTAAATTAAAGCGTAGTTTTAAGTCATCTTTATAAGGGCAAAATTATAAAACAAGTAATATTTTCAAAAAATGAAGAAATGTTTTTTTTTTGACAAAATAAATATTTAAAATATCCATTCAAAATAATTTCTAAATATGATGCAAACCTACACTTCCCTGTGAAAGTGGCGAAGATTTATGTCTCTTTCTCATTCGGCTATTTTTGTGAACAAAAGGTGACAGATTGACAATGTTTAATAGTATTTTTATAGTACAAGACAGTAACGTCCTTTGTATTTAGTCATGGCTATCTCACAAGTTACATGTATGAAAATTGTGAAATGGGAAAAATGATTCTGTCCCTAAAGTATTGATAATTGTTGACTAGTTTTTTGTGTATTTGAAGTAATTTTGAAAAAAGCCGCGCTATCATATACACCTTATCATAATAAAGCTTGTCCAAACTTTTTTTCTATAATAAGTTGCCTTTTTTACAAACATATTTACTTACAGGGTGAGATGGACGCTCGCGAGGACGTAATGAACGCATGCGTGAGCAGCGGCGAAGCGCTTGTCGAAGGTGGACACCGCGGCGCTGCGGAAGTTCAAGCCGCATTGGACACGCTGCATCGCGATCGTGCAGCGCTGCACGCGCTTTGGGAGCAGAGACGCGTACTGTACCTGCAATGTATGGATCTGCAGCTTTTCTACAGGGATACAGAACAGGCAGATACATGGATGCACAAACAGGAGGTTAGTTGTAATTTTTTTAATATTACTTATCTAATTTAAGACTTTTAATTTGATAACTAACTATTGAAAAATATTAAAATACTTGTCTGTAAATAAGTTCGGATATATGTATGCCCGTAATAAATATGGAATTACATTAAAACTTTATCTAGGCCTTCCTCGCAAATGAAGATGTCGGTGACTCTTTGGACTCAGTTGAAGCACTTCTCAAAAAACACGAAGACTTTGAGAAATCACTTGCTGCCCAAGAAGAGAAGATTAAGGCTCTGGACGAATTTGCCACCAAGCTCATTGAAGGCCAACACTACGCTGCTGACGATGTCGCCCAACGTAGGGAAATGGTAAGATTTATACACACATAGTATCCATATTACATTAAATTTGTGTTGTAAATGCTTTATTTCAAATGTTAAACGGTTTAAAATTATATTTAAATGTTTATGTAGTTGTTGGAGCGTCGTGCTGCTCTCCTAGAGAAGTCCAATCAACGCCGCGCCCTCCTTGAAGACGCGTACAAGTATCAACAGTTTGAACGCGATTGTGATGAAACGAAAGGTGAGCATAAATATGATACAATTTAGATAGATTTTAAAATAAGATTGTTATTAAAAGATATATATTTTTATTCTTATAAGTCATATATTCAGTCTACATTATTTGACATGATGCAAATTGGTCGTGTATTTTTTTTAATATTAGGTTTTTTCATAACGCATTAGGACATTTTCATAACAATAATGTTTAATCATTATTTGTAGGATGGATTAACGAAAAGCTGAAGTTCGCCACCGACGACTCCTACCTCGACCCGACCAACTTAAACGGCAAAGTACAAAAACATCAAAACTTTGAACAGGAATTGCAAGCCAACAAACCGCGTGTGGACGAGATTAACGCTCTCGGTAGTAAACTGTTGGAGCAAGAACATTTTGCTAAACGTGAGTAAACTATATGAAAATATCAAGTTATTTAGTAATTACAGAAAGCTAGTTTGCATATACTAGTACTATACTAAAATAAAAAAATATATATAAAATTATCGAAATTTTTCCTTTATGATATTTTTATTATTTATTTATTTATTTATTAGGACAACCAACAGTAGATACAATAATACATTTAATAATATATCAACTTGGACCTGAACATGGAAAATGTTCTACTAATTAAAGGTAGTCTCAGCATGCACTTATAACATTACAATACACATATTTTATAACATAGTTTGAAGCAAAAACAAATACATGTAAAAATTCCGCATTGACATAATAACAATTCCATTAAAATTACACATTAAAAACACAAAGGAAACTATTAAATAATCAAGAAATATTATCAACTAATAATTAGAAAGGAAATATTAAAGCATTACCCATCTAAACAAAAATAACATTAATATTAATATTTATATTTGTATTTCTTATTTATTTATTTACTATAGTGCAAGACTTTAAAAAGAATTTAAATGTGTACTGTAATTTTATATTACAAGTTAGAAACCGCGTGGTTTTTATCACAATAATATTTTCACAGCTCAAATCGAAGCCCGAGTTGATGAACTGGGGTCTTTGTGGGAGCGTCTAGTGCAAGCATCTGAACTAAAGGGCAGTAAGCTGCAAGAGGCGGCCGCGCAGCAACAGTTCAACAGGGCCTCTGAGGACATTGAGCTGTGGCTGTCCGAAGTGGAGGGGCAGCTGCTTAGTGAGGATTATGGCAAGGTGAGATTTTTGATTTTTTTCATATAGATTAGTTATGTGAAACTATTTATTTATTTCGTTATTATTTTTATGATGTTATAATTAGTCTTTATAAAGTTATAGATATGATTTGTAGCAATGTTTTTTATATTGATTAATTGATTGATTGTTTTTTTTAAATTGTTTAATAAATATGCGATGTTCTATGTTAGCAGCCCAAAACAAGCGACGATTAAACCTCATGTTTGAAACATTCAATATTTTATTCAACTTCATATTTCCAGCAAATTATATTCTAAACTTTTACATTTCCACAGGATCTAACAAGTGTCCAAAATCTTCAAAAGAAGCACGCCTTGCTGGAAGCGGATGTCAGCTCTCACGCCGAGCGTATCGACGCGTTGCGTACTCAAGCTGAACAGTTCATTGAGAAGGGACACTTTGATGCTGATAACATTAAGGCTAAGAGAGTGAGTACTTTATGTTTAGGTGGTCTAGTTTTATAGTACTTAATTTTAATAGTAGGAAAAAACTAAAGTAAAAAATTATTATTATTACGTCGTATTTATTATTATTATAATTAATTTATAAATAATTAAATTTATGAATTAATTATCTTAATATTTATATGAATACTAGTAAATGATTTTATATTTAGATAAAGTTGAAACAAAATAAAATAAAATTTATAAATAAAAAGAAATATAAGTCAGAGAGAATATTTTAACTATATAAATAATACATTTATGTATTTTCCCGTCCAGGATGCCCTGGTAGCTCGCTACTCAGCCCTGGACAAGCCAATGGCGGTGCGCAAGCGACGCCTGTTGGACTCTCTGCAAGCGCAGCAGCTGTTCCGCGATCTCGACGACGAGGCGGCCTGGATCAGGGAAAAGGAACCTATCATAGCTTCTACCAACAGAGGTTTGTATAGTATTGTTACTTCAAATTATTGAGAAAATGTATTTATTTGCAAATAACGACAATTATAACAACATCATTAGTTGAACTTTATATATAATATTTTTTATAACACTCACATATATAGATAAAGAAAATCATTACAGACAGTTTAAAGTATACATTACACTTGTCTCTAAGAGATCCCTCAAGCCAAATTGTAGTGGTGAAAGAAATTTCTTTTCTTTATTTTATTTAATGTCACGTCTTATTTTCTTTATTTTATTTAATGACATGTCTTGTTCTTTTTTAATTTAGTAGAGATTTGAAGTGCCAGCCCACTACCTATTAGTTGTATGAGTTATTTTTATTTACCTTTCTCTTACAAATTAAACGTGACCAGGTCGCGACCTTATCGGTGTCCAAAATCTGATGAAGAAGCACCAAGCGGTGATGGGCGAGATGGCGCAGCACGAGGCGCGCGTGGAGGCGGTGCGCGCGGCGGGCGCGGCGCTGCGCGACGCGGGGCACTTCGCGGCCGCCGACATCGCGGCGCGCCTGCACTCGCTGCACTCCACCTGGACGCAGCTGCAGGAGAAGGCTCTTCAGGTGAATAGACTAGATTACTGTGATTTTATAATAACAGTGTGAAGTTGTATAATAAAAAATTCGTAATATTGTACCATTAACGTATATTATAAAAATACTTAGCATAAACATTTGAGGACCCTAAGTGTAGCGTCTGCCTGTAAACACGATGGTTTGTGAGTTCGATTCGTACTCACGTAAAATAATTTTTGTATTTCCATTTTCTTCGCTTTGGAAACTAGGCAACAGAGTGTCTTAACACTACATTTCTATGATTCCCGCAGTTCCCTCTGCCTACCCTGCTATGTGCGAGATAAAACGTGAAGACATAAAAAAATTAAAAGTTCTTGATTTTTTCTTCTTTTGTGTTTTATATGTAGTATATGTGATACAACATATTAAACAAAATTATTAATAAATATGTTTTCCTAATAAGCGTAAACAAGACTTGGAAGATTCGCTCCAAGCCCAACAATACTTTGCCGACGCCAACGAAGCTGAGTCCTGGATGCGTGAAAAGGAACCCATGGCCAACACACAAGACTACGGCAAAGATGAAGACTCGTCTGAAGCTCTATTGAAAAAGCATGAAGCTCTGCTATCCGATTTAGAAGCTTTCGGCAATACTATTAAAGCTTTGAGGGAACAAGCTAATGCCTGTCGTGTAAGTATTTATTTTTATTTCAACCTGAGCCTCTTGCATAGAACAAGGATATGTGTCATAAAATCAAATTACTATTATTATTAAATTTGGAACAGTCGGTGAAATAATAAACTACATGTAGATTATATATTCTATCTTTAACTTCGCAGCCAGCTAAGATTAATATTTTTTTCTAAAACCTTAACTCTTTAAAATCTCAAAAAGTTGTTTAATTTTATAAATATATCATTGTTCTATGCATAGATCTAAATCTAATACATAATAACTGCAACGATCCTAAACATTGGCCAACTGTGTAAAATCCTCTACATTGTAATAGATTTTTATATTACAATATAAATAAAATCGAGTTGAACGTTTTTTCATCGTTATCCAGCAACAAGAGTCGCCGGTCGTGGACGTGTCGGGCAAGGAGTGCGTGGTGGCGCTCTACGACTACGCGGAGAAGTCGCCGCGCGAGGTCTCCATGAAGCGCGGCGACGTGCTCACACTGCTCAACTCTAATAATAAGGTAAACTTTAACTTTATTAGGAACTTATTACAATTGCTGTCTCTCAGAGTCAGCCAATCATAAATAAAATAAAATAAAAAATAAAATAGCCTTTATTGACCAAATAACATTCACAATATATCACATTATATTTTTTTTTTTCTTATTTAGTCTGCTTTTCAGCATAGGCCTCCTCCATCCCTTTCCATTCTCTCCTATTCCTTGCCTTCCGCAGCCAGTGGGGACCGGCTGTTTTCCTGATGTCATCTTCCCATCATCTGTAAGGTCTTCCTCTTTTTCTTTGAGCATTTCTTGGGTACCACTCAAAAATATCTTTTGGCCATTTTCCCGAAGTATCTCTTGCCATATGTCCTGACCATCTCCATTTTAACTTTTTTATGGTTATTGCAATATCTCTTACTTTTGTTTTCTTTCTGATCAAATCAAGTCTCTTTTTATCTTTCTTTTTTATACCAAGTAGGTTCCTTTCCATGTTGTGCTGACATACTTTAAGTATGTGGACCGCCTTCTTTGTGAGAGTCCAGGATTGACAGCCATATGTGATGCATGGTAGAATACACATATTAAAGATTTTTGTCTTGCATTCCATAGGGATATCTCTATTTTTTAAAACATCTTTTAGTGCCCAGAAACATCTCCATCCTTTTGCTACTCTTATATTTATTTCTTTTAATGTCATATTAACAGGCGAGACTGTCTGTCCCAGGTAAGTATATTCTTCCACGTATTCTATTGGGCAATTGCTAATTTGAATAAGCGTTTTTAGACCATTTGTCATTACTTTTGTCTTTTCCGTGTTCATTGTTAATCCAACAAGAACACTTTGGTCTGCGAGTTGTTGTAACATTTCCTCGAGCGACCTAGGTTTATCTGTCATAAGCACGATGTCATCCGCAAATCTCAAATGTGTTAAACATTTACCATCTATGTTAATGCCCTTACCCTTCCATTTCATGTTTCGAAATACACTCTCGAGAACAGCAGAAAATAATTTGGGGGATAATGGATCACCCTGACGTACTCCTTTTCTTATTTCGAATTCTTGTCCTGCGTTCTCTAGTTTTATCTTGGATGTACTTCTATTGTATATTTGTTTAATGATTCTAATATACTTCTTTGGAATTTCTTGCTGTAATAGAGATCTCCAGATTTCGATATGTTTAATTGAGTCGAATGCTTTATTATAGTCCACGAAGGCTATGTAGTACTGTTTGCCGTATTCATTGAACTTCTCAATAACTTGTTTCACTACAAATATGTGATCAATAGTACAATAGTTCTTTCTGAAGCCACCTTGTTCTCTTGGCTGGTTTTCGTCTAGAATAGTCGTCAGACGATTTAGTAAGACTTTAGAAAATATTTTATAGAGGTTAGATAACAGGCTTATTGGTCTATAGTTATTGATTTGTTTTTTATCTCCTTTCTTGTGTAAGAGTACGATGCTAGATTTCTTCCATTGCTGTGGGATGATTTCTTCTAATATAATTTGATTAAAAATCTGTGTAACAGGCTTGGATACATTTTCTAAAATTGTCTTTAATAATTCATTTGTAATTCCATCCTCCCCTGGTGCCCTGTTGTTCTTTTGGGATACTATAGTATATTTAACTTCTGATTCCATGATGCAGGGTATTTGTTCTTCATCCTCTTCCTTTCTACCCAAGTCTATGTCTTCACCATAATCTTTATCATTGTATAAGTCCTTGTAGAACTTTGTAGCTATGTCTTTTATTGATTTTCTATTGGATTCCAATTTCCCAGTTTTGTTCTTTAAGTTTGGTATCCAAGTTGTGTTTTGTCTAAGTTCTTTAATTGCTTTCTTTATTGCACCTGCTTTCTCAATATGACGCTTAAATGTTTCTGTTCTGGTTCTTTTTCTGTGTTTTCTAATGCTTTTGTTGATGTCCTTACTAATTTGGGCAATCTCTTTCCTCTTTTCCTTCCTTTCTTGTAACATGCTCTTTCTTTTTTCAATTAGACGTTTTGCTTCTTCTCCAAGTAGGTCTTTAGATTTTCGATTCAGTGATAAATTTGCGCTAAGATTTTGTATGATGGTTTCGAAATAATTGTACTTATTTTGTATTGATTCTTTATTTGATATTTCCTTTAGATCATTATCTAAGTTTAGCAGTTCCTTTTCATTTAATAAGATTGTGCCCTGGACTTTTTGATTCTTTATATAGCTACGCCTTGAATGTTTAATTGGTATCAGGTTTAGTTTTGCTCTAACCATCCTGTGATTAGAGTTAAAGTTAAACTGTCAGCCAATCATGTCCGTTTTATTCTTTAGGGACGACATACACTCGTTCTCCTCCATTTGGTGTCGCTGTCAAGACCAATTACATTTTACAGCTTTAATGCCATGTAAAGAAAAATAACACGGCAATATTCAACTTCATTGGAACTTATTAAAGCAATTGTAATTTTGTGTCTCTGAGAGGATGTAGTACACTGTAGTAAGGACAAGAAGATTCGATTTCTTCTATGTGGTATATTTAATATACTAATTTGGACTTAATTATTACTTGCCAAACATTTTGTTTATTAACTTAAAAAAGGACGAGATATCGAAATGAAGAGATTTAAAGAGAGAGATTGTAAGATTACCGTTTAATATCTTGCGTGACGCGTAGTATGAGTCAAATAAATACTAACATAAATAGGTATTGTAACTACTACATTATATTTAAAACAAAATGGCTAAAAGATAAAATTGTGCTGTGCTCGACGTTATCGGATATATTATCACTAATTATTTAGCGTAATACTGAAGTGGGTTGTATAAAAAAATTCAATATATGATAAAGCATTTGGTTATCAAATATATATTATAAAAAATATACTACAAATTAACTATTATAATCGGATTGTTATTATAAAATATAAGACGTGATTTTTTTAGTATCTTTAGGGAAATTATTAGTAGAATTGTTCTTAGAATTTAGTAGAAATCTCATAAAACGGGTCGTCTGAAACATCGATGCTCATTTGATTTATATCGATGGGTTCATAAAGAGATTGTGTGTTTTATGAACAGTTTGTTAATAATAATTTTTCCTTATTTTGGTAATATTTACTTTATACAATTGAGAGGTGAGAAAATAATGTAAAATTGACATTTTCTTAATTATTTTCTGTTTAAAATGCGGAAATTATGAAATGATAACAGTCGATAGATACTTATACTCGAATTAACATATGTCTACTATAAAGTACGTAGGATATTATCTCTTAAACAAATATAGTAAAATTAAGACTTCAATGTACTCGTGTTACAAATAAGACAGTAATTTGTCTCAGTTTCGACGCGATTCTACTTTAAACTAGTCGCTTTTACGTAACTATGAATGACTGTTCTATTGAAACCAATTGACTTTTGTATTGACATTCGTCGTAGTAACGCTTTATTAGTCTTAGATTAATATGAAGCAGTAAAAGTTTTCTTTTAAATAAAATGTGATTTTAAAATTAAATTGGAAAATATGTTAATTCGATCTGTGATATAAGTGATATTTATTTAGTTATAAAATGATTGTCTTAAGTTGGCTCTGCATTGTACTTTTAGAAGATGTATTCATTTATAATAGAAAAAAGCATAAGCGTTATTCAGACGTAAGTACATAATAAAAAAATAATTTTAATAAACTTTCATAACATTCGTTCAATTTTTATAAAATAATTTAAATATTACGTGAATCATGCTTGCAATCGACTTCTATAGTGAAGCTAATATAAACTATTGTTTTGTATTGTTTTTTTTACAAAAACATATACTGTGAATTAATCTAAATAATAACATTATAACGAGAAGATTTTACATAGAGGCCGTTCCTTGTATTACAATCGGTTCATACAATACCTAAAATCAAACATTAAGTATTATTTAAATCAACAGTTAACATATATTAAGACGTCACACGCTTATGTATATCTAAATTGTGAACTAGTAAATAGTAGATGTACATGAAATTTAAATAAAATATTGTAATAATAATTTTAAATTTGAAATTTGGATTTCGTCTCAGTTTTTTGTTTCAATATTTCCAATGTTTGAGGTTTTAATAAAGAATCGATTTAATGCCAGCTGGGACGTTTTACGCTAGTAAACTTTTCTGTACGTATTAAAAGATAACAATATTTGTTTAGTATACATAACAGATAACATATTATCATAGATAGTCTTATGAGAAAAGAAAGTAAATAATGTTTTTATTACACAATATCGTACGCTGAGCATTATGCCATATTGATCTCAAGTGTCGTTACTGGGGAGTGGGACTAATGTGGTTAGCCACAAGCTGAATATATCTAGGTATCATGATTACATTTTCATATGATTCAATATATATTTAAGCAAAAATATATTTCATGTTTAAAATAGAAAATTATTTGCTTTTAAGATGTTTGTTTGCATAGGGCGAGTATTTTTTGGGTCATTTGAGCTCCACTATGTCCTACGTAACAGGTTAAGCTGAAAGGACCTACTGTGCTTCTATCTGAATTCGAGACATTGCGGTGTGGAATTCAAAACCACCTTTAGTCTTGCCAGATCAAAGAAATAAAAAATGTTAAATGTCCTAATAGTAATACATTGTCACAGTGGAATGTGACACAATAGTCTCAACTTTCTAGCAATTTCTAATATTACTCTATGTTGCGTGACGAATTCTAATCCGCATTATGTATATTTACAGATACATTGAAAATATTATTATATTATCACTATGCTAAAAATATATTTGCATTCAGGACTGGTGGAAGGTCGAAGTAAATGACCGTCAAGGCTTCGTACCAGCCGCCTACGTGAAGAAAATCGATGCCGGCCTCTCCTCATCTCAGCAGAACCTGGCTGATTCCAGTTCCATTGCAGCACGACAGACTCAGGTAAGCATATTGTGATTATTGAACAAATTCTTTGTGTAGCACTTGGGAAATATCGACGGCCGTCGGCGTGTAAACGCGACGGTTTGTGGGTTCGATTCCCATTCGGGGAAGATGGATTTTTTATTTCCATTTTCTTCGTTCTGGCAACTAAGCAAAGTGTGTGGTTGAGTTCCGCCACTCAACGCGCAATGCCTCGAAAAAAGAGAAATACTAATATTATGATAAGCACTAATTCTGAACAGGGCTGAGGATTGTTTAAATGTTATTATTTTTGATTTTATAATTTAGTTAGAATAATGCAAATTTCTGTTTTTATTTAATATAGATCGAAGCGCAATATGACAACCTCTTGGCCCTCGCCCGCGAGCGCCAGAACAAGCTCAACGAGACTGTCAAGGCGTACGTGCTGGTGCGGGAGGCCGCCGAGCTGGCCACCTGGATCAAGGACAAGGTAGGTCCCTCATCTTTTATATATTTTAATTGCAGTTGCTATTGTAGACATAATATAGTTTAATTGAATGAAAAAGGATAGAGTACTCTAAAAATAAATAGATATATTTGTCATATGAACCACTTGTTTTGTATTATATCTACTTGTATGTGTATAACGCTGCAAGGTGTGATTTATTATGCCATTACCATCAGATATATTTGTCATATATAAAGTTCTTTTATGAAAAAAAAATCTACTTTTTATTACTTAATTGAAATTCGTCTTTGTAGCACAGTATATGTTATAGATTAAAAAAAACATTTCAATTAAATTAAATGTTGATGTACACAATTTGTAAGAAACCATATCCAAAAGAAAATCGTTATTATAAAAAATATATCCAACAGGAAATGCACGCCCAAGTTCAAGACGTAGGCGAGGACCTGGAACAAGTGGAAGTAATGCAGAAGAAGTTCGACGACTTCCAAAACGACCTGCGCGCCAACGAGGTGCGCCTCGCCGAGATGAACGAGATCGCGGTGCAGCTCATGACGGTCGGCCAGACGGAGGCCGCGCTCAAGATCAAGACCCAGATGCAGGTTCGTGGCAAGAATTCTCTCTCACGATTTTTTCTTGTTTTTAAAGTGCCAGTGTCATTTACTTCTTCATTTCCTTATTTTATTTTTAAAGGACATTTCATATTGAATATTACCTAATGATAAAAAAATCTCTTAACTCTATAAAAAACTATATTTTTCGTAAATGCGATTTGTGATCTATGAGATTACTAAATGTCTTGCAAACATGCCCGGTTTAATTTCAGCTAAATAGAAACCACAAGCGATGACATATGATTTGATGCCATGAGGAATGAGAGTCATTAGTTTCTGTTATTATTCTTTTATACATTGTAGTATGAAATTGAGTTAAACCACTTATGACTTAATATTTAATATGATCAAATATGAGCGGAAAGTTAATAATTAAGTTCCTTAGTAATAAGTCGTCTTTACCTACAGTTCTCCAATAATAGTAAAAAAACAACATTTCTACCACACAGGAATTAAACTCCAAATGGACGTCCCTCCAACAACTGACGGCCGAGCGCGCGGCGCAACTGGGCTCGGCTCACGAAGTGCAGCGCTTCCACCGCGACGTCGACGAGACCAAGGACTGGATAGCGGAGAAGGAACAAGCTCTGGCGACTGACGATCTAGGACGAGACCTGCGGTCTGTGCAGACCTTGCAGCGTGAGTACTGATTTTTTTTAATTATGTACAGCTATTTTTTTAATGGGTTTTGCTCCAAGTTATTGTAAATTGTCTTTAAAGTATACATAATAAATCATAGAGCATATAATTTTTTTATATTTTTTAATATGTTTATTTTATCATGCATTGGTAGCGTAACTGACAACGCGGCCTTTGTCAAAACTACCTACAGGGTTAAATAGCTATATACAAAAAACAAGTTAATAATTATTAATAGTTTAAGGCCAGGATCATTTTTCCCATTTCACAATGTTTATACGTGCTGTGTAACGCATGAGCTAGTCGTAATTTAATACAAATGACGTAAAGATCTTGTTCTACAAAAATGCTATTGAACATTGTCAATATATCATCTTTCATTAAAAAATATAATATAATTAATATTAATATTATGAATATTAATAATAATAATATAATATTTTATGTGCGTAATTTTTTTTTAATTTTATTTTATATGTTTAGTATAAATTTCTGTTATATAATTTTATTTATTTATTTGGTATATATGTGTTTATTACACTTATATATTATGTATATATATTATTTGTATTATTTAAAATTTAATTTTTTAGTTATTTAAGTAGAATAAAACATGCTTGTTTGCACCATCCCGTTTCACACAGACAAATTCTTACTCTAAAGGGCTGTCTGTAAGAGATTGCTTTAAGCAATAAGACCGCCTTTGCACTCATCTCCTGTTGTTATATTTACTTGTAATGTACACTGTATCTTTTGTCTGCAATAAAGTGTTATAAATAAATAAATAAATAAATAAACAATCGTAAGAGAAAGAGATATATCTCTTTGCCGCTTTGACAGGATAGTGTATATTTGCGTCATACTTGATAAATGGCGTTTTATTTTGGAACAATAATTTAATTATTTATTTAATTAAAAAAAAAAATATTTTAAACATTTTATTTGTTTTATAATTTTACCAAGTTTACAAATGCTAGTCAATACTATGCTTTAAATAAAGGTCGCGAGTACATCCACACCTGTATATGATTTTATTACATTGGACATATCAACAAGTATGACATATAAAGTGATAAAGCCGTATTTTACCCGTATTTAATAATTTTTTGTTGATTTCAGGCAAACACGAAGGTCTAGAACGTGACCTGGCCGCCCTCGGCGACAAGATCCGCCAGCTGGACGACACCGCCAACCGCCTGATGTCCACGCACGGCGACTCCGCCGACGCCACCTACAGCAAGCAGCGCGAGATCAACGAGGCATGGCACCAGCTGCAGGCCAGGGCCAACGCCAGGAAGGAGAAACTGTTGGACTCTTATGATCTGCAGAGGTGTGTTTAATTCAATTCCCGATTGAGGAAATTATCGTATTTAATATTTTTATTCCACATTGAGGATAGAAAAAATACTTAAAATACTTAAATATTTTTGCTATCCTCAGTGAGGATTAACATTATAAAAATTCATAAAAATATAATTTATAAAAACAGCATTCTCTCTCGCCAAACGAATGTTCTTTGTAATAAATAATCTTTGAATAGTGGAAATTTGCAAAAACCTACCTACAGAGATGCTAAGAATGAAAAAAGGTGTATAAATCATATTAGAATTTTGACGCAGCGAGATGAAGAACGCATGGCTCAGTAGTCAACATTTGCACGGTTCGTAAGAGGGCGCGGGTTCAAATCCCACTGCGTTCAAATTTTTATAACTATTTTGATTTCCCATTTGTAGTCACAATATCTCAAGCGAATAGTGATCTATTTTATCATATTCTCAGATTATTATTTAAAATTAATTTAGGTTCCTCTCGGACTACCGCGACCTGATGGCTTGGATCAACTCAATGATGGCACTGGTGAGCTCGGAAGAACTAGCTAATGACGTCACTGGAGCTGAAGCCCTACTGGAACGCCATCAGGTACAAATTCGAATTTTTATTTGATTTGTAAGTACATATGTATATTGTTATATATTTAGTCATCTATATTTTTTATTATTATTAATTTGTTGTATTTATTATTTCGATTTTATATTTTTTTTTATAATGTGACTAAAAAGTTTGATATTAGATTAAGATAGCTAAGTGATAATATGTTTTTAGACCCAGCGTTTGGAGATAGACGCGCATTACGGCATAATGCCGCAGGTTAGATACAAGCATGTGTGAAGCAAGCAATCTGTTTATAAAGGCTATGTCACAATGAAATATATAAATATGTTTCTCATTTTTTTATTACTTATTTTTTTATATTTTAGTGTGACATACCCTTTACAGTACACTTCTTCCGCGCGTAATTGATGTTTGATATTACTCTCTTCCCCTAACAGTTAATTTTTAATATTACTAAAAATGTAGTTAAAAGTATTTTTTATACTTTTTACTTTTTAAATTGTAAAAAAATCACTTAATGAAGTTGGATATTACTTGTACTAAAATCGTAATTATAGTTGAAAATAATATTAATACGATAAATATAATATTAATGTTTTTGGATTAAAATTGTTGTTATTTTCAATTTATGTTGTGAACCTTAAAATTAATATATTCTTACATATCTTCGCTTAATGAATCTTATTTCCTTTACACTGATCTATTTTTTCAAAATAATTGGGATATTTAACAAATAATTAAAAGAGTTGATGTTTTTTTAATTTATAAATGTTAATTATTATTGCTATATATATTTTATATAATTATTTATGTATAGGAACATCGTACGGAAATGGACGCCCGTGCTGGAACTTTCCAAGCATTGGAACTATTTGGACAACAGCTCCTACAAGGCGGCCATTACGCCAGTGTTGATATTCAAGACAAGCTGAATGCTATGGCTGACGCTAGACAGGATCTTGAAAGGTAAACTTGAAGTAAATTATAAGTTAATGATTATTCTTGTATTATTTTTTTTTTATTTTAAAAAGTGTTAATCCAGATTGGCTGTTATAACAATTTGGAACGAAGCGGAATTTGAACCCGCATCCTCTTGCGAACTGTGCAAGTGGTCTGACAACTGAGCTGTGCGTTTTTCATCACGCTGCATCGAAATACTTATATGATAACAACGAAATAAGTTGTATAGAGCATTTAAGAATTTTTCGCAAGAGGGTGCGAGATCAAATCCGAAGCGTTCAAATTTTTGTATTTTGTATGATTTTTTTGACTATTTTATTGAGCTAATTGGCATTATTTTATTGGTTAATTAATGTATCACACAGACTGTAAATGCGACGGTTTGTGGTTTTATTCTGACTCGGAGAAGAAGGATTTTTCTATTCCTATTTTCTTCGCTTTTAACTAGACAAAGTGCGGCGTTGAGTTGTGCCACTCAACACGCAATGCCTCAAAAAAAATAGTTAGTGTAATATGATTATTTCCCACAGAGCGTGGGTGGCGCGCCGCATGAAGCTGGACCAGAACCTGGAGCTGCAGCTGTTCTACCGCGACTGCGAGCAGGCGGAGGCGTGGATGGGCGCGCGCGAGGCCTTCCTGGCGCCGCCGCCCGCCGCCGACGCGCCCGACGGCGGCGACAACGTCGAGCAGCTCATCAAGAAGCACGAGGACTTCGACAAGGCCATCAATGCTCATGTTAGCGCCTTGTTTTTGTTTTTTATAGTCTTGTAATTGCTTGAAAACGTATTTTTAGTGACAGTTTACATTTAATTCCCTCGATAAAAATGATTAAACGTCTATGTAAAATTATAACATAGATAAATGTTCTATATATAGACAAATGTTCTTGTTCTTGTTTTGGTTAGTACTGACAGATAACTATAATTTTATTAATAATGAGGGCGAAATAAATTATTACAGATTTATGTTACTTTATATTATTTTACTATAGGTTTAGGAGGAGATTTATATTATTTTACACAAATATTTATGTGATTTTAAATTGTTTAAAATAGGAAGAGAAGATCGCCCAACTGCAAACTCTGGCCGACCAGCTCATTGCATCTGACCACTACGCTGCCGATCCCATAGACAAAAAACGCAAGCAAGTGCTCGACCGCTGGCGCCATCTCAAGGAGGCTCTCATTGAAAAGCGATCCAGGTAATAATATATGAAAACTACGTTTATTATTATGCATCAATAGTGATAAAAAATATTTATATTACTTCAAATTTTTAATCTGATTGAGCTTTACAATTTCGTAATATTATTGTTTAGGTTGGGAGACGAACAAACCCTACAGCAATTCTCTCGTGATGCCGATGAAATGGAGAACTGGATCGCCGAAAAATTGCAATTGGCTACTGAAGAAAGCTACAAGGTAATTTTTCGAATGTTCCTTTTAATAATAATATTTATTATATTATATATTTTTTTTATTCATATTTGTATCCACCCAGGACCCAGCCAACATCCAGTCCAAGCACCAGAAACACCAAGCGTTCGAGGCGGAACTGGCGGCGAACGCGGAGCGCATACAGTCCGTGCTGGCGATGGGCGGCAACCTCGTGCAGCGGGGGCAGTGCAGCGGCAGCGAGGACGCCGTGCAGGTACTGTATACTATAGTATAAAAGTAATAATGATTAAGAAATTCAAAACAATTCGAATAACACGATAATGTAAATTTCAATAGCTTTTTATGTGTGGTCGGAATCTACTTGTATTTTATGATACTTACCAATAAAAAAAATACAAATATACTTTATTGCACAATGGAAATATACACTATATAAGAGTTACAAAAAAAAGGAACAGAGTACAATAATGGGGCCTTATCGCTTAAAGCTATCTCTTCCAGGCAAAGGATCTCTTAACATGTTGTTTTCCACTATATTATATTATTTTTTATAAGTATGTTTGTTTATTATTTTATTTTATTATGTGATAAATATGTTTTTATATTATTTGTCCAGGCTCGCTTAGCATCCATTGCCGATCAATGGGAATTCCTTACCCAAAAGACAACAGAAAAATCACTCAAACTGAAGGAGGCCAACAAGCAACGTACCTACATTGCTGCCGTTAAGGATTTGGACTTTTGGCTTGGAGAAGTATGATTTAATTTACAATAAACATGTATTTATTTTATATCTTTATATAATATACAAAAATTAATTTCATTATCAATCTTATGTAGGTTGAAAGTCTATTGACTTCTGAAGATTCTGGCAAAGATCTTGCATCAGTACAAAACCTCATGAAGAAACATCAATTAGTTGAAGCTGATATTCAAGCCCATGAAGACAGAATTAATGGTAATTTGTTTTAAAAAGATTATAATTTATTATATATCAACTACTCCTGTATATAAACATTATCACTACTTGTTGTAATTATTATTTTAATATATAAATAAGTTGTATTTATTTTGTAGAATATAATAATAATAATAAATTGTCTATTCAGATATGAACGCCCAAGCGGATGCCCTCGTCTCCTCCGGGCAGTTCGACTCGGCCGGCATTGGCTCCCGCCGCTCCGCCATCAACGAGCGCTTCGACCGCGTGCGCGCCCTCGCCGCGCACCGCCGCGCCCGCCTGCTGGAGGCCAACACGCTGCACCAGTTCTTCAGAGACATTGCTGATGAGGAGTCTTGGATTAAGTTAGTGTTGTTTTGTATTTAAGCAGATAATGACCTAGTGTTACACTCCATTCCCTGTATTCCGCCTTTTTCAAAGCAGTGCGTGTTAAATTGCGGAACTCAATGTCACATTTTACCTAGTTATCAGAGTGAAGAAAATGGACGTCGAAAAATCCATCTTCTCCGTGTGAGAATCGCTAAAATATATTCGATAATTTCTTAAACTGTATTTCAATATATTCCATAATTATTTACATTTAAACGAATAGATCACAATACATTACATATATTTGTATTTACAGAGAGAAGAAACTCCTCGTTGCCTCAGACGACTATGGTCGTGACCTCACCGGTGTACAGAATCTTCTCAAAAAGCACAAGCGTTTAGAGGCGGAGTTAGCCAGCCACGAGCCCGCCGTGCAGGCCGTGCAGGAAGCGGGTGAACAACTAAAGGATGTCAGTAATGTGGGCGTAGCGGAAATAGAGCAGCGCTTGAAAGCGCTCGCTCAGGCGTGGGAAGCGCTGGAAGCGCTTGCTGCGGAGCGCGGTACTAAGCTGCAGCAGTCGCTAGCATACCAGCAGTTCTTGGCTAAGCTGGATGAGGAGGAAGCTTGGATTAGGTTGGTAGACAATCATTTTTTTAAAAATTTGGTAATATTATTTCTATTTCTCATTTTTTTTTAATTATTAAATTTTAAAAATCAAGAGTTTAGAGTTGTAATAAAATCACTTGACAAAAAGAACCCTCTTGGTTTACTTGAAAAATGCTTAAATATAGACATTAGGGGATGCTGATTCAACTTTGACAAGAGATGTTTATATATTTCGTACAATAAGTTTACCTCGATAACTAATACTTAGACCCTTCCTGTTATGATGCTAGAGGTGCGAGAAATTATAAGAGTCAAATAAAAATATTTAGTAATAAGAACCATTTTTTTTTTATTTTTTTTTTATCTTCACGCTGTATCCCGCACATGGGCAGGGTAGGCAGAGGGAACTGCAGGAACCATAAGAACCTAGTGTTAAGACACTCCGTTGCTTAGTCCCTGCTTTTATCCGTCCCCGCTTTCCGCCATTTTCGAGGCATTGCGTGTTGAGTGGCGGAGCTCAACGCCGCGCTTTGCCTAGTTTGCCAGAGCGAAGAACATGGAAATAGAAAAATCCATCTTCTTCGACTGGGGATCGAACCCAGAAACCGTCGCGAACCAGAACCAAATTGTATAAAGAATAATTTATATATTTCACATATTTTTACAACAGTGAAAAACAACAACTGGTAGTCGTAAGCGAATGCGGCGACAGCATGGCGGCGGTGCAAGGCCTTCTCAAAAAGCACGAAGCACTCGAAGCGGAATTAGCGGCGAGAGGAGAACGCGTGAGAGATCTTTCTGCTGAAGGAGAACAGCTGCTCGCGGCTGGGAATCTGCATTCTGAAGCTTTATCTCATAGACTGGAACAGTTGAAGGTGTGTAAGGGATTTATTTTTTTTCAAATTGGCTGTTGATTAAACACTTTGATGAAGACTTCAGAGCATAACTTAATTACGTTAACGTCGGTCTAATAAAGAACTTAGTTATGAAAACTTATTTTTAGTATCATAATATTTATTATAAGATCAATATGTCATTTAATAATTAGGTTTATATATTTAACTACGACTAATATATCATAGGTGCTGCAATTTATTGTTATTAAATTTGTGTTGTTGTTTAAACAGGCAAAACTAGAAAAGCTAACAGCACTTGCGGCGCGTCGCAAGGCGGCCCTCGTCGACAACTCCGCGTACCTCCAACTCCTGTGGAAGGCCGACGTGGTGGAGTCCTGGATCGCCGACAAGGAGACCCACGTGCGCTCGGACGAGTTCGGACGAGATCTGTCCACTGTGCAGACGCTGCTTACTAAACAGGATACCTTCGATGCTGGTTAGTTGGTATTGTAATGTTTTGATAATAATATTTTATTGTATCGTCAACTTGTTTTTAGACTTTTGTGGATCAGATTCTAGTTGATGTCTACCATTTATTAATGGAATGTGTCCGTAACGAAGGTTACAGAAATAAATACTCATTTAAATTTTATGAAAGAGGCTATTGTAATAGTGTTCTTGCTTTTCCTCTTTTTGAGGAAGCCGTTTGTTTCTTAAGTTAGATAAATTTCATAGTTATTGGTATTGGTGATTAATTTATTTGAAAGTTAATTGTTGAATCACATATACAGCAGTTAATATAAAGCATAGCAGCATAATTTTAATCATAGAAGTAAGTGTTATATGATTAAAACTATGTTAGTAAAATGTGATAACATGTGTCAATCGTTTTTACTGTCACTCTTGTAACAGATAGATAAATAAATATAATTATTACATTAATAAATAAATTGCATTATAATTAATTGTCTCCGTCCAGGTCTAGCCGCATTCGAACATGAAGGCATCCAGAACATAACGGCCCTCAAGGAGCAGCTAGTGGCGGCGGGGCACGAGCAGAGCGCGGCCATCTCCCGCCGCCACGGTGACGTCATCGCCCGCTGGCAGCGCCTGCTGGCGGACTCGGCGTCGCGCAAGCAGCGCCTGCTGCAGCTGCAGGACCAGTTCAGGCAGATTGAGGAGCTCTATCTCACATTTGCTAAGAAGGTATGTCTTATTTTTATAGTGTTAATCCACACTGAGTATAGAAAAAATACTTAAAGAAAACATATAAAAATTTTGAATGCAGCGGGACTCGAACCCGCGCCCTCTTGCGAACCGTGCAAGCGCTCTCACCACTGAGCCATGCGTTCTTTGTCACGCTGCGTAGAAAATTGAAATATAGCACTGTTGAATTATGTAAAATTGAATTGATTGAATAATGAAGTTTACGTTGTTTTTAAAAAAAGTATCCAATGTTACATACATAGTTTCTTCTCTTTTCTAAAGTTAATATTTATTTATAGGCATCCGCATTCAACTCATGGTTCGAAAACGCTGAAGAAGATCTTACCGACCCCGTGCGTTGTAACTCTATCGAAGAAATTAGAGCTCTGCGTGACGCGCATGCGCAATTCCAGGTAATGTAAAATACAAATAATAATTTTAATTTTTTTCTTACAAATATTGTGGTTCTTATTACACACAAAAACCACACAAGGTACATAAATACACTTTATTATATTAGAGTAACACCTACAAGTAAAAAACTTTTCATGTTTTTAAAATAAGGAACTAAAAGATTTTCGTTCAAAAGTGAAATTGAAAGAAAAAATCAAATCTTTTGTATACATGTTACAAAATCAATTAGAAACTAGACTAGACTCCATAGCAAACATGATTTAAGTATACTTAAGTCATGTTTGCTACGGACTTATATAAATCATAAAATTAACCTACAAATAAATATCATCCACCAGGCATCGCTGTCGTCAGCCCAAAGCGACTTCGAGGCGCTGGCTGCACTGGACGCGCAGATCAAGTCGTTCAACGTCGGCGCCAACCCCTACACGTGGTTCACTATGGAGGCCTTAGAGGAGACTTGGCGTAATCTGCGCAAGATTATAGGTATGATCATATACTGGAGAGACCGATACTGGGAGTCTTTATGAGATTCGAGAAATATAATTTAATATTTAGTAATATACGTCTTTTTAAATAGTTACTTGACTAGGTATGATTTATTTAATTTTTTTTGCGTATAAAGACCTAAGAATACCTAAGTAAACGTATGTTATCCATATTACAAATTTACTTATAATAGTAAATCATGTATAAATATCTTTATCTTTTTTTCGTACAGCGGAACGTGATGTTGAGCTAACGAAGGAGGCTCAGCGCCAAGAGGAGAACGACAAGCTGCGTAAGGAGTTCGCCAAACACGCCAACGCCTTCCACCAGTGGCTTACCGAGACACGGTATGTCTATTTAATTAAATTCTTTTTGGTTTTTTTTCTAGTGAGACAAGAAAATCGACAAATCCTACCTTTTTTATTTGTTTTCTTATGATCATATAGAACAATTTACTTACTTTAACTTTAGAAAGTCACATGGCTTTGACGTAGAAAGTGTACTTATTGTTTATTTATTACAGTTAAAGGTATTATATTTGTATTTATTACACAATTACTTTTATAGTAAATTAAAATGATAATGAGATTATACAATGTGAGACTATGTGCAGGTACCGGCTGCTAGGCTGGGACGGGTAAAGTATTTGGATGATGCGTGTAGTTTTACTAATACTTGTTTAATCGCTTTGTCAATTTGGTCTGAAACTGTTTGTATTTAAACAGACTGTAATTAATTTCACCCAAATAATTTTATTCCGGCCAAATTGCTTAGCATTATTTGTTTGTTGGTGTTTTGTACAAAAGAACTACTTTCTTTAAAAAAACAAATTGGATTTATTAATTTCATTTTCATACATTCTGACTAAAATCTTTTAATATTATTCAATGAATCATCATATTTTAAAATGTTTAAATGTAAAATATACTGAATATTGTATTTTTCGGTGTTGTATTTTTAAAAGCATTTTCATAAATGTTGTGAGAACCGTATAACAGTATGAAATTTATGGGTTTTATATAAATAACTTCTGTTGTTGTATTTAAAATAATAACCGCAAACAAAATTAATATATATATTTTTTCAATACAGTACATCCATGATGGAGGGCACCGGGTCGCTGGAGGCGCAGCTAGCTACTCTGCGTCAACGTGCAACTGAAGTGCGCTCTCGTAGAGCTGACTTGCGTCGTCTGGAAGAACTTGGTATGCTTATTTTGTAATAATATTGTTTTTTTTTTTTCAAAAAGTGATATTAAGTATAAAATAGTGATAGAGTAGCTTAAATTTTTGTGTATTAAATACAATGCTATGTTGGTAAATGCAGTTAATGTTTAGTGATGTGCTAATAAAAACACTGAATGAACTTTTATGTTAAAAAATAGATTTGTTCCCGAGCCTAGTAACATAAAGCATTATACAGCAATGACTACATCCAACACATAATATCATTAAAATCAACATACAGCGGAGCGAAACTCCTTGAAGTTATTATTCCATTTAACGTCATATAATTACAAATAAATACTATATTTATTTGTACACAGGTGCCGCACTGGAGGAGCATCTGATCCTGGACAACCGCTACACGGAGCACAGCACGGTGGGGCTCGCGCAGCAGTGGGACCAACTCGACCAGCTGTCCATGCGCATGCAGCACAACCTCGAACAGCAGATACAAGCTAGGAACCATTCCGGTATGTATACGATTCACTGGTTGCTTCTTAAATATTTTTTAATACGCTACAAGGGGAGACCTCGGACTTAACTTTCGAAAGCACAGTATCGAAGATTCTGGAGAAAAGCCGCGTTAAAAGCATGAGGTCATGTATGAGAGAGAGCATGTATGAAGAGATTAATGATAATACGGTGGACGAGGCACAAGAGGTATGCAGGTACAGTGTTTGGCGCTCCGTTCTCTCTGACTACCCCGCTAAGAATAGCGCGTGAAGATGTGTGTGTGCCATAAGGCATTAGGGAACCCTGTGAATGTTGTATATTATGTAATTTTCTCTTAAGATAGTATAATATTATAGTAACAATTGCAAATCTGAAATTAATTTATATCAATTTTTATACAGGTGTAAGCGAAGACGCTCTCAAGGAGTTCTCGATGATGTTCAAGCACTTCGACAAGGACCGCTCCGGGCGACTCAACCACCACGAGTTCAAGTCGTGTCTGCGCGCGCTCGGGTACGACCTGCCCATGGTCGAGGAGGGGCAGCCCGACCCCGAGTTTGAGGCCATACTCAGTGAGTGCAGGCTAAAGAAATGTTGTGAAGTAGAGCAGTAGACTGCTTAATAATGTTTTAGTAAAGATTAGATGTTCAATCCTTTTTAAATATTACAATATTTAATTTCAAACTCAAGAATAATTTATAGTTTGTGTGTCTTTTTGCAGAATATTCTCTGTTGTAAAAACGATATGTTGACCAATGGAAAATTTGGGTGTTAATGTGTCATTTCATCACATAAATTGTTGTAGTAATATGTTTATTTTATTGCTAAATAGAAAATCTGTAATAAGATTAAAAAGCAAGTACATATGATAATTCTTCCTAACGTAAATTTATAATTTTAACTCGCATACTCATATAGTATCTTAAACCGCAAATTCGTTAGAAATGTTTTACTTTGTATTTAAGTGCTCAATTGTTTGTGTTTGATTAGATGTGGTGGATCCAAACCGCGACGGGCAAGTGTCCCTGCAAGAGTACATGGCGTTTATGATCAGTAAGGAGACTGAGAACGTGCAGTCTTCTGAGGAAATTGAAAATGCATTCCGCGCCATCACCGCCCATCAAGATCGCGCTTATGTCACCAAGGACGAACTATACGCTGTAAGTTTTATACGATTTTTATTTATGGTATTAATGTACGCTATGGTGTGATCAGTATTATTACGATTACTACATGTTAATATTTAGAACTAAAAAAATATAAGCAAAAAAAAAAAAAAACTTGTAAGAACTAAAAATACTACTTTACACTTTTATATGACGAGTTTTATACTTACGTTTATATGCCGACCAAAAAGACACAAGTTCAAAGCCTTTCGAATTTTATTTAATTATTTAAGAAAATTATTAACATTTCCTTATTTATTTGATTAGTAGAGTAATTGAATGACGATATACAATAGATAAAAAGTACAAAACCTAATAACACTCAATTGTCAACAGAACCTCACCAAGGAGATGGCGGATTACTGCGTGGCCCGCATGAAGCCGTACGTGGACGCCAAGACGGAGCGGCCCATCCCCAACGCGCTCGACTATATCGACTTCACGCGCACGCTCTTCCAGAACTAAGCACATTTACTCATATTATAACTTATTATAAAGCAAATGGCGTTTTTAATTTATCTTTCACCTATGAGAAGAGCTTGCAATATTCTATTCGCTTTCCTATTCCGTTTTAGACTGATGTCTGATGTTTGTATGCATTTCTATGATGTAGTCATTATTAGAATCTGTTAGCTGTTGTGCTAGTTTGGGAAGAACGCGCGAGATTTCTTATATTCTAAGAATCATTCGTGTGGGTAACCCAGCTATGGGTCTTAGACTGTCAATGAACTGTGCTTGCCAGTGGGTAAGTTGGGGTCGCAGTGTGGGTATGGATTCATTTCCTCTGAATAGCAGAGGGATACGAAGCTCCCATGGTAGATGTCTAATGAAACATATTTTAGTAATGTCTAATTTATTATCAATATTATTATAATTATTATAATCAATGGTTACAATTGCGTTTCAGTATGAAGTTGCAAGCTAATTATTGTTAACATAACTTTATTCACTTTGTCAAACTATTCACTACACTAAAATTTTATTTATTTTTTGTATTCACATAAAAATTCTAATAAATATATTTACTCCCTAATCAAGTGTCTTTTTTGAAAAATAAAAACTTCATTTGTTTATTATATATATAGAACATAATATATTATAGTACAAATATTTATAAATTAACATTAAACGGACATCAACAGTTACATACTTCACTTAGCACCGGCTTCTTGTATCATAAGAAGAAATTCATTATTTTTTACTCGTATATGTTTTTTGAATGGAGGTATATTTTACATGAGTCTGTGTCAAGTGAAGTAAGCACCCGTGAGTGATTATATACACAAGCATACAATGCTGTATCTTCACGCTGTACATGCCTAGACTAGGACCATGCTAGCATGTCCTACTGTACAAATTAAATATAAACAGCTGTAAATATCTAAACTTTACAGCAACATAATAATTCTTATATCATTTAACATAATAAATCTAATTCCATTTACAATGTTAATGGAAATTTCATATTTGTGCTTGCTGCAATAATTTAAATTCCTCCAGAGTGACATGTTGCTTCAGTTTGTCTAATAAAGTCTGCGGTAACGTGGCTCTGGCGGGCTGTAAGTGTTTTACGTTGAGTAGTTCCTGCACGGAGGGCCGCGACCTCGCGTTGTACGTCAAACACCATTTTAGCGTAACAATAAGTGATGATGGAACATCTGTGACATAAATTGTTATAGTTAGTAATTTCCCATTGAATTATAAAATGCTTAAATATTTAAAATGATTTTTAAATTAGAGGAATTGTAGTCAAAATTATAAATTAGTAGGTAATATACAAATTTGAAAGAGAAATTTTAATTTTGCTAACTTAGCCGTTTTTTTAATTTGTCACTTGTTGGTATGGTTTATAACCCCCTTCCTAAGTTATTGGCACACTAAAAGAAAGGATATATTAAATAATTTCTTTTAATGAAATAAATTGGTATAATAATACTCACGGTCAGCTGGTGGATAGCTGATCTTGTGATTAGGATCGAGGATAGCGGCCAATTTTGCTAAATTGGGAATATGTCCAAATGGTGTTTTTCCATATACCATGCTGTATAATATGCAACCTAATGACCACACATCTGAGCGGAATGAGATCTGGAAACCAAGTTATATATAATTTTAATAAGTGTATATTACTATTATAAGGTTTTTGGTTTATGTATTTAATATATTACTTCTCTTATGAGTATATAAATTATTAAAAAAGTATAATATATAGTAATAGTATAAATTATTAAAAAAAAATAAACAAATTACGAAAACATTAAGCAGCACAATATATAACTATTTGAATATTGTATGAGAAATACCTTAATATTAGCAATATTTCCATATCCTCCTGCTCCTCCCATCAAAGCCTCGGGGCTTATATACGAGTACGTCCCGGCTGCCTGAGCGCGCACCACGCTCGTCGCGTCGCCGCTGATCGCTGACGCTATCCCAAAGTCGATTAGCTTTAGTCGGCCACATACCAGTAGGAAGTTGGCTGGTTTTAGGTCAGCGTGAATTACACCTGTCAAGGAAAAAAATATAAATAACAGAAGCTCAATTTATACTTAAAAATATTTTAAGTACTTTGTTCGTTTTTACACATTATTCGTTATTTTTTCTTTTAATCAATGCTCAGAGCAAAAAAGTTAAATTAAAGTTCCGCATGGGTCACATATAAGTTTATATATGTGTAATACAACAGGTGCCATAAAAATAACATTTTGACGTTATAAGCATCTCTACTCAATGACACTTCTTCACAATCACATCTGATTGTTTGGTCAGACCTCATCAATTGTCAAAAATTGGACCTTGTGGTCATCATTTAACTTAGAGTTTACTTCAAAAAAACCTTGAATCAATCTATAACTGTTTGCATGAGGGTGTCTTACGACGTCACAATGATATTTTATATGTAAATATGAATGAAGTGTAACATCTATTTAAAAAGAGTTTATAGTGAAGGGCTATTTTAAACCAAATACAAAGTCTATTTTTCCTGCTTTTTAAATTCTAACTCTATTACTTCAGAGTGACAAGGTTCAAGTCTATAAGTCTATTACCTACTTTGATTTAACATAAAAAATGGAAAGTGCAGTCGCTTTTAACAAAGAAAACTTTCACAGAAACTTACCATGAGAGTGTATATAATTAACGGCGTGAAGCATCTCTTCCCAGTAGTGTAGCACTAGTGCTGGAGGCAAACCTGCGCCGCGCGCCCGCAGAAATGATGACAAATCTGTTTCACCTACTTCTAAGACCATCCGAAGAAACTGATTTTGTCTGTCGTATTCACTGGAAATTATTATTTATATAAATTTTAATTTATATTTAATATTTTAATATTAAAAAAATGTAAATGAAAAAATGCTGTATTATATAATTGACAAGTAGTATTTTTTGTTTTCTTTTTTAGCTTCAGACTTTATCGTGCACATGGCAGGGTAGGCAGAGAAAACTGCAAGAACCATATGAACCTAGACTTAAGATACTCTGTTGCTGGCATTGCGCGTTGAGTGCCGGAACTCAACGCCGCGCTTTGCCTAGTTTTCAGAGCGAAGAAAATGGAAATAGAGAAATCCATCTTCCCCGAGTGGAAATCCTACCAGCATACCGTCGCGTTTACAGGTAGACGCTATGCCCTGTGTCACAATGGTCCTCAATATTTTTATAGTTGTATTATTTTTGGAGTTGTATTATTTTTTAAGTGCTATAAAAAATATTGCTATACTTTATTCACTATTGTAATTTATATGTTTAACTTGACTATTAACAGTCTCAATACAATAACAGAATTTTCATTATTCTAAGTGTAATAGATATCTCAACTAAGAAAATAAAACAAACTTACTAATCATATAAACGGACAACCCGGTCAGAATTCTGCAGCTCTCTCAGCAATCTCACCTCATTGATATAACCCTGTGCCAATTCCTGGTCTGTTGCCAGGTAAACACACTTCACTGCATACTCACAGGATGTGCCTACTTCTAGAACCTACAATAATTTAATATAAATTACCAAGTGCTTGATATTGAACAAAAATCAAAACAATGACTGGTTTGGTAATGAAATATTGTTAATGAACAATAAATATTTTGATGCAAAAATCATAAAAAAAATTACATATATAGATAAAAAAGGGAAGAAGCAGTTAAGCTACAAGCAGTACCTTGTAAACTTCACTAGATCCTCCAGTGCCAAGTTTCTTGATAAACATATATTTTTTGTCTTTGATAGAAGTAGTTTTAAATAAAATTTTTGAATTATTACCCACTACACCCTGTGGGTATGAGGGTGTTGCTGCGTATGATGCAGGCATTGGTTTCCTATTCATTGGGGTTTCTGGGACAGGGACAGGTACAGGAGCAGCTGGTGGATGCTCAATAATGGATGGTTGTTCCTCTTTTTGTCTAAATAATTCACAGCGCACTTTATCTCTGTTCTGTATAACAGTTTGTTGTATCATTTTCTTATTACTATGGGTTTGTTTATGAGAAGATCCTGGAGTAAACCTTCTTATACCAGTCTTAATTTTTGGTGTTGCTGTTTTTTTATGAACACTACTAGGTATTTTCAACTTGTCCGGTGTCTTTTTTGATGCTGAATTAATTTTATTTTGTTGAATTTTAACATTACTCTCTTCTGGCATAAGATGATTGCGCTTCTTAACTTCAGAATTTGGGTATGCCGATGGAGTTTTTGATAGTTTTTGCGCACTGTATAATTTGGTTGATACATTTCTATTTTCAATGTTCTCTTTGTTATGATCGTTATTGTGAATAGTTTTCTTTTCGGACTTAACTGAATGGACATCATTTTTAGAAACTTTGTACTGGACTTTAGGTGATTTCTTTGTAAATTGTGATGGCGTCTTAGAAATAATTTCATTAAACGAATCGTCACTTGCATCTGTAGAAAAACTTGTATCAGGAGTTTCTTCCTCTTTTTGAAACGAAGTCAAATTAGCTAGCAATGCCGACATAGGCATCGGAGCAAATTTAATGCTATTTGCCGTTGATTCAGAATTTGCACTCATTGTGATTTAGTATATCATAGAATTAATCCATTTATATTAACAAAAAAGCACACTTTTAATTATATACTAGTTCTTATTTATTATTTACTCACTAAAGTAGAGCCGTTACAACTTTCAAATAAAAATGACGGTTCATGTTATTATTATGACAGGAAAGGACGGAAAATTATGGCAACTTATAAGGCTAAGATGCGTAGAAGTAAGAAACTCTCACAAATCAGTATCATTTAAAATGTCAGCGTCAAGGGCACAAATTAAGGTAGCGCCACTGCAGCAAGTGAAAATTGTTCTTATGCTTTTAAAATAAGAAACGGAGAAATTAAAGAAAAATAATATCTTTAATATAAAACAAATAGTTAGCGTATATAAAATAAAATAATAAATTGTATAATCATTTTTAGGATAATAAGAGATTACTGGTACGGAACTATAAAAATTATATATTAAATTATATAAATATTATGTACAAAATTACTGATACTATTTACATGAAGAGACAATGGCGTCAGTCACATTACCCAACTGTTAAAAATAAATCCAACCACTTGAAGGTCTGCTGAAAGTAACCGCAAACAATAATATAGATGACACGCTAAGGCTAATGTCACACTATGGAAGGTCTATAAACATTGAAAATTCTCAATCGTAATTTAATAAATAATTTCTTCCTGGACAAGAACAGCAAATGAGTAAGCAAATCTTTGCATCATATTTATTTCGCGCGGTCAACTTGGTTTGAGTGTGTCGGCTTGACGGCACATACCCTTTAAGAGATAATTGCGTACGATTCTTAAACAGGACCTACAATTATGTCTGCCTTTTCGTATTACGTTATATTATTGTTAGTCTAGGTTTCCACTAATCATCACGTGGAAAGCCCATATAAAGCAAAACAGTAACAAGGTAAACCTAAAATACAAAAAAATAATCCGGTGATTGGGCAGAACTCTAAATATTAAATAATTTTAAATGAAGACAACGCAATCATTAAACTAACTTAATATAAATAAATATTGGGGAGTCGTTAGTGACACTAACATATTGTGCCTACAAAGTTTGCCAAGCAACTTGGTTGCCCACAACGAAGAAATCTTTGATAACCTGAACTAATCCTTACCTTATTAGCAAAACTGATCATAATCGGTATCGACGACCATTTCAATACATTGAAATTTTAATAAAAATTATAGAATTTAAATTTAAGGAAATATGAATATAAAAGATATTTGTTTTAAAGGACCGTCGTAGCGCAGAAGCGTAGTGTCTATCCGTAAACGCGACGGTTTATGGTTTCGATTCCCACTCGGGGAAGATGGAATTTCATTTCCATTTTCTACGCTCTGGAAACTAGGCAAAGCGCGGCGTTGAGTTACGAAACTCAACACACGATCTCTCGAAAAAAGGCGGAAAGCAAGGACTAAACAACGGAGTATCTCAACACTAGGTTCCTATAGTTCCTGTAGTTCCCTCTGTCTATTTTGCCGTGTGCAGGATAAAACGTGAAGTTAAAAAAGGTATTAGTCAAAATTCTGCAAATTGTCCAACAATGAATAAAAAAACACAATGAGGTCAATATAATATATAATAATACGTGTAAACTTATAAATTATAATTATATATACAATCATGATTGTTCACTTAAACAATAAATATTTGTAACAAAGTCTTATGGGTCATTATCTTCAGTTGTTTTTGTTGGGTATCGACAGTCGGGAGCTTCACACTCGCACTTCATATATTTCGACTTCACTGACCAAAATTTGTCACTATAGTCAAATCTGAAAATAAAAGAAATAAGTTAAAACAACAGAGACATGAAGAGAGATTAAACAAATATTTATATACCTATAGTATTTTCTTTATTCATCTTATCATCTTGTCATCTTAGTAAGTAATTTGTTCTTTGTTAATTTTGGTTTTATTAGAAATATATAGTATAAATGCTGCGTAACCATCGTGCAAATAACAAGTACTATTCCAATTACAGTAGAGTGTCAATTATCCCAAGTAATTAGGGGACGAGGGTATTCGCAAAACCGGTATTTTCGGATACTCAACAAATGTGAATATACAGATTCAGTCATACAAATTTACGTAGAGGTAAATGAAAACCATATTATTTACTTTAATGACAAATAAATAAAAAAGGAAATAAGCAAATAAAGTGCAGACAATCTTGTAGTAAGAATAGTGTTTACTAATTGCAATTAATGCTTAAAAAATCTAGAATCTTCGTCGATTTCTAGTCTATATTCTTCGATAAGCGATCGTTCGGTTTAGTTACGTTTGGATAATCGCCACTCCACTGTATTTATAGATATTTATTTTCCCTCGCAGCTTACACTATGACCACAGATTAAAAATCAACTCACGTGAGTGGTGTCATGGCGGGGAGGTCCCTCAGCGCAAAGAACGCGACGTCCGGCAGTCGCAGGTCGCGCGTCGACGTGAACACGCGCACCGGCGCGACGCTCGGCCGACAGCTGTGGTTCATGAAGCGTGCCGCGCTACCGTACTGAGCCGCATCCACACAGAGTTGAGTTTGTTCGCTACATTGCTGTTTAGACGAAAATTTAAAAATACAGAAAATATTAACATACTTGAATGCTATTCTAGTTCTACTTTTCCAAATAATTTATTTATTATTTGACTTTTTTTGTATTATCAAATTTAATTTTAAATTTCTAAATAAAACTCGATGCAATATTGGGCAATAATAAATATTTGAAATGCATTAAACATTTTTCACATTTAGCAGAAGCAGCTAAACTTGAATTTAATAAATAGTAGCTTTTTTTTAGAAAATAAAAGATATACAAAATTAAAAAAAAAGAACATGAAGAGAGCACCAACCTCTAACAGATCCATCTTAATATCCAAAGCGAACATATACTGGTCGTCCATACGCGCATCGGCGCGCTCGTGGCTGAGCAGCTCGCCGCGGTAGAGCGCGACGGGCGCGCCGCGCGGCACCGCCCGCAGTGCGCGCAGGCCCCACCCGCAGCGCGCCGTGCGGTACACCTGCACCGGCACCGCGACCGACCCGCCGGCTGACACTGTGCTTATTACGCGGTTTGTGCAGCGTTTCTGTATGGAAAGTTGCAATTATTGATCATTTGATAAAAATATATTGATATCACTATATAAATTTATATAAATTAGTAAATTATAGTGTTTAAAAGTTGTGTTTAAGAAGTGGACAACGTCTTCTCTCTAAGCTCTCTTGCACAATATCCCCGGATACCTCGAAAACCAATTCTACTCTTTACGCCACCTCAATGGATAACAAAATTGGGATAAAACTCTTCTATAAGAAGGCTAACTTTACATTATAACATAAAATGTACCAATAAACCAATTATGATTTGTTACCTTAACATTATTTTACAACTTTTCAAAAATTCATTGTTTATGTTTTTTCTTTCTAAAAACTTGCAAAACTTGCAACCGTTAGTAAACTTAATAAATAAAATAAAATAAATATAAATATGAAAGAATTATAATGCAATAATTAGAAAGTTCACAACAAATCATGAATGTAGATATAAAAAAATCATACAAATATTTAAATTACATCCCTGCAACATAACTAGACAGTGTTAGCAAGATGACGTGCTAGTATAAAACAATATCGTCTGCCTACCACGTTGCACTTGCAGGTCTGGTTGCACTCGAACAGCATGGGCGGGTCGTGGTAGGGGAAGCCTGGCCGGCAGCCGCCCGCCGCCGTACCAGCGCCGCACGCCCAGCGTGCAGCACGCGCACTCCGCGCCGCACTCCTCCGTGCACGTGCAGCCCTGCGTATGTACATAAATAAGTGGAAATGTAATAAAAGAAGGTTATATTTAGTTTATTATTCAGCAGTTAATTTGTTTAAGAAAAAAATATTAATAATCTGTAATTCCACAACTTGTAACTGACAACGAAAGAGGTAGACAGAGAGTGACCACGATATTGAGATTCTGTTATCCACAGTTCGGAGTTATTGAGTGCAAAGTAACGGAACTCAATAATCCCAATGAGTTGTGGAGTGTGTAGGTTTCAGAGGGGCTCGATCCTATATTTATTATCGAATTGGGCTCCTCTGACAGTCCTCCGTTCGCTCTATCTGACGTACACAAGTGATCATATTATTGATTCTAAGTGGAAAAGCTAGTAGGTAGGTAGTAAATAAATAAAATAGATATAATTCATAAATAATTGAATTATATAATATTTCTCTTATTAAAATAATAAATATATATAATACTTCAATGTCCCCTCACGGGAAGCAACCCACAATTATCATCATTGAAATACTCTTATTTAGTAAATCATTTCCCCCCTCGCGGCCCGGCGCCTACAAACTCGATAACGCGTAAATCCCGCGCCGATTACCTCATCGCGCGCGCGGCACTTAACATCTGAAACTTATGCCTATAACTAATCTCTGTCTATGTTTTAGATAGTCATATTACTATTCGTGAAATCTGGTAAGATAGCCGATACAAAGAAATAAAAACAATAACATTTGAGTGTTTATTTAGTTTTGTACAGCCCATTGTTTCCAAGGGAACTAGAAAAAAACCGGTTTTGTTGACAATAAATTTGTTTTATAAATGAATACTAAATTGTTTTGTCTTTATTTTTATATCATTACATTCTGTACAATATGGTCTTTCAATAAAAAAAAAAATAAAAATATGCATGTTATCATTACAGAAATTATACTTTTTCGCTCGCATAGAAATGGTGAAAATTTGGCGACGAACAGATATCGCACGCGGCGAGCGCAGATTTTCAAAACCTGTTCGTGATTACATTATAGCGTATTCATCATATATTTTCTACTATCATATAGATACAACATTCATAAACAGTTTATTATACAGATATATCGCTGCTAAGGCAATAGATTTTTCATAATACAACTATACATCTCAAAAGGTGTGTAATTCAATAAAAAGCATAAGGGTTTGGTTTTCATTGAATGTATGTATTGTTATGGTCTTACTTTGGTCAACTAATTCATTTTTCATTTAGAAGAAGATTTTCTGAACACATTGATGTATAATACATAAACACTTACCATACAAACCCTTATCGCAAAACGCTTACAAAGAATTACATTTTTTCCTATGCGACGGCGCGCGGTGCACCAGTTCAAGGACATGCTTCGAATAAACACACAGTCGTATACGGAATGCTCTATTTTTTGAAAATGCGACATTTGATTAGGTTTATAGTGAAATGAAAATAATGTAAATGAAAAAAACCTTTATTGATTTTTGCACATTTTTCCTTATTTCTACTTATTACTTAGGTTGTATTACTTACATTGTAACGTATATGTATTTTTTTATTTATATTGTCTTATCAAATGCTAAATAAGGTAATATTATCTCTACTTATAAAATAAATGCGAAAGTATGTACCGTAGGTGGTAGAGACTTACTACTAATTTTACTTTCTACTTTCACACATGCACTTCCAAATTTACCAAAGTATGGTAATCCTTCCAACATTGCCCTACACACAACGCGACTTTGCACAAACTGCACATAATAGATACCATAACGCGTTGCTTTTGGGCAGTGCACCGAACACAACGCAATTGCTTATGTCTAGCATTCTGGGCTTCCGAGGCGCGCTCCAAGTATATCGGAAAATGTTCTCCGGGTTGGAGACGAAGCGGTGTGCTCGGTGGTCTGCGTGGTCCCAAAGATACGTGCGAATACCGGCTCAAAAGCCCTTCGGCGGCCTTCTGCCGAAATTCGCGATGGGACTATACATGACGCATGGGGTTTTTGCTGTAGACAATGAAAGCGTTTAGAAGGCTGATATTAAACAGCCTCCTAAACACTTTCGTGTACCATTTCTGGTTTCGCTTACGCTCCAGTAGATACATTGATAGTTTTTGATCTTTTAAATCAACGCCCCTCATGTATCAGTTATACTCCAGAATACCGCAGTCGGCTTCAGCACCGCCTGTCCCGCACGTCTCCCGGGAACCATCTCGGGTTTGTGATATGTAGACATTACGGTGACTAACCTGCCGGGTTTGTGATATGTAGACATTACGGTGACTAACCTGCCGGGTTTGTGATATGTAGACATTACGGTGACTAAACTGTCTTTCCAAGCCACCAACGCGATATCACCGGAATGTCTACATACCGTAGTTCCTCGCTGCACATTCGGCATTAAATCTTTCGCCGGTGGCACGCCATTGCGTCGGCGGTTCAATGTGCCCAATACGTCTGTACGCCGAGATTTGAGGTATCTCGTCAAAGGAAATTGTTTATACCAGTTATCCATGACGAGAACGTGACCAACATCCAGATAACCTTCCATAAGATCCAAAACAATCTTGGCCGTATGGTCTTGGAAGCCATATAGAGGTTCTGGATATTGTTCAGTACTCTTCCCGGTGTACAGACGGTGTTGGAGCAGGTATCCAGTTTCCGCTTCGCATAGCTCAAAGGATTTGATGCCGAATCGTGCAGCTTTCGACCTAATACATTGTTTCCTGCTTAGACGGCCCTTCCATAACAGCAAGGACTCGTCTAAGCTGAGGTGTTGAGCTGGAGTGTACAGGTCTGGGAACCTATTATTGCAGTGTGTGATTACCGGCTCCACTTTTTTTATTTTCCTGGTCACCAAATTTTCATTAGACGTGAAGTGTAAAAATTTGTTGATCTGTTGGAACCTGTTCCAGCTCATGATCTTTCGGAAATGTGGCATCTCCATTGGACCCGTTTTCCAATAATCGCGAATATTGGATCGGTAGCAGAAAGACATCATAATAAGCACTGCGAAATATCTGTACAACTCTTCGACCGTGATATTGGTCCAAGATTCCAAATAATTTGGAATTTCGACACCAAGATCAGGGTCGGAGAGTTTTTGTTTCTCTGACAACCAACTCCAAAAATTCGCGATCCCAGATTTGGCAAAAAATTTCCGAGGGATCATGGGAAGAAAAAGATGGGCCGGGCACACGTGTATACGTCTCCTTCTGGCCGCCGAAAGAAACAAAATCCTCCGACCAAGAAAAAATCGAATCCACGCGTGCTGATGCCTTGCGTCGGCGTTGCAGACCTTTCATTACTTTTTGCAGGCCTTTCGTTTGTATTCTCATCACGCACCACATCCACATTTTCATCCATACGCTCACATTCAACGTGCACACTTATCATTATATAATTTCCATCATACTCATGCATCAACTCGTCTTCCATCTCCGTGACGGTTCGGTTCCGCAATTGACGAGCGTTCTGCCGGAGGTTGATGTCGGTTGATTCAACGACGTCGTGTTCGTCATACCCGACTTCATTTTCACTCTCATCGTCGCTCCCCGAGTCGTTCAAAATATTTAAAATTTCTTCTTCTCGAAGACCCAGCGAACGACGACTCTTAGCCCGGCCAACTGCTGAATCTGCGGAGGACCTCTTCGGCTTCGTTGCGGTTTTTGGTCCAGCCTTTATGTTATCTAACATTTTCTGAGAAAAAAAATATACAGATTAGTTCATCAAGCATAAATTCAATAAAGTTATGAGAAAGTTCTTGATACGACAAATCCAACGAGGCCAAACACGATAAGATAGGATGGGTAGTTTAGGAGTTCCGTCGCATCACCTCTCGGCTTCATCATCAGACCAGCTCCAAATAATCATATTATTCCATAGGCTCCGACATTTAGCACAAAAAAAATTATATAGCTCGCAAAAAATAAAAACACTCTGTATAAATTGCCCACTCAGCGGCCATTTTGGAATGCTCGCATACATACAAGAACAGTGTGACTGTGTGACTGTAATTTGATGTCTTGCCTAGTTTTCGAAGAATATCATGAAAAGTACAGACTTTTATTAAAAACTGCTGATGAAAATGGATTCTAGAAGATTTTTACTATAAGAATAAGTACTTGCACTTTTTTTTTTTTTTTAGCTTCACGCTTTATCCCGCACAAGGCAGGGTAGGCAGAGGGAACTGCAGGGACCGTGGGAACCTAGTGTTAAGACACTCCGTTGCTTAGGTCCTTGCTTTCTCCGTCCCCGCTTGCACTAATATACCAATAAGAAATATAGTCCATTTGTCTTATTGAAAATCAAGACTGATCAGAATTGTTCAACATAGGTTTTTTGTATGGTCGGTTTTTATCAATTTTATTACAAAAAATACTGTTGTTGTAAGTAATATCGGTCAGAAATACTAGATAGTAAAGATAAATAAACATTACTTACAGAATATCCGCCAGGAAATCACTAAAATCACTTCTTTGTTCACGACAAATATTTACGGACGAAAGGCGTCAAATGCAAAACGCAAAGTGTCAAAATATTTTTTTTTTCTACTAACATGACTACGGTACTGGAGAGATACTGCCACTTCATTCTATAAAGTATTCGTTCGCAAACATTACAACGCCAACAACCAACCTTAAACAATACAAATAAAGTTTACAAATGGCATGTCACTTGGACTTCGTATGATGCCTGCGGGTTTTTAAGGTATTTTCCTTCGACATCATATGATGCCCGCGGGCCGCGAGGGGTTAATCTATATTTACATTAAAGGCAAAAAAAGTAAAACAAAAACATGTAGTAACCTGCATAGTCTCTATAGTGTCATCTATAACCACGTGCTCTGGCATCACGTGCTGCGACACGTAAGTGAAGTCCTCCGGCAAAGTGGCGTCGTCGATGTCGTTGACGCACGGCACTGGGTGCAATTCTCTTCCATTTGATATATCACTGGAAGCAACATTTAACATTATAAATATATGTATTTAGATTCATATTGTAACCCTCTCACAGCAGGATAGGCAGAGAGACCCACAGGAACCGAGAACCTAGTGTTAAGACACTCCGTTCCCCGCTTTCCGCGTTTCGAGGCATTGCGTGTTGAGTGGTGGAACTCAACGGAACTCAGAAAATGGAAATAGAAAAATCAATCTTCCCCGAGTGGGAAATTGAACCTACGAACCATCGCACTTACAGGAAGACGTTGCGCCTTTGCGCCAATTAATAAATATCCTTTCTTTTTATTTCTATAGAAAAGAAGAAAGAAGAAGACGTACCCTAGACTAGTATACGCGTGCGAGGTAACTTGTCTTTGAGAGCTGATTGTCATCTGCATATTGAGGGAAATGGCGTCGTGACAGCGGTCGGAGCACACCTCCACCGCCAGCTCGCCCGCTGAATTCTCCAAATCAGTCTGAAAATTCCAATATGTTTTATTCCCCTCGCAAGTAGCACGGTTAGTAAAGGAAATTATTCACAAGAGAAAGGCTTCCGCCCAATTATAGATAATGTGTTTAGTGATGGTACACAACGCCGCGCGTTTACTACATATCGGTATATAGAAGAAGTTAAGACATCATAAATAGCGACTGGTCTTAGAAGTTAGTTGTTCGTTAGTTAGAAGGCTCTATTCACGTATATTGCTTTATGAAAAAAAATATTATATTCGTCTATACGCACCCTGACGCCGTGAGCGAGCAGCACCATCACACAAGCGTAGTGACCCTCGCGAGCTGCGATGTGTCTGGAGACGAGAAATTAAACCATATACTTGAAAAATGTACTTATTGTAAATAAAGGACAAGTGCTAAATAACACATATACATAATAATACCTTTATTCACCATCAATTACAGTTTAACCACATATTAAGTTAGCTTAAATTAAAGATTAAATAAAGATATTGTAGAACATTTAAATGGAACAGTGGCAACTGTTGCCGTACTGGGTTACCTGTATTACAACATACTTAACCAACTCCTCAGAAATTGACTTAATTATAAATAACAGCTAAGTAAGTAAGGAAATATTAGGAATATTAAATATATTAAATATATTTATGTTATTAACAAAGTTAAATGATGAAATTTGATGCACAAAGAAAAATAAAAAAGTGTTCGAGTGTGTGTGCGTGTGTGTGTGTGTGTATGTATGTGTGTGTGTGTGTGTACGTGTGTGTGTGTGTGTGTGTGTGTCTGTACGTGTGTGTGTGTGTGTGTGTGTGTGTGTGTGTGTGTGTGTGTGTGTGTGTGTGTGTGTGTGTGTGTGTGTCTGTACGTGTGTGTGTGTGTGTGTGTGTGTGTGTGTGTGTGTGTGTGTGTGTGTCTGTACGTGTGTGTGTGTGTGTGTGTGTGTGTGTCTGTACGTGTGTATGTGTCTGTACGTGTGTATGTGTCTGTACGTGTGTATGTGTCTGTACGTGTGTATGTGTCTGTACGTGTGTATGTGTCTGTACGTGTGTATGTGTCTGTACGTGTGTATGTGTCTGTACGTGTGTATGTGTCTGTACGTGTGTATGTGTCTGTATGTGTGTGCGTGTATATGTTATTCAATCCGCATAAAAGTGTATAAAATATAATAAAATTAATTTAAAATTGGCTGTGCAACACTAACAGCGGCGTGTCAGCGTGCGCGTTGGGCGCGTCCCTGGTGTGCGGCGCGGCCTTGAGCAGCAGCGCGAGCGCGCGCGCGTGTCCCGCCAGCGCGCACCAGTGCAGCGCCAGGTTGCCCTCCGAGTCGCGCGCGGCCGCGTCCGCGCCGTGCCGGAGCAGGAGTCTGGCGGACACGTCGTTGTTATGTATTTCGGTCCGTTCATCGTGTATTTACTTGGTATATATAGCTTTCGCACTTAGTAATGTAGGGGCAAACGTGTTAATACAATAGCGTTCAAAAATTAAACAGGTATGGAAAAATGCCTATTTTTCACCCACCGCTATTATGCTACAATCAATGAATTGTCGGTTCTCTTTGAATAAGTTCTGAGAAATTCCTAGATTTTGCCGAATCAAGTGGTTTATGATTTAGCATTGTAGCTGCTTTTTTGTTTTACGTGTTAGTAATGGTTAATAGGTAATAGGTACTTGTTGGTTGTTACTTACTTTTTACCAGCTAACGTAATATTTAGTGGCATTTTGATCATAGGCACACACAAGTTTTGATAGCGAATAACGCTTAAACGACGAAGTGCTATTTGTCAAGAAAATAAGATCCATGAACAACCACAGGCAGAAAAAAGTTAAGGCACACCTAATCCCTCTGACCTAACTGTTCCCTAGTCCACAGCGATATTCATTCTCGTCTCTATCCTCATATAAGTTTACCGTTTCTTACAATATACGCATCACAAAAGATTACCGTCTTTCATTATCCAATCTTTCATTACCAGCACTACGGCTGGTAGTTTTCCCTACCATTTAGGCACAGGGCACTGCCTCCATCATGCATCTCAATAAAAAATAACAAACGACGATTTCTATCTACGTAATATACACTATATATGTTAAAGTCATAAGAAACAAAACAATACACTAACCTCACAACGCCGGCGTGCCCGTGCTCGGCGGCGCGCACCAGCGGCGTCCACCCGCCGGCGTCGCGCGCGTCCGCCGCCGCGCCGCCCGCCAGCAGCGCGCCGCACGCCGCCTCGCCGCCGTGCTGCGCCGCCACGTGCAGCGCCGACAGACCCTCCGCGCACTTTGAATCAAGTCATCTCTATTATATATAGTAATATGTGGTAAATTAAAAATTTAAATTAAACAAAAATTGCCGCCACCTAACACGCATTGCCTCGAAAGAGGCGGAAAGCGGGGACAAAAAAAACAGATAAAATGCCGCTAAGTTTGAGTTTCTTGCGCCGGTACTTATCAGGTCTGAGACATTAACTTTAGCGAACTGGTGGTATATTAAATTATTTGAGGTTCAAAAAGTGACGCATGTACTTCTTATTTTGAATAAAATTGTTTGACTTTGACTATCACTTCGAAGACGTACAAAGTCTACTTAACACTTGACACTCTTATATATTTTTTGAGGTGACGTCTTACACTTCGATGGAGCCGGCAGCACGCACCAAAAAATATCACTCATGCTGCGTTACACTAGCGAGGTGTTCCGATTAAGTGTAAGCAAGAACGCGGAACGAGCGACTGAGAGGCACAATCTGATACATTTTTTTTGTTTTTTTTTTTTCATGTCTTCACGCTTTATCCACATGGCAGAACCTAGTGTTAAGACACTCCGTTGCTTAGTCTCTGCGTTCTCCGTCCCTGCTTTCCGCCTTTTTCGAGGAATTGCGTTTATAATTTACTTAATACTGTAATATTGACACAATTGTATTTATGCGTACACATAAATGTAACTTAATCAATTTCGTTGTGATTTTTATTTACCTCCTTCTCCATATCAATATAAACAAATAAAATTAAAAATAAAATTAAAAATTTTACTTATGAAAAATGCAACTATTCAATTCATATTTTCTTTAACGTTGTCACGTTCAACTATCGTCAGTAAGCTGACTTTACTGACAACCCATTTTTTTATACTAACGCTTTATCCCAGTACCGCAGAAATCGTATGAACATAATGTTTAAGACTACGTTCCCGC
This sequence comes from Dione vanillae, assembly GCA_037178615.1. Classification (NCBI taxonomy): domain Eukaryota; kingdom Metazoa; phylum Arthropoda; class Insecta; order Lepidoptera; family Nymphalidae; genus Dione; species Dione vanillae. The sequence continues at coordinate 1,612,915 of JAZFAU010000030.1, forward strand.
ATTTTGAAGCATTGCATTTTAAGTGGCGGAAGTTAACGTTGCGCTTCCTTACTTGCCAGATCAAAGTAAATGGAAATACTTCATTCCACCCGAGTTGGAAATCAACCCACTAAATGCCGTTTACAGTTACAAACTGTGGCTCTGCGCCACGACGGTCCTCTATGGTACTTTTTATATTTAAGTAACTCAATATATTTACAGCACAGAACTACATCATACCTGTTTATTGACATCACAATCAGCTGCGATCAAAAATTTTATAACTTTTAAGAGATCTTCTTTGTCAGGCTTAAAGACATCTTCTAGATTATCTGCTTCTTTCACGTCAGTCTTATTTTCTTCTTCTTCAACTTCTTTCGTAGTTTCCGCATCTTCTACGCTGTCCTCCATTTTCTCCATCTTTACAACTTCCGTTTCGTTTGCTTCATTGTCAGCTTCATCTACCGTTTCTTTATCTAATAGGGCTGATTCATAAAATAATCAAATAAATATGTTTTATAATAATTATTTAGTCAATTTATAATATAATTTATATATATTTACTACGAAATAATTTTACTAGAAGTCAATAAATAAATTTAATAAATAAATAAATAAATTTAACCCATTTCATTATAACAAACTCAAAAATTAAATACATTTAAAGATATCACACAAACAACAACTCTAATAAGATAAGATAAAAGCGTCCGAAGTCCTAGGGCTTCGCACGCGGCTGTATCGCTGTACTTACCAAGTATAGCTCTAACAAGAGGTGTCCTAGATGCATCGTCCAGGGCGTCTAACGAAGCACCCGCGTACCGCAAGAGACAAAGAAGTCCTAGGGCTCCGCGGGCCGCCGCAGCGTGTACTACTGTACCTCCGCCATTTTGTGGAATAGGCTCGTTGAGGCGCTCACCGCGTACTGTAATAATAAACTAATACTTATTGAATTCTAAAATATATTTATACATTGCTAAACTTTTTCGATATAAAAATAATACCATTAAACAGCCGATTTGCTTAAGATCACACTCTAATTATATTTTTTATTATTGGTACCCTTGATGTGCAAGTACGACTCGCACTTGACCTATATTTATATTTGTGTCCACCCAAATGTAATGAAAAGCCTAACCACTCATTAGATTTATCAAATATAAATAAGAAAATAGTAATAATTGTCAGGACAAAATTTAACTATATATATTTATATTTATCTTGTTACATTTTCGTCTTGTTACATTCAGACTTAACAATATTACATGTATTGTTACCATTTCAGTCTTTTTCGTTTAGCTTCATTAATAAAATAACAGTAGTAGCAAATATGTAAAAAGATATTATTTTTTTATTTACTTGCATATCTATGATTGTGTAATATATTCTAATGTAGTATAAACATAGAGTAATAATAATTATTATATTTTAATTAAAGATCATCATAACATAAAAAGATCATGACAACATAAAAAATAGAAAAAAATGTAAAATATTTACCAAATTTTGGTATTAGCTGTTCAATAGTCTCTCCCGCCATTATACCCTCATATAACGCTTGTATAGAATTATCAGCAATATCCTCAGCTTTAGTTTCCAGTAACATCTTCAAGTCTGCAGACAGAGAAGGCAGCAAATCCTCAGGAATAGGTGGTTCCACATCCAATTGGCAAGGGTCTACTGTAGAAAATCCTAGGAAGGCTGGTACACTGTAAGGTGGTAAAATGTAAGTAAAAAAAAAGAAATATTGAAATTATCATTAATTACCAAACAATAAATAGTTTTCAAACAAACATTTCTTAATCAAATAACACTTAACATACATATAATTATATAAATTGATGTTACGTAATCGATGTTGCATATAATAAATATAAATCAGCAAGCTAGTAGCAGGCTAAGACAAGGTCACTAATAATGGTACATTTACCACACTAGTTACATATATATTACTAGATGTCTCTATTTATCTCTCAAATTTAACTTACAACATTTTCAAAATAAGCTGCCAAATTAAATATTGTTTCATGTTTTAATAAATGCAGAATATATTATGTACTTAATTAAACATATAACAATTACTTATTACAAAATTGACACTATATATACACAATCAAAAGTTCCATATGCAATTGATTCAATGATAGAACAACAGCTGATTGTAGAAAATTTCGGTCGCATCTCGTAATATATATATTGAGGACCGTCGTGGCGCAGAGGCGCAACGTCTGCCTGTAACGCGATGGTTACTGGGTTCGATCCCCAGTCGGAGAAGATGGATTTTTCTATTTCCATTTTCTTCGCTCTGGCATCTAAGACAAAGCGCGGCGTTGAGTTCCGCCACTCAACACGCAATGCCTCGAAAACGGCGGAAAGTGGGGACGGAGTAAGCAGGGACTAAGTAACGGAGTGTCTTAACACTAGGTTCTACACATACACATACACATACATATACACATACATATACAAATGTAAAGTACTCACGATTGTTCTCTTTGGTCAGGGAGGAACACTCTCTTATTACAGTGCATGTCAACCTGCACTCTAGTATACTCCCTGTTGACCGGCTGCCATGGGTTGGAATGGAAACCACAGTGTGGACACCCTGCCTTCTGCTTATTGTCTATTTGCACTCCACATTCCAGATGGAAGAGATGGTCTTTTGAACATTGGTAGAATATACCCTGGAAACCTTGATTTATCAACATAATACTGCCTACTTACACAAATAAGTAAAAAAAATAATTTCCAATAATATGAACTTGAATATACACAATAAATTTTTTGGCAAATCAATAGAAGTATATAACTTGTATACAAGTTTAATTATTAATAAGTATCTTATAAGTTTCTAGTATAAATATTAGCCTTATTTATATAAAATAAATAAAAAATAACATCAAAAGTAATATTTTTGTATAATTTGTACTAAAAATTAAGAATTGTAGAGATATCTATTGGTTATATTTAATAATCCAAATAGAAATATATTCAAACACCAACCTGTGTACAAAACAATCCACAAGTAGGGCAACACATGTGCTTAACTAACTGTGCTGTATGAAGCCTACACGCTAGGAAGTATGGAGCTCTGAGACCAGCTCGCAGTAGAGGGGCGAGGGAACCCCCCTCTCCTTGGCGCGCCGCCGCGTGGGAACACCCTACTCGAACCCCATCGACTGTCTCAATAGCTTGGCAGAATATCGGTTCTGTTGATTAAAATATTATAATATTATGTTTTTTTTTCTTATATTTTAAACAGGTTAGAAAATAAGTTGTAAAAACAGATAAACAGTCCTATATCCTATAAGAGTATTGTAATATGATCTCATATAAATTTAAGGGAACAAATATTTTTATAGCCGTTACTTGTCTTATATTGCTGTCCTGTCTTTTAGACACACCTCATATAAGGTGGCAAAACCAAATGAACATATATTTAAAAGTGTAACAAAATTCTAGATCAAAAACTCGTTTATTGATGTAATCATGCTACTTAAATGTCTTCTTCAATTTATTTTTCTTTTATACATTACCAGTTAGTTCTGAAGGCTCTGCATATATATTGCTGGTTTCTTCGCAAAAGCAAGTGGCGACTATTCCTGTACTTTCGGTAGGACAAGCCGCCTCTGTGCCTTCTTCCTCTGCTGGGGTTGCTTCACTACAGGCATAAGAAAAAAGGTATATAAAATAATAGTGTTAAAGAACTAAAACATAAAACTTCTCTTATTGCGCACTCGCTATTTTATTTTTTTTAACATAATATATGCATATTTATGTATAGGTATATTTATATATTATGTATAACATAGAAATATATTGTTTTATTATTATATATATTTTTAGGCATCTATTGCTATGTATGTATTTTAAATTTTTCTTTAACTTTTATGTGCACATCCTACTGATTACTCTCCTACACTAATCTGGGTTGGCTGGCAGAAAATGCTGTCATAGCGTTAAGTCCGCCCTTTGTACATTTTTTTTTTAATTTGTGCAATAAAGTATATAAAAAAAAAAAAAAATCGAGAGCTATAATTGTCTTGAATAATAAAGTGCACTAACATTTTTATTTCTGCTTCTCCATCAGATTGCGTACCATCTTCTGCATCGTGAGAGCGAGAGCTTTTACGTTTTGGTTCATAATCACTGCGAAGGAAATGTTTCATCGAGTTTGTTAACAAGTATGACATAGATTAAGATATAGATAGATAAAGCTTGGCCTGGCTAAGGAAGGCCAGTGTAAAGAATGGAAGATCCTGACAGAGGCCTATGTCATAGGATATTCTAGGATTGCAGATGTAAATTAACGAAAAGTAATTTTAAAGAGAGATATATATTTTTAAGTATTCAAGAATAAAAGCTATATAAATAAATATAAGAAACAACAAGACAAGCAAAAATACTATTTTAAAATACTTCTAGGAATTTATGTAAGTGCTTAAGCAAAGCTTATTTAGTCTATTTTTAGTTTTTGTTATGATATGAAATAAAATATAATCACAAAATCAACTAACACAAACCTGTCCCCGGGATCGTCAAAGGCAAAAGTGTCATAGTAATAAGGGCCAGTGTTAGCTTTTCGAGAAGACCGACGTAGTGGAGCACTGAAAGGGAAATAGTTCATTTCACAAAAAAAGAAAAACCAAAGAAAATAAATACTATAGAATATTCTATAAGTTATAAATAAATAATTACAGTGTAAAAAATGATATAACCTGAAATAAAGTGTATAGAAAAATATGTTACACAATATATAATTAGAGAAACAAATATGAAAAAAGCCTTAAATTTTATACTTAATGATAGATTTGCGAAGCAAAATTATTGAATGGTATCAAGTTCCCATGAGGATATTTTAGGTGATGTCATAATTTATAAATAAACAGTATAAGAAATGAGTTTGTTTTTAGTTCCAAAGTATTAAATATTATCCCAAGAAAAAGTATTGCTAAAATGAAGTTGAAATGCAAAACAAAGCTGGTCTCAATATAACAGCAACTGCATACGGTGAAATATTTTTTTTGGTGCGTCTTTTCTTAGCAGTCTCTGGGCAGAAGTCTTCATCACTTGCACTCTCTTCATCAGCCTCAAGTAATTTGCTAATAACTTCTGTATCATCATCAATCTCTTCATCTTCATCTGGACCTTCATTGGCTGAACTTTCTGCTTTTCTAAAAGCAAGGGTATAGCCATAATGTAGCTCTACTACATAGCAATGGCTCTAGCTAAAGCTTTGTCAGTAAGCTTTTACAATACTTCCAGAAAAAATAGCTTATACTATAGTGTACCATATATATAAATATTTACATATGTGCCATGAGTCAAAGAACACATGAAAGTGTTTGAAAATTTAACAAGACTTACTTAAATGAATATTTTTCTAGCCTATCAACATTTCAATAGTAAAATATTGTAAGAGATTGTAAAAGTTACCTATTTTCAGCTTCACTTGATTCTTCATCTTTGACTTTTAGACCAAGATTACAAAGATGAATTAGCTTCTTAGATGAATAATCACTTTCTTTATCAGAACTTTCTGTGGCACTGTCCTCTTGAAGTTTGCGTTTCGAAGATTTTTTCTCTGACACTGATTCAGTATTCCTTGCTTGTGCTGATCTTCTTGTTCTAACTCCTTCCTCAACAGGCTTATCAGCAGAAATTCCCAATCTAGCATTATTTTGAGACTCTAAGCCCATTCTTAATTCCTCATTAGCAAGTATTTTTGCTGTAGGTTTTATTCTCCGAGACAATCTTTGGGTAGGTCCTGATGAAGCTTCATTATAGGATTTTTCCTTTCTAGCAATTGCATTTGCTATAACATCCGAAAATTCTTTACTACGACGTCTGGTAGAACGTTTAGTCGTGGCAGGGCTTTCAACAACTTCTTCATCAGAATCTATATGACTAACATTATCATCATCTGAATCTTTCTTACTATTCCTTGTTCTAACAGATCTTCTTGGAGAGATTTCCTCATGTTTTTCTTCAGTTGATACTATTTTCATGTTACTAGTTTTGGCACCTGATTTTTCTGAGCGAAAAGTGAGTACTATGCGTGGTTTGGGATCTTCTATATCACCTTTTTTCTCTGACTTTTTAGGAGTATCGATTTTGTCAAGCCTTACTGTTACATTTTCAGGTAACGTGTCGTTACTATCTTCTTGCTTGGTGACGGGTGCTTCGTCGTCAGTATGCATGTTGCCAAGGCCGCTGCTACTGTCTTTTGTGTACGAGGTCGAGGTTGAAGAGTATATTTAGAGATTAACAGACTTTACTTTGCTGGTGATTTATCTGAAGGATTCATATAATTTATTTCTTTAATTTGCTTTCCGAAATGAATACTGACAATGGTTATCCGCTATCTTATTTATACCATTATATATATGTTATTAATAATGAAAAGTTTTCAATTAAATATAGATGTATGCACTAATAATAACTAATAATTATAATATGTTGATCATAATTTAATGATATTTTAAGGTAAGACAAAATAATATTTAGTATTTTTAATGCATAATGAATTATTTAAATAAATAATAAAAAGAAAACATTACAGAAAAATCACAAGCATTTTGCCATAGATAATAAATATTCAAGTCTAGTACAGACATATGCAGAAAGCTTATTTAGTAACATGATATATTGTGAAAGATGCATAGATCGTAAAAACTACGTTTTTTGATTAATCTGCTATTTTATTATATTCGTTTCAGGTTTAGTATATTTCTTTCTTTTGAAAATAACATTCATTTGATGCGACAATTATATACCATATATCATTAGAATGAGCTGGGTTTTTTACTATTTAGGGAATATTACACAAGGAAGGAAGGAAGGAATAAAAAGTTGAATACGTATTTTTAGTAACAAAAATATATTCTTTATAAGTCAAGGATATAATTTTTATATATGATTTGCTATCACTTCAAAAAAATCTTAAAGACTATCGTAACAATAGGATTAAGTGTATTATTATCTATGTTTAACGTTTCCCTTGACAATATTATGATAACTTTATTATCAAATCTCAACTGTCAAATGTCAATCTTGATAAGTGTCTTTCATACTTGAAAAAGTGGATATTAATCATTTAAAAGAAGAAGAATAAGAAGGATATTAATCATTTAGGACAAACTAGCAATTTCATAAATTACTTTCCTTCGTTTTTATTCTTATAAAACAGCTTTCAGTAGGCATATAATTATTATTCTACAAACATGAATCCTCTTTTCTTAAGTCCGGAACATATTCTTCAAGGGGGCTATTTTAATGCAACTCTTAGGAAACTGCAAGAGCCTAATACGAGCATTGAACCTCATAACCTGATGTATCCTATTTTTCTATTGTAAGTATAATTTTTGCAAATATTTCATGATAATCGTGTATAAATACTTCATAACTGTTTAATTATAATTAATTAAATACAAGAATAATAAATCAAAAATTTACCTTTTATTTTACTGTTCTTACTCGAATTCTAGTTTTAATTCACAAAACATCTTAAAATAAAATTAATGCATTATATATTTTTATCTTTAGAGAAGATGATGAGGCAATTCAAGCAGTATCAAGTATGCCAAATGTATTCAGATATGGTATAAACAAACTAATTCCAGCCTTGAATGAGTTAGTTAGTAAAGGTCTTAAATCTATTCTCATTTTTGGAATTGTGGAAACACTTCCCAAGGTAATTAAACTACAACTATTGAATTAAAATAACATTTCGTTGACAATAAAATATTAATATACCACTATAACATTATAAATAACAGGATGAAATAGGTTCAAGTGCAGATTCTCCACAAAACCCTGTTATAAAAGCTTTGCCTAGACTAAGATCTGCATTTCCAGACCTTACTATTGTATGTGATGTATGCCTCTGTCCATACACCTCTCATGGTCACTGTGGTGTCTTGTCCGAAACAGGAAGTATAAGCCATGCTCCATCTGTGAAGAGGATAGCTGAAGTTTCTTTAGCTTATGCTAAAGCTGGTAAGATTTTTTACACTTTATACAACTAGTAAATTACTGAAATAATTGCATTTAATATATTTTTAAGACATTTTTTAATAATTTATAATTAAAAGCATGCAAAGGAAATTGTAATTGTTTTATGTTAATCTTTTTCCAGGTGCTCATGTTGTTGCTCCTTCAGATATGATGGACAATAGAATTAAAGCAATTAAAGATGCTTTGATTGCTAATGGATTGCAAAACCAGGTTAGTTTATATTTGAAGCAAATTATAGTTGTTGACTAAATGTAATATGTTTTCATTTCCTTATACTTATCATTTAAACACAGAAAAAAATAATCCCTTCAAAAATATTTCATATATTATGTAATTTCTTAATACCTATCCATGAGACCATTTATTTAAACCATGGTTTTATTTAAACTTGTGTCACAGTTTTATACTGACACTGTTATTATCATATTAAAATGTTATGAATAAATTAAATAAAATAAATTTGAACAAAACAAAATCTTTTCAGGTATCAGTCCTATCTTACTCCTGTAAGTTTGCCTCTTCTATGTATGGACCATTTAGAGATACAATGAAGAGTAGTCCAATGGCAGGTGATAGGAAATGCTATCAGTTACCACCTGGCAGTGCAGGCCTTGCTGCTAGAGCTGCGGTAATTTTTTTTTAATAACTAATACTTTAAATACAGGGAATGGGAACAGGGATGTTGTACAGTGTGACTAAACTTAAATATATCTTTACTTTTCTACAAAATCTTGAGACTGAATGTGCATATATTAAAATTAAATAAAATAATTTAAATTGTAGCTTATAAAATTAATTATTATAAAACTATATTCATTCAATAAGAAATAAAATTTGCATGAAATTAATATTATTTTAAAAAATTGTTCCCATATGTAAAAATATGTATTTCTATACTAATTTATATTTGTCATATAAATGAATAGGCTCGTGATGTGGCAGAAGGTGCTGATTTCTTGATGGTGAAGCCTGGTCTCCCTTACTTGGATATTGTGAGACAAACAAAAGACAAATATCCCAATCACCCATTATTTATTTATCAGGTATGTATATGAAATGTTATTTTTTTATTGATAATTATAAAATCATTGTTTAAATTCTTGATTATTAAAGTTATATACAGTAACTTATATGCAAAGGAAATTGTAATTGTTTATTAAAGTTATATACAGTATTTTGAGGACCGTCGTGGCGCAGAGGCGCAACGTCTGCCTGTAACGCGGCTAACGCGACGGTTTCTGGGTTCGATCCCCAGTCGGGGAAGATGGATTTTTCTATTTCCATTTTCTTCGCTCTGGCAACTAAGGCAAAGCGCGGCGTTGAGTTCCGCCACCCAACACGCAATGCCTCGAAAACGGCGGAAAGTGGGGACGGAGTAAGCAGGGACTAAGTAACGGAGTGTCTTAACACTAGGTTCTAATAGTTCCTGCAGTTCCCTCTGCCTACCCTGCCATGTGCGGGATAAAGCGTGAAGCTAAAAAAAAAAAAAAAAAAAAAAAAATACAGTAACTAACAATAAATATTAAAATATAATAATATATAAGCTACCATATTATCAATCAATTTTTTACTCAATGTCTTCTTATTGCCAGAGTGGTTTAAAACAACTACATTAAAAATTAAGAACTTGCCTTTGGCCAGAACATAATAATTTAGATATCTATTAATAATACATTATAGTACAGTGGATTACATTTAAAAAAATATAATTTTCATCTATTATCTTGAATTTTGTAGGTCTCAGGGGAGTATGCAATGATCTCACGCAGTGGAGATAGCAATGAGATAAAGACTATACTCATGGAGACTCTCACTTGTATGAGGAGAGCAGGTTAGTTTATATATTAAATAAATATGTCTTAATTACTTCAAAATGTGATTAATCTAATATTAAAACGTTTTTTCTATAAATTTTCTATTCCATCATGTTTGTTGGTGCACTCAGTGTGTCATATCCTTATTATATCAAGCCTACAAGCATGCATACATAGTTAAATATTTTACATTACATGTGATAAAATGACTGTATTATTACAATATAAACATATATTTTAAATAAGATAAAAGAGCTGGAATATTCTATGTCCAGAATATCTCCATTATCTTATTTAAAATATGTAATTTAATTATTTCATTAATTTTGTTCTTATCACTTATATTGTAAAACTTATCTGAAATAAGCTTTCGCCTTAAAATAAATAATGGTAAGTGTGAAGTAAGAGTTATGCCAAAATAATACTCTGTAAAAAAGATTATGCTATATATTAACTTTGTATACTTGATTCAAAAACTTGGTAACATAGTAAAATTATATACATTCTCACTATCGCATATACTCTTATCTCACATATAATGTATACTCAACACAATGTTTTGCATGGACAAGTTGAAAATTAAGAATAATCCCTTCCCTCCACTGATTGGGAATTAATTGCACAACCATCCCATTTATCCTATGACACTCCCTTTGTACTACAATGAAATATATCTGCAGATATATAAAGAATGTAAATTAAAATAAAGCTATTATTTCTAGTTAATTAAAGGTTAACACCAATTAAAATGTCTTTTAACATTGAATTAAGACATATTTCTTTATCAAATACGAAGAAACTACAGGTTAATTAATTTATTATGTACGTAGTAAATATATTTTTTGATAATTCCGTTTTTTTTCTATTCAGGTGCTGATTGCATTATCACATACTTCACACCATTGGTTTTGGATATAATATCAAATAAGTAAAATCGTGATATTTATATTTATAGTAATAAGTAGATATAAAAAAATAAATATGCTGTATTGTATATGAAAATTTATTATTAATATGGTGTAATGCTCAATTTATATAGGGATGAACAAGTACATATACTGTTGTAAATTTATAATTGGTTGAAATAAAAGTTATTATTAAATTTGTCAATTTATTTTCTTGTCCTTTTCCTTTTCCTTATTTATAAACTTAAAGCTATGGCTATATTTGTAGATCAGGTATGTTATTCCTAATTACAGTTGAAATGAATGTTATCATTAATTGAATTGTTATCTTTATTTTAATTTAAAACAATCTCCAAATTCAAAGCCAAAACTCAAGCCAAATAAAATATTTGGTGAAATATGATATTTAAAATAAATGGAAATTGATATAAAACAAATTATTTTGCTGTAAATTTTCTTATTTAAGAAGAGAAGAAACAACTTAGCGTTCTATGGATTCACCGTGTGGGTGCCGGTCCCATCATATTGTAGGAAGAGGAGGTCCGAGCAGCGCTTTGGACTTGCGACCCAAGTGTAGGTTTAAAGGGCCCCTTTAAAATGCATTAACGCTCACCTTCACTGTCCGAGCTCCTCTCACTACCTAACCAAATTTTAAATGATTCTACCAAAGGCGCCTTCGAAGTGCGTACTAGAAATGAATTTGTGATAGATAGGCCGAGAGCTTTTAGTAAACTGTAGAGAGATTTTGCTGTTATAACTCTCGCTCCTACTTCAACCGCATATAAGCTAGCTCTAAACCTATTACTGGTCAGTTCGTTTGTAAGATCGAAATATTTATTGTTGAACTTACTATTGATCGAAATACTTAGTGACTTTTTAGGATATTTGTTTCCCATGGAACTGTAAGTTCTACCAGTACTATGCGTTGGCTTCAAGAATAAAGAAATATCTGGTCTGGATGACGAAACACTAATAATGTCCTCAGGGATTCTATACTGTTTTTCATACGTGTCCATCACAAGTGTCCATTCAGGAGCTGGATCTAATATGGAGAAAGGCTTTTGTGTAGATTTTTTGAGAACCTTCATTCACAAACTCTATTGAACGTTTGTTTATTTTGAATTAATAAATTTATAGAATTGGCGAAGTGAATTGTGCTCAAGTGACACGCTCGAGATGCCATAATTAAAGAGAAGAAAAGAAGAAGATTTATACATAGAATGATTGTTTTGTCATGTTAATAGCAAACTGTAATATTTTTATCGGTGACAAAAAAAAATTAGAGTCAAATTTAACTATTAATTATACATTGAAATTTCATAAGTGCATATTACTATAGTATATTTTATCATTTCCACGATAAATAATTTTGTAATTTTAATCAAAGTTGTGTAGGATGAATTACACCCACTTGCAACATTTTAAATCTTACGCCAAAACCTTATCGGCCTTTGACATTTCACTTGACGCGTCATGATGTAGGTTCTTCTGCCACTGAAAAACGTGGGCCAATCAGGTGCCGACAAATCGTTACACTTGGACCAATTGGAAAGTAGATCTTAACACGTCATCAAAAAACGGACCAATCAATTAAGCCCACGATCAACAACTAGCGCTAAATAATAGCGACGGCGGCGTGGACAAATTCAGTTTCTATTCAACAATTGAGAAGTAATAACGTAACGTACACAGTGGTACTGAAATTCTTATAAGTGTTCCTCAAAGTGTCTTTTCGTGTGTAATTTATATTTATTATACTAAATCAAGTAATTTTCAAGGTAATTATCAAAAATAATTTTTAAATACGGATATTATTCGTCAATTTTCTTAATTCTTTATCATATTAGGCATTAGTTGAATAGATATAATTTCCTTTTGGCAAAGAAAATTCTAGAGATTATATGAAATAAGACTTTCATTATAGGATAATTTTTACACATTTATTAAAATTTTACATATAAAATGTATATTTCATACTTAATACTTTCTGGAATTTTCTCGAAGTCGCCGCTCAGTAGGCCGGCGCAGTGGCCCACATACTGACTACTGTACTTAATACTACACACCGTTAACCCTAACCTATACAGTTAATATACCAAACTTTCCGAACGGTAAACTTTTGCCCTATTTCAAATATCACTTTCACGATATCAATGACGTGTCCCAAACTCCCATCTATGGTGTGTCCGATTACGTGTCCTTGATTGGGAGTAATGAACTTCGTATATAGATCTAACCCAAAGATATCTTTGATATTAAATATAATTAAAGAGAAGAAGAAGATATTAAATATTATTTTGCCTTAATATTATATAGTAATTTTCTTGTTACAGTGTAAATTGTATAACGCATGGTGAGAATGCGGTGGAGTCTATTAGCTTTAGCGTGCGTGCTCGCGGCGGTCTACGCCGACGAGAAGAAGGAGAAGGACAAGGACATCGGCACCGTCATCGGTATCGACTTGGGTACTACTTACTCATGGTGAGTTTTGGTAGAAAATGATTACATATTGGCAGTTTAAATTCTTACCATATGGCATTTTCTTAGAAATATATCAGTGTTTTAACTTATAAAAGAAATATTTTATAAAATTAAATATTTTTTCCACTCAAGTAAATTTGTTATTAAAAAAGTAATTTAATTATTTTAATGCGAAACTAAATCAAAATTTTCCTCTTGTCCACAGTGTGGGTGTATACAAAAATGGACGTGTTGAAATTATCGCAAACGACCAGGGTAACCGTATCACTCCATCTTACGTAGCCTTTACTAGTGATGGTGAACGTCTTATCGGAGATGCCGCCAAGAACCAGCTTACAACCAACCCTGAGAACACAGTGTTCGACGCCAAGCGACTTATCGGTCGTGAATGGAGCGACAGCACAGTTCAACATGATGTCAAATTCTTCCCATTCAAAGTCGTAGAAAAGAACAGCAAGCCCCATGTTTCTGTAATGACCTCCCAAGGCGACAAGATATTCGCCCCTGAAGAAATTTCCGCTATGGTGCTGACTAAGATGAAGGAAACCGCCGAAGCTTATCTTGGCAAGAAGGTTACCCACGCTGTAGTTACTGTACCCGCGTATTTCAACGACGCCCAACGTCAAGCCACCAAGGATGCTGGTGTCATCGCCGGTCTTAACGTCATGAGAATCATCAACGAGCCTACCGCAGCTGCTATTGCATACGGTCTTGACAAGAAGGAAGGCGAGAAGAACGTACTTGTGTTCGATTTGGGCGGTGGTACTTTTGATGTGTCTCTTCTTACCATCGATAATGGAGTCTTCGAAGTAGTCGCTACCAACGGTGACACTCACTTGGGAGGTGAAGACTTTGATCAAAGGGTCATGGAACACTTCATCAAGCTGTACAAGAAGAAGAAGGGCAAGGACATCAGGAAAGACAACCGTGCAGTACAGAAACTACGTCGTGAAGTTGAGAAGGCGAAGAGAGCACTGTCATCCAGCCACCAAGTTAAAATTGAAATTGAATCATTCTTCGAAGGTGAAGACTTCTCTGAAACTCTTACCAGGGCTAAGTTCGAGGAATTGAACATGGACCTCTTCAGATCTACTCTCAAACCTGTACAGAAAGTATTGGAAGACGCTGACATGAACAAGAAAGATGTCGATGAGATCGTACTCGTCGGTGGATCCACTCGTATTCCCAAGGTGCAGCAATTGGTCAAAGAATTCTTCAATGGAAAGGAACCATCTCGAGGCATCAATCCCGACGAAGCTGTCGCCTACGGTGCTGCCGTACAGGCCGGAGTACTCAGCGGTGAACAAGACACCGACGCCATTGTACTTCTCGACGTCAACCCTCTTACCATGGGTATCGAGACTGTCGGAGGCGTCATGACAAAGTTGATCCCACGTAACACTGTCATCCCCACAAAGAAATCCCAGATCTTCTCCACCGCCAGCGACAACCAACACACTGTAACCATCCAGGTCTATGAAGGTGAACGTCCGATGACCAAGGACAACCACTTGCTCGGAAAGTTCGATTTGACTGGCATCCCACCAGCGCCTAGAGGCATCCCTCAAATTGAAGTCACCTTCGAAATTGACGCCAACGGTATTCTCCAAGTATCTGCCGAAGACAAAGGCACCGGAAACAGGGAAAAGATTGTCATTACCAACGACCAGAACAGATTGACACCTGAAGATATTGAGAGAATGATCAAGGACGCTGAAAAGTTCGCTGATGATGACAAGAAATTGAAGGAGCGCGTAGAGTCAAGAAACGAATTGGAGAGCTATGCTTACTCAATCAAGAACCAACTCCAAGATAAGGAAAAACTTGGGTCTAAGATCAGCGATGATGAAAAGGCGAAGATGGAGGAAGCAATCGATGCCGCCATCAAATGGCTCGAAGACAACCAGGATGTAGAAGCTGAGGAATACAAGAAACAGAAGAAGGCAGTAGAAGACGTTGTACAACCCATCATTGCTAAGCTGTACCAAGGCCAAGGTGGTGTACCTCCTCCAGGAGCCGGAGACGAAGACGAATTCAAAGACGAGTTGTAACCAAACAGACTGAGAAGTGATCATAGCCAAATGTGATGGAACGTATGAAGAACGGATACGCAGTGTTTTAGCTAGTGTTGTGTATATTTATTGAGTGCGAGGAGTGCGGCGGGTTCTCACCTCTCTGCCAGTATCTGTCAGTATCTGTCAGTGGCTGTCAGTCAGCCGCCGCGCGCGTGTGAATGAATATGTGCTGAGTATTGTAAAAAATGATGCATTTTCTTTGTAATTTGTAAGGAAACTATCAAGGACCTTTTGGTTTCTGGGTAGTGCCCCCATTTAGTCTCCGGTCACTCGAGACTACCTCAATTGATGATTGTTTGGTCATTCCTGTATGTAATTGTTTTGAGACTGCCGTGTTGTTAGGTCTTAATTAGCATAACTAATAAATATGTAGTTATAATTCTTTGGTTGAGTACGAAGGAGTACATAAATAAAAATTTTCTATAAAATATATATTTTTTTATTTCTTTTCTTTAAATAATATATAAGGTTAAGGTTTAAAAATCTAGTTCATCAGCTCGTACGTTGTGTAGTGGAGAGCAACATTCGATGTTAAATGCTGGGGAAGCTATGATGGCAGCTTGGATTTTGACCTGAACTTGATCTGTAAAAAATTAAAATAATAATTTGTATCAACCTATAAATAAACTAGAAATGTATTGTCTGTTTCAAAGTATTAATGGCTAAAAGTACATGACACAATATTACACAAACAATATTTATTTGTTCAGGCTAATGTACGTAATAGATAATTGATTTTTATAAAATTACTTGAAGAGAGGAGGTTGTAGAGAAAACATTTAGGATATAGGGAGCCCAGATAAAGTATTGTTAGTTATCATCTTTATTAACATACACACATTCATTGCTTTTCATAAAGAAAGTAATTCAAAAGAAAAGTCATATGTTTATTATTTTAAATACGATATAAACATCAATCGCTACGGAAGAACACGAGATTTCATGTGACCGTTTAAAAAAGTTAAATAGTTTTTACCAAAAGACTTATGTGCGTCTATCTCTTCAGCTGTAATGCCAGCAGCTGCTCTCATTTCAGCCAAATTTTCAGAGAAGTACGCTTCCAGCTGTTAATAAAACGATTTATTATTAAGCCAAATATACCTCAAGTCTCCGAGTACCCAAACAGATCTAAAATAGAAATAATTTGTATGTTTTAATATAATTTTCGTTTGTTAATTCTGAATTAATTAATATTATTTTTCCATACGTGTGTACCTACATACACAACATCACACTTTATGCCTAACTCGGTAGTTAGAGAGAACGAAGCTCTACACTAAGGTCTTTACATACCTCTTTCATCTCGTCCACTCATTAACCCCTTGTCATACGCGCTCTCCCGGAGGTCAAGCTTTATATATATATATATATATATATATATATATATATATATATATATATATATATATATATATATATATATATATATATATATATATATATATATATATATATATATATATATTTTTTTTTTTTTTTTTTGAAAAGTTGCCACTGAATTAATTTATTCTCTCAATAAAATAATTATTAAAATATGTTTAAAGTTTATTTATTATGTTACATGATTAGCACTTTCAATTTCCAAACACATTTTTATAAAATAAAATCATCTATATAATAAGTACCGTTGCTCTAGTTTTGCACTTGCAAAAACTTAGTCAAGACAAGTTTTTGGTTCAATTTTTTTTTAATCTTTAGGTGAATGCTTTCGCTACAGTTTAACAATTTTATATCGTAATAATTTTTGGTGCCTTTCTGTTCTTTTACCCTATATATCTACTCAGTACCTACATATATTTAAATACTGTGTTGGTCATCCTTTATTTCAAAACAATTTGATATTGTCCTTAAAAGTTTTAAATGTTAACGTCTGAACTCAATTTTTATTTTTGTTAATACTATCCGATATGACGTGTTTGGAGTAGTTATCCTATTAGTATTCGAGTTATTATTATGAGTTCGAATTATTTACAATTATTTCTTCATTGCTTGTATTGTCGAAAATTTTGCAGAAAGTTGATGGTAAAAAAGACGAGGACTCGCCACAGGGTACATATAAAGAGGCTAATGGCAGCACGAGGGGAATGGTATGCAAAAACGCTAGGGTTTGGCGTTTCGGTTTCTGTGACAGCTTGCAAGGGCTACGGGCCTCTAGGGGATACTGTGTACTATGTGTGTTAATTTTGATAACAAATAAGTTCTTAGATAACTGAGAAGGGATTTTGAAAAACCAATCTAAAAGGAATAAACTTGGAAGTGAAGTAACGGGTACTAGCAAAAACTCGTATGTTCTTGGTTAATAATCGTAATTGTAGTATGAACTATACCAGTCCATACTACATTACGACTATTAACCCAAGCTTGACAGGCATTAAACAATAATCTTTTTTTTCTTTTTTATATACTTTCCCGTCAATCTTGTTAAAAATCTACTAACTACAACCTAAATTATAATTTTGTTTCTATTTTATATTAAGTGATAATTGTAAGAATAACGGCCCATAGCTTGTTTATCTAATGTAATTTGAGTAGTACCTATATTAAAACAAATATTCATATCGAACTATACGTGAAGCAAATTTGGCCGAAAAAATGCGACCGATGAGACATTGACATAACGGTTAGGCACATCATTATCATACAGGTGCAATACCCTCTAAATTATGACAAACTATTAGAAGAAGTCAACGACCTTTAATCTAGTATCAAATGTTATACTTAGAAGTTTTGTACTACGCCTTACTGTGAAGTAAAATAGATCTAATAGTGAATTATAGTTTAAAAATGAATAAATGCAATTTCTTCTATATAAACCTACAACAATACTTAGGTAAATTCCAAAATATAAGATAAATAATTATAATATGTTAAAACTATTCAAATTTCAATCAACGCAAAAGTATTTACGTACAGGCAATTTAAAATTACAATCACCTCTGCATCCAACGTCTTCTCAAGTTCCGCTTTTAAAGGAACCACTCTAGGTCCAGACCCTACTTGAGCCTCTTTTCCAGTGCACCAGTCGACACCTCGAGCTAGTGCTCGCGCCTTGCAAACACTCCAGTCGGTGTTTAGAAAGATTATTCTGAGATTGTATAGTTATAAATTATTATAAGTTTAATCATGTTAACCCTTAAATGCATGATTTTATTTTCAGACCGAGAAAAAATATATTTTGGAGCCATGAATATGCTGATTTAGGGAAAAAAATAGTTTTTTTTATTTTCGTAGCTATTTTTATTAAAAATCATTTGTTGCAGAACTACAACACTATGCACTCACTAGACAATAACTACATATGAAAATTTTTAAAACAATTTTTGATTGTGGTAAGACAAAGAGCTACTCCACACTTCTCACACCTGTTTTGCGTTTTTTTTATAACTTATAAATTGTACTGAATAGAAGATGAATTATTACGTAAAATAACTAATTTTGTTTGAACGTACCTTCAAAAACCAAATAATTACACTGCAAAGCAAATAGACAATTTTCATCCGCTCCAAAATTACGATCGGCTTTGATTTGTCAAAATCAATTTAAATTTAACAGTCGTGAAGAAAAAAGTGTGTTGCCACTCGATTAAATATATCACCATGATAGTAATAATCCTGCAACAGCATGTATTGAACTCATACTAATAATTTTATGGTCGTTTGAATGGTATGTTGCAGTTTTACTACTTTATGCATTTAAGGGTTAAGTATATTTTATTAAAATATAATTATTTTTATGCATTTTCATAAATATATTTGTGACAAAGATTTACTTCATCTGTTCCATTGAATACCTTTACCTGGTATTTTTAACTTACTTTCTTTACAAAAACTACCACTATATATTTTTAGATATTGATTTTAAAAATAGGTTTCTCTCAACACAGACTATAACGATTTTTACAATGGTTTATTTCTTAATTTACTTTCACTTAGAAAGTAATTGTAACAATAACTGGACTAGAAACGTTTTTTTTATTATTTTAATCTATTTGACAAAGACTCACGCTTCAACTATGTACTGACATGAATCATTTTGTCTTCCACCAACTGTTGGAAGACAAAATGATTCACAAAATGAGAAAATGAGAAAAAACTTCTTTTCACAAAATGAGAAAAGAAGCTTCTTTTCCTTAACTATTTCTTTAATTTGCTTATTAATATTTCATGTAACTATGGCCTTAGTTAATTACCGATTAGGGGGAGTTGGCATTCGGTCCAAATATTCAAAATCTTCACCAGTAGCAGGATACCCGACAAGGATCCACCCATGATCAATACAGTCCTGAGCAATTTTGTTTCATTTAATTTACTATGAATTTTTCAAACTAAATTTTAACGTTAACATATGATGTTGTTACATCAGTATGCTTGTTAGATGAACAAATAAAGTTTTGTTGTAAGTAGGTACTGTATACTTTGTGTACCTCATAGAAATATTAAAATTTAAAGGGTAACATTTATTTCGTTTTCGTTTACTTTTTTTTTGTTTATTCCGTACTGTGATACAAATACACTCTCAAGGTACGTCTATAAATCAAGCGGTGAACGATGGCAGTCATACTAGTGTAAACTGTGTCACAGCTGCCATAAAAGGACACCTGTATAAGCACTTCATACAAACCATGTCTTATCTACATATATTATTATTCTAAAATCCTTTAAAAAAATTAATAAAGTTTTGTTTTAATGTACAACATAAGAAACAGCTTGAATAAAAATCTTAAGTAACTTACAGCTCTTTGTCGGTCTATGCTAGCGGACATGCTTACATTAATTGTAACTTGTTGTATATGTCATATATTAGTATGTACATTGATTGAGATCATTGCATTAAAATAATGACTTGACAATTAACATTTAACAGTAAAAATAATATACTTAAAATAAAAATATTTTAAGTTAAGCATAATCAGTTTTGTTAGTAATAATAAACTATTGTAACCTTTTGAGACAATCGTCGCTTCACAATGTCAGCCCTCAATCTCACACTGTACCCGTATTTGCGTATTGTTTCACCAATCTCGTCGTTTCTCGCTTCCGCCTCTCTTAATATGTCCTCGAAATGCACTGAGGCAAAATTATAAACAATTTTAAATTATATAAAGTACTTAAAAAATAAGTGATTTATTAAAAACAAATATGACTTAAAAACTAACATTAGATATAGCTTCTTAGTATATTGTCTCATAAACTAATCACAGGCGCGAGATTCTAAATAAGCAAAACTAAAATTGGCAATTCAATTTAAAGCAATTTTAAGAACTAAGTGAAGGCATTAATTAATAATTACTTAATAAATAACTAACAATAAACCAAATTAAAGTGCTTAGCAGCAGTCATTCCCTGGGTTCTTCTTCCAGAGCCTCGTGGCCCTATTAATACCACACGGTATACCCCGGGAGCGCCCAACACGTGTAGACCCTGCCCCGGACCCTGAGCTCCAGTGGAGGCCGCATGAATGGCGTTTAGACACTTTGTAGTTATTGTTTCCATGTCGTCTTCTTGTTCGATGTGTACTTCCTTTAATTAACATGTTTTGGAATTTTCATACTTTATAAGTGCAAGTACTGGTGCAATATTAATTTATATTTCGAATGAAATACACATTCTAAAGACAATATTTTATACATTCTAAAGACAATATTCTATTATTTCCTTATATGACTATTAGTTAGATCGAATCCTAGCAACTTATCTAGTAATAATAAAGGAAACATTTAAACTAAAACATCGTTAATTTCCGTAAATTGTACAAATAATATGTAATGTGTAATTTAAACATATTATAATTATATAAGACCTTTAATGAAGCTTTATAAGCAAGTTTCAACGCCTCAAAGTCTTGCTCGAAGAAAGACCTGGCAGGTGTGCGATGGTTCAATGTTTCAGGCGCAGGTTGCGGCGGCGGAGACAGTACTAACGTGACAGTCGGTAGAACGCCATCTTGTTGAAGACAACGAGCTTCTTCCAAGGTGCAAGGATGGTCTGTATCGTAAACTGACCTATTGCTGATGTAATAATTTCTACAGTATACATATGTACAGTCTACCCGTGACCACGGACTACTGCAAAGTGTTCGAAACGTCGGGTTTCACAAAACATGTACGCCATAAATCCGTTTAAATTGTTTTATTTAAAATGTATAAAAATCACGAAATTAAAGAACTAATTATATGTAAGATATTTGTAATTTTTTATGATAGTTTAACTCAACCTATTATTTTTCATATACTTTTAATCATTATCGATCGATTTGCAAACAATTTATCTTAATTAGTATATGATTAGAAATATATATCAACAAAACATAATTACGTATTTAAATGGCATAAAATACGAGGTGTGTTCAAAAAGTATCGCGAATTTTGAATTTTCGCGGGTTACGTATATTCGAATTTCAATTTTTTTGTGGCGTTATGTTGGTACTCATGTCTCTCACTTATGCCGACAACCTCGGCCATTTTGAATGTTCACTTAATTGTTGACAGCTGCTTTGCTTGCACGTGTTTTGGATCGTCTTCGATTTTTACCCATTCAAAAAAATGGATCAAAGAACGTGTATCAAATTTTGTGTGAAAAACGAAATTAAGTGCGCGGATGCATTCCGAATGTTGACTGTGGCATACGGAGAAGCTACCTTGGACCGAAGCAACGTTTATCGGTGGTACAAAATGTTCTCAGAAGGCCGAGAAGATGTGAACGACGAAGAGCGTGCCGGACGCCCGAGCACTTCAACAACAGACGAAAAAATTAATGAAGTGGAGAAAATGGTATTGGCCAATCGTCGAATCACCATTAGAGAAGTTGCTGAGGACCTAGACATATCGATTGGCTCGTGCCATTCGATTTTTATCAATGATTTGGGCATGAGACGGGTCGCCGCGAAATTCGTACCAAAATTGCTCAATTGCGACCAAAAACAGCATCGCATGAACATTGCTAATGAGATGTTGGACTCTGTCCGCGACGACCCAAATTTGCTCCAGAGGGTCATAACTGGTGACGAATCGTGGGTTTATGGTTATGACGTGGAAACCAAAGCTCAATCATCTCAATGGAAGCTGCCGCACGAACCAAGACCGAAAAAAGCGCGCCAAGTTCGGTCGAATGTGAAAGTTTTGCTGACAGGTATCTTCGATTGCAGGGGCGTGGTGCATCATGAGTTCTTGCCACAGGGTAGAACGGTCAATAAGGTTTATTACCTGCAAGTTATGCGCAATTTGCGCGAAGCAATCCGCCAGAAACGCCCGGTTTTGTGGAAGAACAAAAATTGGCTTTTGCACCACGATAACGCCCCTGCTCACACATCGTTGCTTGTGCGCGACTTTTTGGCCAAAAACAACACACTAATGATGCCGCAGCCACCGTATTCCCCAGATCTGGCCCCCTGTGACTTTTTCTTGTTCCCTAAACTGAAGAGGCCCATGAAAGGACGACGTTATGCTACACTTGACGAGATAAAGACGGCATCGAAGGAGGAGCTGAACAAGATAAAAAAAAATGATTTTTTGAAGTGCTTCGAAGATTGGAAAAACCGTTGGCACAAGTGTATAATATCTCATGGGGATTACTTTGAAGGGGACAAAATAGATATTCATGAATAAATAAATAATTTTTGAAAAAACACAAAATTCGCGATACTTTTTGAACACACCTCGTATAAAGCAATACATAATTGTAGGTAGTAATTAAGAAATTTCACAAAGGCGTGTCTGCATCGCAGTATAAATAGTGGTCACTTGTAATAAATTAATAAAATATTAATTTGTAATTACAAAAATATACCAAACATAAACCATCCAGTTTGCGGCACAGGGTCCTTAGACGTCATTGTTTTCACTATCTCTGACATTAAGACTGGCGAAATACAGCCAGGCACGTATTTATCATGCTGGAACGTGATACGTGAAATGGAATCTTTAATTAATTATCAATAATTTTTTTATAAGAATATGTTTCAAAATGTACCTTTTCGTAGCGGTCCATCACGCATCGACGAGTGATAACGAAGCAACCAAGATCTTTTATCAGATCCTTGGCTAATCTTTGTATATCTGTAGTATAAGCAGGAGTCAATATAGTAAAAATATATATAACAATACGTTAATCAATATTGGGACAGTAAGATCTTAGAGAGGTGACCTCGAACCAGGTGAAGTAGCGTAGGTAGATCTCCTACGGAGTGAACCTGCATCGGCGAATAGTGCCATTTGTTTGATGGATGAAATAATATAAGAATTTTTGCTGAATACTTTTTACATTTGAAATTATTTTTTTTTTATTCAAAACATTAAAAAGTATGAGAGTAGTTAAGTTATATAAAAATTGCTGGGATAAAGGATATTAAACCAAATGTAATTCCGTCGTTGTGCACACACCTAATGTGTACCTATAATTGTTGTGATGATGGGGCTTCGATACTTACTCGAGTGAACGATTTATTTTGTTTTCTCATTCTGGTAATCAGACAAACTACGACGTTGAATTTTACCACTTAACACGCATTGTAACACAGGCTGAAGGCGGAGAATGGAATGTCTTAAGAATCCCATCCCATCCAATTAAGTTTCCCCCTGTCTAGCCTATATGGGAATGTGATGTTTTACCGTAGTACAAAGTAAATGAGTCACTCTAATTCGAATTAACTCCACACGTGACACATGGCCGTAAGAGAAAATCAAATACACATTCCCATTTCTAATTTTAGTGGTGGTTTTTGTTCAGATCAACAAATAAAGAACAAATATAAAGCAATATTCGATTATAAATATTAATTTCAAGTAATTTTAAAAAAATAACTTACCTATGTTCAATTTGGGCGAAATTAAAATAATGACTCTGTCAACATCTTTTGAGCAATGCAAGTGTCGGCTGAGGAATACTTTCATATGCTTTAAATGGTCTTTTGGTAGATTGATGACAAGGTCTTGTACCATATCCTTAATATACATATATTTGGGTTATAAATTATTATATAGAGTTATTATGAGCAAATACATTTTTTTTGATTTATTATGTACATTTAACAAATAATATTTATATTATAATTATTCATTTTTGCAATGATAGCGGCGTGGCAAGGAAACGTCGTCAGTAAAACTCGTTTAACGTCATAAAATTTTCCAACTATATTAAAAAAAAATTAGGATATCTTATAAAGAACTACACGAGACCACTTGGACAACAAAAATAAGTAAATCCTTGAGCTGCAGTTCAAAAAGCTCTTTACACAACCGTAGGTATAGTATGTCTTCTTGCATTGCATATTGTCTTCTTTTTTAAATAAGTTGATTGCAAAGGCAATATCATTTTAGGCCCCACTTTCAATGACAATGGGTCGCAAAGAAAATTATGTTACTCTTAGTACATTTTTAAATATATAATTAAGAATATAGCACAATTAGTAAAATTACCTTAAAAAGCTTATAAATACGATGCTTTTCTAAATAAGGGAGGAATGTTTCAGGCATGCCAATAGGCCGTTTCGTTGCATCAGTTTCAGTCATATTATTAATTTAACCTAATTAATAATTTTATGGAGTAAATATGCGGATATATATTCACCGTAGCAACGTCAATCGTGATGTGAATCGTATGACATAAGATAAATTTATCATTTGTCATTTTTTAGTAAAGTCTTTTCAATAATCGAATTTACCGTTATGTTTTATTTTTTTTTTTATAAATTTAAACCGCATCTAGAAGTTTAGGTGGAGAGAACCAAGGTTACTGTGGGAACTTAGTGTTAAACACTTCGTTTTCTGCTTCCCGATTTTGTTAAGGCATTGCATGTTGAGTGACGGAACTCAACACCGCGCTTTTGCCTAGTTGCCAGAGTGAAGAAAACGGAAATAAAAAAAATCATGTCGAGTGGTGATCGAACCCTCAAATCGTCACTTTCACAGGCAGTCGCTTGTATTCTGCACCACCAACGGTCTCCACTTTTAATTTTAATAATTATAACTATAATAATACTTTAATTTTCATTTTAACAATACTTGACTAGAATGTTTTTAATAGTTAAAAATATTTTACTTTAGGACTTGTATTTTGTAAAAATAAAGTCAATATGCGATATATACAAATCGATAGTAAAATCAAGTCAGTCGTCGTCAGTTCGCTTTTCGAATCGTACAAATGCACATGAAATATAGACATAAAGTGTTCAGCCTTGTATTTTGCTCCTAATATGATTGTTACCTCATTTCTTACTACCTAGCTAATCTTATTAGTGAAATAAATTTCATGAGTACATAACTGTTATAAGCATAGATAATATACTTAATATGGTAATAATTATACTAAATAACATTCGCTTAAGACAAAATGAAATATTTTTAAAGTTCACCAATGCATGTATACAAGAGTTATACATTCATATATTTACATTATACCTCATAATATTATGTAACAAAATAAGCATATATATGATTTTCTCATTTCGATTTTTTAACTATTCAGCATTATCGACTTAGGCACGAATTCAGAGTTTAGACATTATAACACTAGTCAAGGTAGTGGTGTTCGTTTTAGAATCTTTGTATCGATATTCCAAATCGATATTTACGTTTCAAAAATTTCTGAAAATATAAATTGCATTTTTATGAAATTAATTTTCAATTCATTTATTAAAAACAATTCTGATTATTTTATTATTTTTCAAATTTTTACCTACTCCACAATGTTTCATTATTAACAATGTTTCATATTAAGTTGAAATAAAAATAGGAAGCATCGCATTACTCGGTATCGGATTGGTACGAAAATCCCTAGTTCGGGGGAAAACAAACACAGAGGAAGTAGGCGAAAGTATGACTGGTCGAAACACTTGGACACTATACTACATATTTAATAAATTTATAATTTATTTACTCCGATTAACATGGATGCCAATAATCGTTAAATGAAAATAATATCAATCTTGTGGAGATTTGAAATTGACAGATGTGCGTCATCAAGTCAATATAAACATGCCTTATTAAAAGATCCGAATAAAACTGGCTTGAATGTTTATTTTAAATTATAATAGATCATGATGCGATTTCCTGTGTTATCCAATATTTATAATATCATACAATCGGGTCAGATGTCATTTTATTGATAAAATGCTCGTAATTAGACCATTGATGACTTATTAGCAAAATAATACTAAAGATGTTAGGTTACAAACGCGTGCGGTGTAGACCGAGGTCGTTTTTTACCATAACAGCAAATTGATTACGTTCCTATGAAGCGTAGTATTATTTCCTCCAACTGGTTTATTTAAACCATTAGTACGTCGATGCATAGCATCGTATTGTCTCGTGTTTCTTTAGTGTATAAGATAGCTTTAAGGATGTCTTCTACTAACTTTACTTATGAGGTATTTATCAAAAATTTAGTATTCATGTTATATTTCGTATATTTCTAAATACAAAATTTGTATTGTATGCAACGATAGTCTAATTTGGTTTAGTAATGATACAACTAATTAAAAAGTTTTAGTGCTTCAGTATATTTTTATCCCATATCGTAAAATATATATTATTTTCAATTAATTTTATAATATTTATTACATATAATAAAATGAATTAAAAATAATATATATAATATTATTTTATTTTTAAGTCACAATAGTTAATATTTATTTTATTATAACAATGAAAAACTTCCAGGATGCAGTCCATAAGCTTAATTTATTGCAGTCAAATAAATCAACTATTGAGCAGATACGCAAACATCTTAAAGATGGCCAAGTAAGCAACAATGTAACTGAAATTTGTTTTATGAACTAGTTCATAATACATGCACATTTATAATATATTTATATTTTAACTTAACTTCACTTTCAAGCCATTAATTACTGACAAAGATAATTACTATAAATGATTTCAAAAAACATCTATGATAATAAATCATTTCAATATTTTAGGAATGCACAAATATAAAAGATATGGAGAATTATTTACTTAGAACTGGAGTAACTTTATCTGAGCTGGATAAACTATCTGTTATTCATGTTGCTGGCACAAAAGGGAAGGTAAGGAAACAAACATACTCACTGTTTACTCAGATCAGAAGGTACTAAAAAGGTTGAAAAAGTAAGGTTGAAAATTTATAATGTACTCATAAAAATACATACAACTTTAATAAGAACTATGATGACCACAATATAAATTTACTAGGCCCCAAATCTTTTACAGGCCACTGAATATGTATGTACAATATATACACACAATACATTGTAATGCCTGCCTGTAATATGCTAGACTTGTTCTATAAGAAATTATAGAACATTTTTAAATGCAGGTTGTGTAGCAAAGAATACTAAAATATGAATATTTTGAATTAAAAATTGAATCCAACTAATTAATATGTTTATTTTAGGGTTCCACAAGCGCTATGTGTGAATCCATCCTTCGAGCCCATGGATTTCATACAGGTTTCTATTCATCTCCTCATTTAATTTCTGTATGTGAAAGAATCCGGTTAAATGGATGTATTTTGTCAAGAAATAAATTTGCAGAGCATTTTCATCAAGTGTATAATGCTCTTTATTCTACGCAGGTACTTTTCTTTAAATTATAAATAAGTATAAATTTTTTTTCTTTATTTCTATATACTTCACAAATCATATGTATTTGCATTAAACATATTAATGGTTTAGAGATCATATATTAATATATTTTTTATCTTAAATTTAATTATTTAAAATAATTTATATTATATTATTTTTTATATTATATATTCTTATTATTTATAAATGGATTAATTATAAATTTTAAAAAAATAAATTAATGAATTTATCATCTTATTATTATTGTTTTTTTCATTTAAGGAATTTAATGGTGACATGCCAAAATATTTTTCTTTCCTAACAGTATTGGCTTTCAATGTATTTCTAAAAGAGAAAGTTGATGTAGCCGTTGTGGAAGTGGGCATTGGAGGCATTGTTGATTACACTAATGTTTTAAGGTAAAGTTACAATAATATAATATTTTTTCTTAGAACAGAATGCATTCTACAATAATGATATAAAACCATGTTTGTTCTTATAATAATGCTTGTGCGTACACTGCACTCTGCAGCGGCGACGTTTGTGGGTTCAATTCCCATTTGGGGATTTCTTTTTCCATTTTTACCACTCTGGCAAGGCTGGAAAGGCAGAAGACATAGAAAATAGTGTCTTAGTTCTCACTAAGTTTCCATGGTTCCTGCAGTTCTCTCTACCCTGCTGCCACAAGTGGTATAAAGCAAAAATTAAAAAAAAATGTCAAGTTGACTGCAATTTAATTTTAATAAAGGGATTAATTATTTTATGTTGGTTTTAGAAAAGTTCCTGTAGTTGGTATAACAGCTTTAGGCTTAGATCATACTTCAATCCTTGGTAATACATTGCCTGAGATTGCTGCAGCTAAAGCAGGTATTATGAAGCCTGGATGTGAAGCTTTTACAGTAGAGCAACCGAGTGATGCTATGGAAACACTTCAACATGTAGCAAATAAGATTAAGGTAATTAAGTTTTTATTTATGAGGACCGTGGTGGCGCAGAGGCGTAAGCGTCTGCCTGTAAACGCGACGGTTGAGGGTTCGATTCCCACTCGGGGAAGATGTATTTTTCTATTTCCATTTTCTTCGCTCTGGCTAGGCAAAGCGCGGCATTGAGTTCCGCCACTCAACACGCAATGCCTCGAAAAAGGCGGAAAGTGGGGAGGGAGAAAGCAGGAACCATGCAATGGAGTGTCTTAACACTAGGTTCAAATGTTTCCTGCAGTTCCCTCTGCCTACCCTGCAATATTCGAGATAAAGCGTGAAGCTAGAAAAAAAAAGAATTTTTATTTATTCTTATATGTGAGAAAAGTAATCTTTATGTGGTTTGAAATATGTTATAATACTGTCTTAAATCAAAATGTTTTTTTATTTTTTTTTGTCATTTTTTTAAATTTTTTAGTGTCCCCTATATGTAGTTCCTCAATACAACACATACAATTTTGAAAATGGATACAGATTATCAATAGACTTGGAAGCATATCAAACTAATGCATCTCTTGCCATACAATTAGCTCATGCTTGGATGCGTATAAACAAACAAAAAGTTGGAATTTCCAATAGTGAAAAAATTAATGGTACATCCAATAAACAAGTAAAAAGTAATGAGAATATTTTAGTAAAAACTTTGTCAAAAAATTCTGTAATGGGTCTAAAGGAATGCAGCTGGCCGGGAAGATATCAAGTTATAAATTTAGATTATGCTAATTTCTATTTAGATGGTGCACACACAAAAGAATCTATGGAAATGTGTGTAACATGGTTTAAAGAAAACAATAGGTATTTTTTTAAATATATTATTTATATTAATTATAGCTTAGCACTTAGCACTTTAGCGCTATTTTAATGCCATAATGAATATTTTAGTCTCTGTCATCAGCAATCATAAATGACTTATGATATTAAATTAAAAAAATATCTGAGGTTGCCTACATCAAAAATACTTTACAAATTATCTTTTAAATATAACATTCTAATTTAAAGGTGTTTAAGATTTTTTTAGATATTATTTAAAATTATATTAAAAGCATACAATAAAAGGTTGTTAATTAAACCTTATAAAAGTGACTTATTAATATTTTAACATTATTATTTAAGAAATATATATTTTCCACTTGTTTAACAGTGCTTAATCAATCATTCAATTGTTAACTGGGTATCATTGTGATTTAACAATCTATCAATATCTGTAAGCCATGATATTAACCTTTCTAAATAACCACCATCTTGTTTATAACTTAACAGTAGTAATTGCATATGTTGGAATGCCATTGGTTGTTCTAACAAGTATTCCAACCTTTGATCTTTAATGGATAGTAATTTAATAAACACTATTGCTATTAACATCCATTGAATTGGCTTAAACATTATATTATTGGGTTTTAATTTAAATGTATTTACGAGAAGTTTAATATCTGAGCTCACTGTCAAAGCTAATAGTCCTAACGATTTAAGTAGATCTGGCAACACTTTATTTAGATGTTGGCACACAATTCTGCGGCGGAGTGCATTCTGTGCATTTTTATCAATTAATGGTAGTTGTGTACTATTTTCGTTATCATTAAGAGGCTCACTTTCAATATGTTGAACATCAGGTATTTCTGTCTCACCAGCGAAAAACGCCCTAACTTTTATTTGCATCTTTTTGCTTTCTTCTTTAAGAATTGAGTAATCTGGTAGTGGCTTCAGTTCTCTTGTTAAAGTTTGAGCATCATATTTTTTATCTTCCAATTCAAGCATATTTAATTTACGACACAATGCTTGATATTGATCATATGTGTTGGAGTTGTAGAAAATGCTTTTCGAGTAATCTTGTAAGTATTCTTTAATACATTGACCCTTGTCTGCCACCATTTCTTTTACTCTTTGCTCACCAAACAGAAAGAGAAGTGTGTCTATAGTAAACCATTCTGCTAAACATTTTTCTACTTCAATTGTTATTGCTGTAACTGAGACCTGCTTCTTCTGAACAGTCTGTTTCTTAGAAACATTATTAACTAGCTTTTCATTTTCCAATTTTGGTGGCAAATTCAAAAGGATAGGATCAACTTTTTTCTCAGGCTTCTCAACTATCTCTCCAACAATATTTAGTGGATTGGACTTTTGCTGTACCTTCTTTTTTTCTGCAGTAATAATATCTGAACTTACATGTTTGACTTCAATAGCCTTCTGAACAGTATCATTTATTAAATGACTATTTAGGTTTCCGTCACTATCAATAGATCTCTTGTTTTCATTAGCATTACATAATAAATTACAATCAGTATTTGATATTAGGTCTTTTTTCTTGATTTCAGTGACTTGTGTATTTTTTGGTGTTTTGTATGTGTCTATTTCATTAAGAGTTGCACTTGTGAAATCATTAATCGAAGTAAATAATTGCTTTTCACTTTCCAAATTTATTTTTCCAGTTAAACCCAAATCAATTTCTTGTCCCATGCTGCCTATAGAATCTACAGGCAATAGATGAAATTTAGGCATCGTTTCATATTCTCTAAACCACAGTGGGCTTGTTAACATCTGTTTCTTTATATGCATTGCAGATTTGTAACAAATATTACTGCAAAAACATTTTCTCACTGTTATATCATATACTTTGTTAGTTTTTATAGATATTCGATACTTTTGTTTAGGAATATCCTTCTCTGATAATGTTTTACTGCATAATGGATAACCACAAAGATGTAATATAGATCTTTCTTCTATAACATCTTCAAAATGAGTCTGATTGATGTCAGGAAGACATTTTAGAAAATATTCTTCGTTAACACAATTTTCTAGTAAATTCTCTACAATATTTTGTGCTTTAGCGTTACATTCACGTTTTTTAACAATTGCCTGGCGTATTTGTTCCTTGGTCATTTCCTCAATCTTGGTTGGTTTCTTAACTCTTTTTTTCTCAATAGCTTCCATGTTTACATTTATTTGTTTATTAATAACAAGATTTATGAGAGGATTAATCGATTAGAGAATTAATAACAAACTGTGCACTGTGCAGTCGTAGCATTGACTTGA
Source organism: Dione vanillae (assembly GCA_037178615.1). Classification (NCBI taxonomy): domain Eukaryota; kingdom Metazoa; phylum Arthropoda; class Insecta; order Lepidoptera; family Nymphalidae; genus Dione; species Dione vanillae. The sequence continues at coordinate 1,644,726 of JAZFAU010000030.1, forward strand.
CGGCTGACAAACATTTATGACAGTTATTGGAATGTCAAAAGAATTGATTTGACGTTACATTTAACCCTTTGACATTTAGTTCAGTTTATGAATGTAAACATTTTTACTTGTTATATAATTAATCAAATTATTTTTTAATTTAAATTTATAATAACTTATTTTTTCAGAGATCATGCAAAGCATTTAATTTTTAGTGCAACAGGAGATCGAAATGCAGAAGTTCTTTTACAGCCTTTGGGAGAAATAAGTTTTCAAAACGTGTACTTTGTTATTCCAAGAGCACACAAAAATCTTGATCGCAACAATGACAACTATTCTGTACTGGAAGAAAACGATTTACTGTTAAAATGCCAAAATCACGCACGAATTTGGGAAAAAATAAATAAAAATTCCAATGTAAATATATCAAGATGCGTATCTGACGTTTTAGAAAAAATTAAAAGTGTCGATTCCAATAGCTCCGTGCTAATAACAGGTTCTTTACATTTAGTTGGAGCTGCTTTATCAATCATAGATCCTGATTTGACCCAAAAATGAATGTGATATGTTATAGTGACTAAGAGTTGTGATAAAAATAGAATTTGTACTAAAAATACAAAAGCGAATTTATTTGTGTTGTTGTTCCTGAATCAGTAAATAAAATATATTAAGATAGAATCTATCTTAATATATTTTGTCCACTGATTCGGGAATTAATATATTATTAAGACGATTTTATTGTAATTTAATTACAGTATATTTGAAAAGCGGATTGGATCCTATGGTTTTATTAAACCACTGTTAAAAATATATTAAACTTTTTTTATTTCATTGATTTTTACCATCAAAATATGTTTTACCAACATATTGACATCATATTTATCTTACGTCGACACGTCTTGTAAACACTTACAACTTACGATATTTGTAAATAATAATTATTTATAGTGGCCGTTAATCGATTGTGGTTCTGTTTACCTATCGTATGGCATCATACCTACCGACGTCATACCGGTGATATGTTATGTATTTAAAAAAAGATTAGAATCTTTAAATTTTACAATTATATCTTAGCTGAATCATCTATCACTCGCTAAAAGTACTATTATTGATTTTAAATTATTATTATAGATTTTACAATAATATTTTCAAATAAATTAACAACAGTATGTTACTTGGGAGAATGTAAAAGCAGGATTTATTAATGAAACCTCCTGAAATCATAAAATTTACTATATATATGAAGTAATATATTTCAATGGCAAATAGATAAAGACAGATTGGCCTTTTTCAACAACAATTTTTTGCTACGCATGAAGTGTAAAGCTATATATATGAAGAAACGAAATTAAATATTTTTTCTCCAACACAAACAATTTTTTTTTCAAATTAATGTACCGAGGATACCAGTTAAGTCATAAAAAAATAATGAACGAGTTTTTGTTTTTGTTAAAATGTTGTTGTTGTTGGTTAAATTTATGGCTTTTAGGCGTGCCAGTTTTATTAAAATGTCAATGTCATGTTGTCAAGCGTCTCAAAATTTGTTGTCAATAAACTGATATTGACGTTTCCAAAATTTAAAGTCTCACTTTTTGTTCACATAATAATTTGATTAGGTACTGGTTGCAATTTATGTAGACACTAGTAATTAATGAAAAACTTCTATAAATATATTTTTAAAAAGAGAATCTGTGAGTTTTAGCCTAAAGTAAAGTGATTTGAAGCTAATGAATAATAACTAGTAGGTTATTCAATATGATATTTGCTTTCCAATTAGATAAATCGTAATTTGATAAGATCTTATCATGTTATATATATGGGACACAGTTGTAAATAGAAATGAAGTGCACACATGTTGAATCTATTTATTGTAGTTAAAGGTAAGTTAAGAAGACATCATTATTTTTAGTTATTTACGTTAAGAAAAAATACCACAGTATTCAATATATGTAAATATATCAAACAGATATTTCCTGTTCATTTGGTATGAACTGAGATCAGGTCTGATAAGAGATCAGGGTAATGGGTACTTTGAAACTATTTTATAAAATGATTTGATCCTAAACCTAAAAATGTCTTTGCTAATTGGTTAAGACCTACAAAAGAAAGTAATGATTACAGATAAGTTCACATTTACTTTAACTGTTGGTAAATTTAAGTAGGAACAAATTTATGTACACACTTTAACCACTTACTTTGTTATATGTGCCACATGGTATGATAAAGCATATTTTTACATAAAAAAACAAAATAATCTATCAGTGATTTAATCCTTAATCCTTGGTATTAAGCTTTAAAAGCTGTGTCATAAATTGTTATCTTTTAAATTTTTTATACAATAGTGATATAGGTTTTTTTCATCTTAATAATTGTTATTTTTTTTAAATATATATATTTATAATATATTTTATTAAATAAAATAGGATAGGATTAGTAAAGAAAGTATAGGTAATCATAATACATTTTATCTAATAATCCTATAGTAATAAGTATAATTGGTATCAAACTCTTTTTACATTAATAGATACAATAAAAATAAAATGAAGTTATTTAGAAGCCCACAACTTAGAATTAAGTGTAAAAAATATCATTTTTTTTCTCTTTCCATTTCCATTTTACTAACAGATTTAGTTTAGTTTGTGAAAGTGTTGCACAATTTATTCAACCACATTATTTAGACAACAATTTAAAATAGGACCAACATTTTAAAATTCTCAAATTAGATGTGAATAGAATCGTTCTAAATATAAGAAAACTTTTTCTTAACGAAAATGATAAGTATAAAGTGTGCACCTTATGCTTGAAAAAACAAAGACCTTAAAAATATAAAAATATTGTGGACTATCAGATAATTTTGTAAACTTAAAAAATTGCCAGCACTGTTAAATTCCATGTAACTATATTCTGCTACATTATAAGAGATTAACTTATCTATACTATTTATTTAATAGGATAACCAATTATTAATTATATCTTTGATGCTGTCAGACCGTCAGCAAAATGATCAAGATCTAACCATTTCCTCTATGGGAAACTTGTATCCTCAAAAATAATAATTTAAAAGAAATCACAAAGTATAGTAAAATTATGACTATATTTTTATTTGAAAGAAACGAGAGGTATAGAGAAATCTGTCTTTATTTACTAAAAGACATCAGCCTGGGTACAACTATCTTCAATTTATTTAAAGAATGCAATTTGAGGGCAACTAAATTTAAAAATGATAGTAGTTATAGCCATTTTGATTTCATTGATGTTATAATTTTGTCTCCTCTCATTGTATGAAAAGCTAATAATATCTTTTTTATATTTAAATCATATCCTAAATTCATCATAAATAAATAATTCAGTTGTATTGATATTAAAACTTAGTTACCAACTATCTACATCTGTTATCTATATTAAAAAGACCTTCAATGAAGGCAATTAAATTTGACAAATTATCAAGATATTTTTTTAAATGTAGGTAAAGGTGATAAAAAGGTGTAGATCAATCATATCTATCATATATCAATTGTTTTTAGATATATTTTGTTCTATACTGTAGTAATCATCATGTGATGCCATCAAAGCTCATGTATGTAACGTCTGGTGTAGATACGTGGTTTAATAGTATCGATTATTTAAATTCCGATTTATTTTTATTATGTATACCGGTTTTTTAATGAGATCTTTAAATATTTTAAAAAATCTTAATACACATGTTCCTTATTTTCAATGCATACAGTAAACCTTCTGTATTTTTAACCTTTCATTAATTTGCTTTATATTGTCATTAATATAATAGATAATTATAATAAAATTTCTAATATTCTTTATATGAGAATGACACATGTAAAACAGTCTACCTACCTTTTTGGGGAGTATTATTTTGATAACAATGCAGTCGATAAATCGTACGCTGCCATTGTTCTTATATGTTTATTTAATTATACCGCTACACTGTTATTTACATGCGACCTCAGAGTAATATATAAAATATTTATTGCCAAATCAAAATTCCACGTTGAACAGGATCGTGTGGTCGCTGCACAAATAGTTTGATTAGATTAAAGCTTTAGATAAGATTACATGGAGTGTGTGAGAAAATAATGCGCGATTTATATTTGTATCATAATATTAATACAAATCGAATCGATCGATCGAATTAGTAATGTTTATTTTAAACATATTTTCCTCATTGTAGTTATCATCAAAATAGTGTAATTTAAAGTTTTTTTTTAATTGAATGTGGAGTGTACCGATATATTAAAATTCAAATCAGAATTATAAAAATAAAAGATAAATATACTGTAAATTTAATCGTCTCATAATGTTGTAATTATCTTTATTTTTTTAAATAGATCCTAATAAAAAGTCAAAATGCATATGTGGATGTGGTTCGGTTACGACTTGGGAGAGTTCCTCTTCTCCGGACTTACGATCAACACGCGCTGGTCGTTTGCTCTGACATGGATAGTGCTGTTCATAGTAGCTGTGTTGTTTGAAGGCTCAAAGGTATGTTATTATTAATTTAAATTTTTAAACATTTCTTTATTATGTATATTTAAAGCTTCCATTTTTATTGAGTATGATGATTATACTTTTTTTTTCTATTTAATTTCGATAAATAAAAACAGAATGTTACGTTAAAATTAAATGATTTTACTTAATTTATTTAGTTCTCGCATCCATCCATCCTAATTAATTATTATAATTTAGTAAATCCGAGTTTTCAGGCTTTATTAAAAGTCGTTCATTTGATAGAATGCATACATCCTTAATGAATACATCCTTTTTGTAATTAATTTTATGAGAAATAATCATAATTTAAAGAGAATGTATTAAATATTGATAAACCTACATTGAGACAAAGCTCAATAGCTCAAGATTACGCTAATATTCAACAGAGCTATGAAAATTGTTGTCACTGCTCCAAGAATCTTTAATTTTAAACTTATATCGTATTCATAATATTAGCACTTGTAATTATTACAACAGACGAATAAGAATAATCTAATATTCACGTCAAATTATTACAAAACATTAGCTTTAAAATAAGTAGACATCTATATTATATGTCATTGCATATTATTAAATTTATCTATTGTGACCTACGCGCTAAGTCTTAATATATATCTTATAACGTAATCAATCTACAAACAGTCTATACGCGTTTAATATTTAAATTTCGCGTATTGTCATTTTATCATGTTATCCACTGAAAAATACTTGGTTGCGTCAATAATCTAATTTATAAATAAATAAACAGTAGAATTTGGACTTAGTTTGTAATTACTTTGGTGCATCAAATATACATAGATACAATGTAATATATGTATTTACATTGAGAGCTAAGCGGGTGTTGAATAGTTAACAATAAAGGCTAACGGAATTAACGGTATTTATTTGTCTACGTGTATTAGATGTATGTATTTTGTTATATAAATGTTTTTTGGCATACTTTCCATCTTATTTTATTTTTATATAAATTATATTACGTCGGATTTAAATTATAATTGAAGCATTGTAAAACAATAATCTTTTAAGAATATTAATGTTGTATGGAAAATTAATAATTTTCTTACACATTAAACAATTATTTTATACAAATATTGTTTGATTCTCCTACCATAGAATATGTCCAGATGAGTGGAAAGTTATATATATATATATATATATATATATATATATATATATATATATATATATATATATATATATATATATATATATATATATATATATATATATATATATATATATATATATATATATATATATATATATATATATATATATATATATATATATATATATATATATATATATATATATATATATATATATGTATATATATGTATATATATATATGTATATATATATATATGTATATATATATGTATATATATATATATATGTATATATATATATATATATATATATATATATATATATATATATATATATATATATATATATATATATATATATATATATATGTATATATTTATATGTATATATATATATGTATATATGTATATATATATATATATATATATATATATATATATATATATATATATATATATATAAAACGTTTGATTAGTCGCTCTTAGCGACTATGCTTCGTTTGGTGAGTGAGAGCGCCGGAGGCCCAATACCCCCCCCCCCTTGACATGATAGCGGCAATTAAAGAGAGAGTACCCCAGGAGGGTACCAGCGCGAAATGCACTGGAGAATCCCTCCCTGAGCCTCCTCGCTCAGGCTGCCCTACGAATTCTGGGGAGGGCAAAATTCCGCTCAACGCCAAAGGCAATACTCGCAAGGTTAATTCGACGGCACCGCCCCCAGTGCTCCATGTGCACTATTGTAACATACGGGGAATTCATGCTAATTTAAACTCGGTTCACTACCATCTTGAGACCCAAAAGCCGGCCTTGTTCTTCTTAACTGAGACTCAGATATCGTCTCCGGTGGATACGTCGTATTTGCAGTACCCTGGCTATAAATTAGAACATAAATTTGTGCCTCGCGCCGGTGTATGTGTATTTGTTAGAGATGATATCTGTGTCCGTCGCCTGGGCAATATTGAAGGCACTGACCTGTCAATAATATGGTTGCGTGTAGATTGTGATGACCATCCTCGAGTCTACGCGTGCCTTTACAGGTCCCACAGTGGTGATGCTGAAACTGACCGACTCATGGAGCATATTGAAATGGCGACAGATTACGTTCTACAACAAATCACATCCGCAGAAATTGTGGTACTAGGTGATTTCAATGCCCATCACATCGAATGGCTTGGTTCACAACGGACTAACCATGCGGGTAAATCTGTTCACGCCTTCGCCATGGCCTATGGTTTAACACAGCTGATTCAATCGCCGACCCGAATACCTGATGTTGAAGATCATATCCCTTCACTGTTGGATCTTTTGCTGACTTCCAAGCCCGAAAGCTACCAGGTCACTGTTGACGCCCCGCTCGGATCGTCTGACCATTGCCTGATTCGGTTCACGGTGCCACTCACGCGCAAATTTCGGCCTCGTTCTGCAGGTTGCCGCCGTGTTTGGCACTACAAGTCAGCAGACTGGGATGGGATGCGTACCTTCTTTTCATCCTACCCATGGAGGCAATTGTGCTTCTCGCTAGAGGATCCTATTGCTATTGCCAACTTTGTTGCAGACGTTGTGTTGCAGGGCATGGAATTATTTATTCCAAACTCTGTAGTGCCCGTTGGCAGCAAGTCGCAGCCCTGGTTTGCGCTTCCATGCAAAATGGCATATCATCAAAAGCAGCAAAAGTACCAAGCTTGGGCCGAGGCGGTTGCAAGTAGGGATCCAAAAGTGAATCTTTACAAAAAGGAGTACAACTTTGCCTCTAGATCCTTAAAAAAAGCCTTGGCTAGGGCAAAGGCAGGGCACATTGGCAGAATTGGACAGAGACTAGCCTGTCTTCCTTCGGGAACACGCGTATTCTGGTCTCTGGCCAAAGCTGTTGAAGGTAACTTCTGTCAGCCAACTTTTCCACCATTACGCAATGAGGACAATACCTTGGTCTACGATGCAAAGGAAAAAGCCAATCTCTTGGGCAACCTTTTTGCGTCCAACTCGACTTTGCATGATGAGGGTAAACTACCACCTACCATCCCACACTGCAAGTGTTCTATGCCGGAAGTAAAATTTACACAAAAATCCGTGCGAAGAGCTCTTCTTTCACTTGATATTCACAAGTCCTGTGGACCTGATGGTATCCCTCCTATTGTACTGAAAACTTGTGCTCCTGAGTTGACTCCAGTTTTAACGCGTCTTTTCCGACACCTGTACTCTTCAGCCACTGTCCCAACTTCATGGAAGACAGCTTTGGTACACCCGGTTCCTAAAAAGGGCGATCTCTCTGATCCTTACAACTACAGGCCTATTGCCATAACCTCCTTGCTCTCTAAAATAATGGAGTCTGTTATCAACCGCCAGCTGTTGCGATACTTGGAGGACCAACAGTTGATTTGTGATCGTCAGTACGGATTCCGTCAGGGCCGGTCTGCTGGTGATGTGTTGGTCTATCTAACCCATAATTGGGCAGTTGCGGTTGAGAGTAAGGGAGAAGCCTTAGCAGTCAGTCTGGACATAGCGAAAGCCTTTGATCGGGTTTGGCATAAAGCTATACTGTCAAAACTGCCTTCCTATGGGCTGCCTGAGAGATTATGCAAATGGATTTCTAGCTTTCTTACGGAGCGTAGCATAAAGGTTGTTATCGACGGTACATGCTCTAATTCCTTACCCGTGAACGCTGGAGTCCCACAAGGCTGTGTACTATCCCCCACACTGTTCATCCTGCATGTCAATGACATGTTACAATCAAGTAACGCTCATTGCTATGCAGATGATAGTACTTTGGATGTGTCATATCGTGGCCACGTAAACATCTCTCAGGCGCAAATCAGTGTGTTTCGTAACAAACTTGTGTCAGAAATGGAAACTTCCCTCAACCAGGATTCGAGTTGGGGCTCTCATAATCTCGTAGAGTTCAACCCTAAAAAAACACAAGTTTGCGCGTTTACCACGAAAAAGAATCCCTTTGTCGTATCCCCGGTTTTTCAGAGCATTCCCCTTGAAACCAGTCCGACTATTAGAATTCTCGGTATCGACATTTCCAGAGACGTTCAATTCCGCGTTCATTTGGAGGATAAAGCCAAGTTAGCCTCCAAAAAGCTTGGCGTCATTAGTAGAGCGAGACGGTATTTCACATCAGCGCATCGCCTTCAACTTTATAAGGCCCAAGTTAGGCCGCACATGGAATACTGTTCTCATCTCTGGTCTGGGGCACCCCAATACCAACTTCTTCCTTTTGACCGCGTCCAACGTCGGGCTGTTCGGATTGTTGATGACGTGAATCTCACTAAGCGGCTCGACCATCTGGCCCTGCGGAGAGATGTCGCATCACTGTGCATCTTCTACCGTATGTACAACGGGGAGTGTTCTGAAGAACTATTTAGGTTAATACCGGCTGCGGATTTCCACTATCGTAACTCCCGCCACAAATTAAAATACCATCCTCACCACCTTGATGATTGGCGGAGTACCACCGTGCGGTTCAAAAGAAACTTTATTCCACGCACGACCACACTGTGGAATGAACTCCTTTCAGAGGTGTTCCCCACCCGATACGACATTGGGACCTTCAAGAAGCGAGCGTACACCTTTTTAAAAGGTAGGCGACGCCCCCCTGAAACCTTGGGCTTCATGGGTGTCAATGGGCGGAGGTGATCATTTAATATCAAGTGACCCACTTGCTCGTTTGCCTCCCTCTAACATAAAATATATATATATATATATATATATATATATATATATATATATATATATATATATATATATATATATATATATATATATATATATATATATATATATATATATATATATATATATATATATATATATATATATATATATATATATATATAAAATTCCATATCGAGACTCAGTGCAATGCTCGTATAATTATGTTTGTACTCATATTTCTGTTTTAACATCAAAATAAAACAATCCATTCTATATCTTTGTTTTGTTGCATTGTGTTACTCTTTATATATATTTATATTATTATATGTACGTTCCAGTATATTTTACCTCCTCGCTTTACACTAAATTTCGGTTTCAAAGTTTCATAATTGCTTTCATGCTGAAATTGATACTTGTCGTATAAATTTTATTAAAAATGAAATTTAGAGAAATTTTCTTTGACAATAACACTACTTAAACAAGATCTACATTTTTAAAGTTATCAGTATATAAAAAATCGATACACTTATTTTTATAGAGGGAAAGTAAGTCAGCGCTGCAAACTTGTTTCACGACTTTACGGATGAGTTAGTTAGCTGACATTTGTTTTATCGACTTAGTTAATATCACATTCTTATCTTATTTTTTTAACAAATACTTCCTATATTGTTAAAATTCTGTGTCCATCGAGACGAAGAGGGACTGCGTTTGCGATATTTATTTTTGGTATGAATTACTTTAATTTTACAACTGTAGTGACAAAATACAATGCTTATCTCCGTTGTTGAATACGGAGTGCCATAAGAACGTAGCGCAATACTAAAATAACACAATTATATTTTTAATCTGTATTGTCTTCTAAGGTATATCTGGCCAGAGTGCAGAGAGAGGCTCATAAAAAATTACACCCATATCGTTCAGATGAGAGGCGAAACCTGCTCTGTGATAGGTGAGTTGGTTTCATATAATAAATAATAAATAAATATTCTCATATACTAGTGTTAAGACACTAAGCTTTTCATTCCCCGGCCATTTTACAAGACATTGTATGTTATGTGCAGTTACTTAAGTCAATGCCACGGTGAAATGCCGAAATTAAATAATTCATTACACCGAGAAAAAACGTAACCATATAACTGTATCTTTTATAATGTGTATGTGGTTTACGACTACGTATATGCAATTATTGTATTTAATGTAATTTTCATTATCTCGTAACAACTTGTCTCTTCGTAGATCTAAATGTTTTAACCTCACATATATCCAGCTTTCAAAGTGATAGTAAATCATTTTATACGACGCTTCCTTAGGCTTAGGCTTCTATTAGGTACTAAGCGCGCAAATACAGTTTTAAAACTGGAAATCTAGAAATATTTTATATATGACATTCTACTCATAAAATATTGGATTGATCTAATCATTTGATAATAATTATTTAGGTTTTTATAGGTGCCGTATTAGGTTTCCAATATCACAATTAAATTTATGAATTTCATATTTTCAATATATTTGTACGGTATTCACGTTATGTACTAATACAATGCGTGGAAATTTTTATCCAAGTCTATGTTCTTATATATTGCTTTTAATTAGATACTAAAAGATTAAATATTTTAAAGAGTATATAACAACTTATTTAAATAATTACGTATGTCGAGACACTTTATATGGCGGATTTATCGTATAGGTATGTTTTTGCCGCTCTCACTTTTAGAAATGTTATTTCTTAAATTATTATTACTATATAACAAATTTGTTTTGAATGTTTGGTTTTAGGTTTAAGATATTAGGGAACTGTTATGCAAAAATCTTTAAACTTTTATGTAGCTTTTATTTAGCAAAAATATATCGGTCGAAAAACATTACATATATACATTTCATACTTATATACATATACTGGAGATACATATATACATTTCATACTTATATACATATACTTTTAGGGTTACAAAAAGAACATTGAGTAGAACGACTTCTGATATCATGAATTTCATATAAATATTTTGTTACCTATCGTTTAGTTAAGTTGTCAAGGCTAATTCACATCGATAGACTTTCACACTATTGTAAAATCTAGTATAATTATAAAAATGAAATATATATCGAGTGCGAGTGGTTGTTGGGCACCTACTGTGTTATGTCGTTAGCTAAATTGAATTTGTAGGTCATACGCACTCATTTAGTATGTGTAGAGAGAAGAAAGAATTAGCATTCCATGACTTGCCCGTGCAGTGGAAAGCAAAAGATTGGAGTGCATATCTAATTCCTTTTGAAACAATATATTCAACGATTTTTTTGTTGGCCACCCTATTTTAGATGTGATAATGAAAGCGCAAGATAATAAATTCGTTTATAAGTACATACATACCATGCTTGACATATTTATTAATGTAAATAATATATTTAGGGCATTCTACACCATAAAAAGGTCATGGATTCCGATTTTGGATTACTTTTAATATATTAGATTTATATAAGTTCCCAATACAAGGACCGTGAGGACCGTCATGGCGCAGAGGCGCAACGTCTGAATGTAACGCGACGGTTACGGTTTCTGGGTTCGATTCCCAGTCGGGGAAGATGGATTTTTCTATTTCCATTTTCTTCGCTCTGGTAAACTAGGCAAAGTGCGGCGTTAAGTTCCGCCATTCAACATGCAATACCTCGAAAGGCGGAAAGCGGGGACGGAGAAAGCAGGGACTAAGCAACGGAGTGTCTTAACACTAGGTTCCCATGGTTCCTGCGGTTCCCTCTGCCTATCCTGCCATGTGCGGGATAAAGCGTGAAGCTACAAAAAAAAAGTTATTACTCTCGTTCAAAGTCGTCAACGGCTGGAGGATATGTACTTGTTCAAGTCCTGTGATACAGATGCTAAAGATATAAATATATAAATAATTCTCCTTAAACTATAGTGATAAATATTAAAATATTCAAAGTGACATCTCCATCCAAGATTACTTCTGCTTAACAAAAATCATGTGTTTGTATACACAAATAAATATTTTTTTTTCCATTACATTTAATAGAAATTAAAAAAGTACAACAATTTACCTGTTAACATATTAAAGTAACTATATCGACCTTTAAAGTTTACGACAATCTAAATCGCTAGCCATGTGAGACCTTGCAACAGTGAGCGGACATTCGCTAAACTAGGTTAATTAATCTTAACCTGCATAATATGCGGGCCACTGTGTTTCGTTTCCTTCAATGTTACATATTTTATATGTCATAAAATATGTATTATGTAATTGATTATTTATTATTAATAATTTATGTTATGTTAATATTTTAAAATGATTGATTGATTTATTTTATTAGGGTTCCGCCCCGTGAAAGGAAAAATCCCTTGAGGATTATTGTGTTGTCGATAAATGCAACGTTTCTACCATTCTTCTCGTTGCATATCTAGCTCTATAGGCGTTATAATTACAAGAAAACTACTATTAAGAAATTTATTGCTTACTTTAAAATATAATTAATTTAAAAAAAATATGAAATTAGGTAGTAAGGGTAATCTTATTGGTATCGGTAGTTCATTGCATGCAAAACAAGTATGTAGGTATTCTTACCAACTTTTAAGCATGAGAGATTTTATATGTTACACTTACCGGTAACCCGCAATCGTGATATATATTATGATGACATACGGAACACTTGGTGCACAAGTGCCACTCTCAATTCACTGACATTTTTAATATGAATTAGATATGGGTTTCCCAAGTTTTCGTTTGTTGGTATTTAATAATTAATTATTAGTCCAGTATATGAGCAAGGAAAAAATTGCATAGGTTTTGCAGGCCCTTTACATCACTACCCTATCCCTGACTGTTAATTTAAAAAAAATATGAAATTAGGTTAAAAAATATGAAATTATCCTTAATCTAACCTCCCTAGTCAAGCAAGTCTTGTAGGCATAACAGTTACTTGCATCGAATCGATTTTTAAAAAATGCTCCCCATAGATCATTGCTAAGATATTTGTAATATAATAATTATAATTTGGAATTAGAAATACAAAAAAAAATAATATGAAATGATTAATTGAAACGAATTTTTTTTAGCTTCACGCTTTATCCCGCATATTGCAGGGTAACGGAAAACGGAAATAGAAAAATCCATCTTCCCCGAGTGAGAATCGAACCTACAAACCGTCGCGTTTACAGGCAGACGCTTACGCCTCTGCGCCACGACGGTCCTCAACGAATTAAAACGAGCCTATTTTAATATTATCAGGAAAAACTTATACCGATTGTTTTTAAATAACTTGATGTGCAAAATAAACAAATATTGATAATTTTTCTTGCGTAAACTAATTTTTTTATACCAAGTGTCTTTGCACTAGAATCCTTTATCTTCCTGCTATTAGCACGATAAAATATGAATCTAAAACGACATTTTGACTCTAAAACGACTATTTGATTATAATATGATATATATTATATTTTTTAAATGGTTATATAAAATATTGAGACCATCATAGCGCAGTGGTGCGGTATTTGGCTTCCAATTCAATGTGTGTTCTTTCGATTCCTAGACACAAAATACATTCTTTTTAATCTCCACACTACTGGAAAACTGAATGCTGCGTTGAGTTATTTATATGAAAATAAAAATAAACTTCATTTAACTAAATTTATCGAGTTAGATATATTATTAGCGTTACTATAATTAATATTTATGATAAGAATTTATAGTATAAATTAAAAAGGGTATGGAACGAGTGTCTGTTGTGTTGATTATATTTAAATAAAACAAACGGTTGAACTAATAAATACACGTGTTAAAATGTTATAACATTTAATTTACAGGGAGCAAGGCAACCCAATGGAGCCAACGACAAGCCGCAATACTAGTTCTGGACAAGTCAGCCGATGGGCCTCCTTCCGTATCAGGTATGGAAAGTTGTACAAATAAAGTAAATAAATCAAATCCAGAGTAAAAGATATATTTAATTTGAATTTTAAATAATTGGCGATCTACAATTTAATGACATTAATTGACGAAATAGTTGACAATTAAAACTAATCTAGTGGATCTGCTGCTCTTTATTAGCTTTAAACTTTTTAGGGATGGTAGGGAGCTAGAATTTTTTTTCGTTAAAATACAGAAGATTTGAGACTGACATAAAGCGCGCGCAAATATTTTACAAATAAATCCAATATGTAGAATTTGTTTAGTAAATTGTAAATGGAACTGTTCAAAAACTTGCCTTTCTAAATGTGCGCAATTAATATATTAATATATATTGATTGTTTTTAAAAATAATTTAATTATTTGTATAATTTTTCAAAAAAATATATGTTTATACGGTTCACAAGAGGGACCGGCTACGAATCCCGCTGCGAAATCCCGATCATAGAAATTAAAAAAAAAACAATATAATAATTGGCAATCTATAATTGAATGACATTAATTTCAAAACCATTGACAATTAGAATTAAATATGACTCTATATAATTAAATATGACTTTATATAATAATATAAAAAATGACACTACATTTCACATGTAATTTGCTAATCGTATTCTTTAAAGTACAGATAGCAAATTTAAATAATTCCTTGATCTTTTGTTTGTAACCGTAAATGAGGTTTTAAGTCAACAAATATTACAATTTCTGGTTATAAATCAACATTATTTTTATTTATTTTATTGCTGATTGAAGTTCAATGTGGGAATCTTTTATCATAATGACTCAAATACCGCCACGTTACAGTACTGTATGTCAACTACTTTGCTTTGTGTATTGTTTCTGTATACATATATCAAATACATAATCAAGATTATAAAACAAAATCCTTAATGAAGAGCGGGCACAAAGAAAGAAGGCACTAAGCAACGGCGTGTCCTACCGTTCCTGCAATTCCTTCTGCTTACCATGCTATGTGCGGGATAACAGCATGAAGACATAAAAAAACCCCGTCAAGTGCGAGTTGAACTCGCGTGAAAAGGGTTCCAATTTAACACAATATAGTGAAATATTTCCCCTGAAAACGTTATTTCCCTAAAAACATTTTTTATCGAATTTATCACTTTATTTTCAATTTATGAAATCCTTATAGGTATTCCTGTAATCTACAAGCCATAAACTATATTCAGTAATTTTTTCAAATTTTTCAGCCCAGTAGTTTCGGAGATTAGGGGGGGAATGGTCAATTTTCGGCTTTTTTCATGAATATCATCGAAACTATTTATTTTAAACAATTAAAAAAATATATATTCGAAATCCTGATAACAAGCCCTTTCATTTGATATATGACTCAGTAAGGTTCGCAAAAAATTTTTTTTTAATTACTTAATTTATCCCCCGAAAATTACCCTTATTTCAAAAAAATATTTTTTACGTTACAAATCTGTGTTCGGGTCAGGGCATTACACCATCCTGCCAAATTTCACCTGATTCGGTCTTGTAGATTCAGAGAAAATTGGCTGTGACAGACGGACGGACAGGAATACGAGTGATTCTATAAGGGTTCCGTTTTTTATTTTTGTACGGAACCCTAAAAATATTCATAATTTTTTTTGTTCAAAGATATTTATCGGGGGTCTATACTGTATATACAATAAACGTACATTTCTTGTTTTCCCAGGACGCTAGTGAACACACACCAAACGTTCGTGTTTATGGTTCACAACATAGTGGGCTACTTGCTCATGTTGGCCGTCATGGTGTACAACGTGCAGTTGATGTTGGCCGTCGTTTTTGGCATGATGCTAGGTAAATATTAAGTGTTACCATTTTTAATGTGAATTAATTAGCGCTAAGAATAGAAATATATTTTTATTGTACGTTAAAATTTGTACGTAGCCTTCTATGTGTAGTTTCTTGTTAGAACACTTGGACTATCCAAGCGTCCAAGAAGTGTGAGTTCTAATTTCAATGTAATCTATATATATATATATATATATATATATATATATATATATATATATATATATATATATATATATATATATATATATATATATATATATATATATATATATATATATATATATATATATATATATATATATATATATATATATATATATATATATATATATATATATATATATATATATATATATATATATATATATATATATATATATATATATATATATTAAACGTATTACACGTCTTAATCTATAAGAAGTTACAATGGCTAAAATATTATTCAACCAGTCAAAAGTTATTCGAATTGCACGATTTATGATCTCAGCTTAGCTTTAAGCTCTACCAATCTCCGACCCTATAAGGGTATAGGATCTACCCTGCTATACACGGTATAGAGCGTACAATAAACAAATATATAATATACTTTTGAATTTAGAGACATTTTAATTTTAACAATGTTTAAACAAAATATAATAACTTTCATTGAAATAGCACATGTAAAAGATAAAGGTAGAAAAAAGGTAAGGGTAAAGGTAGACTCCTTCAATAATTATTATATATACAGTATGTAGTTAAAATTCTCAAAATGTCGAGTTATTTATTTATATATATTAATTATTGATATATGTTTAATAATTTCAGGCTATTTTCTATTCGGAACAAAACTAACTCGTCTCCAGATGCAGTGTTTCGGCACTAAACGTGTAGTAATATGTACACCCGAGTGCGACGATACAGGTGATTGAACTTTATTAATATCTTTATTTTTAAGAACTTAATTTATTATATTTATTTTTCTTTAATAATTTCGTTCGCTTGTTATATTTATTATCGTAAAGAAGTTTTATGAAGTCGGTATATATAGATTTTACTAAACAATATTCTTCTTTATTGCAATATTAATAAAATATTTACATAGATATTTTATTTTTTTAATAATTACTAGATAATATGGCAACTGCTACGTAGGAGGCGACGGGTTATTTTAAGAAATAACAGCATATTGTTTAAAATATATAAAAGATTTCTACGCAGTGAGATGAAGAACGCATGGTTCAGTGGTTAGAACGCTTATACGATTCCCATTAGGTGCGGCTTCGAATCCCGCTGCGTTCAAATTTTTATGTTTTCTTTAAAAAACTTTTCTATCGTCAATGTGGATTTAACACTTTAAAAATCATAAAAATAGCATATACATTGTTTGTATTAATCGTTTATAATAAGTTAACGTTTCATTAAAAAGTTACCTTTAGCTACACATACTTAAACTCGTTACATTTATATATACATTACGTAATGTACAAAATAAACGGTTACATGATAAAATTAAAATTGACTAAAGACCGCTGCAACACGGAGAAGTGCAGTTGGGAGGTGTGTGAAGGGAAGCTGTGCAAGAAGCTAGACGCGCTCGAGCTGCAGCAGGCGGACACCACGCTTGCGGACACTTACCCCGCCAAGTACTAATGTACTCGCCTTAGTTATTCGTATATTAAATAAAGGCTATTTAGCTTCCTTTTTTGTTCTAGATGAATCGATTTGTGTTACTTAAAGTTTCAATTCGAACGTCGATATGACTATAGAATAGATGTACGTTGATTTAGTGTTGTTTACATTTTTAGTACTTGAATGTAGCACGTTATTGTTTATATTTTTGTAAGTTGGCAGCACTATTGTATAATGTTAGAATTATTTAGTTGTAATTGAATCTGTTATAGATCGTTTTATTATATTTTGCAGCTTTTAATGTCTTTGTTTTCACATTTGTTATTATTTATTCACATTTATTATTACTTATTGGTAATGCGTGTTTGTATTATATGAAGTTTTAGATATTATTGTGGACCTAAGAATTGGGGGTAGTATGGTACTTTTATATATGTTTATCTTGCTTTTGTAATAATTTTGAATTGAATCAATAATTGAAAACAGTATATAAATACATAGGGTTATCCACTAGTTAGGCCATCTTATATGTCTTGAATATTATAATATTAAAAAAACATATATTAAATTATAACTAATATAGATAAAATATCTATTTCCAGCTGAAACCACAACACCACCGCTTCTAGGAACACCAGGCAGCTCTGAGTCGGACATTTACGTATGTCAAACACGCAATTGCATCCAGCCTTCACATTACTTCCGCGCGAGCACATCTCAAGATGGCGGCGCCGTCGCCACGTGCTACTACGGCGCCACACAATGCCCGTCAAAAGTCGCTAAAGCAAAGAAAACAAAGCACTGCCAACACTTAGAAAATGAAAAGGATGACAATCCCAGTGTGGAAGACACGCAACTTTTACAAAAACACTCTTGTTGCACCAAGCCTGAGCCGGAAAAATGTTGTAAATCTAACCAAAGTCAAAGTAGCGAAGTCATCGTTCACGAACCAGATAAAAGTTCGGAAAATAGTTCGCAAGAAAGAGAGAATAGTCCGCAGATAACGTGCTGTCACGCGAAATCGACGCCTAGTGACAGTCAAGAGCAAATAGTGACGTGACGTGACCGAATATCGATTTGTTATCGATTATTTTTGAATATGGTATTTTAGTTGTATATAATTAGAGATTTATTAACTTTCTATATATACATGTGTCGAATTTAGTTACGAATAATTAAAATTTTATTTATTACAACGTTAATTTGTATAGGCACTGTGATAAATTTATTCGTGTACGAACTGGGGGTAAGTACATTGGGAAAAAAGGCCTTTTATTTTTATTTTGTTATGGTGTGACCAAAATAATGTTGTTTTAACTGTCTAATATAAATACGTAACGTAGATATTTTAAATTTCTAAGCTTATATTTGTGTATGTACGTATATATTTTGTTCCTTGACGTTTAAAGCAGTGACGAGGCTTTTAGTTTAAGTTATAATTTTGATACGTAAACAATTTAATAGTCAAAAAATGAAATGATGTAAAAATTTATGTATTCCTTCCGTCATGGTGCAGAGCGCTATGCCTCTGCCTGCATACACGACTGTTTGTGGGTTCGATTCCCATTCGGGGAAGATGGATTTTTATATTTCTAAATTATCTTTATATATATAACCATTGAAAATACAAATTTTGTTAAGTATTTGTTATACCTGATATTGACTTATAATGTAAAATATATATAAAGCAAAACAAATCAATATAACATGAAATTTACTGTCAATTTGTAAGTTTAATAATGGAAAATGTGTGTGTGTAAAATGTTATTATAATATTTATTGCACGGTATAAACCATTGTGAAAAATGTAGAGATATTTACTATCCAGTAATTTCGAATTATGCATGCAATGTTTAATTTTTATTATGCAAAGATTAGGTTTTAGTGCAGACCAACCAGCCAGTTACAGGCGGGACACTTGCCAATTTGTAGGTATAGATTTTTAAGTTACTTCTTTTAATGTATTACAAAACCAAATAACAACATTACTCTTATATATTATTCGTTATATTTTCATAATATTTTGTGTTCATGTCAATATTATATATCAATTTAAATTAAATTTAATATGTTAAAATATCTTTATCAGACAACCTTCATTTCATATTTGCTTAGTGCCAAACTATTTAAATACTTCTAGATATTTAATTGTATTAAATAGAATTTTTATATTAGTTATATTTAAAAAACTTTATAATAAAAACGGAAAGTTGACGGGTAAATAAAGAAAACTGCAAATAAACATTTTTCATTAATTTAATCCATAGAACATTTAAATGAATAATAAAATAATATCTTAATCTAAGCTTACACCTAAGTTTATGTTGAAAATAATCACAATGCGGCGGGCGCGGTCGCGGACCACTTTTATGCTTTGATATAAATCACTTGAGATTCATTTACTAAATAGATTAAAACAATAATTACACTGGGATTGAATTGAACTTGCTACTTAAGTCAGTAATCGTGTGTATACGAGTTTATACAAAAAATAAGAATATAAAATAATAACTAAAAAATAAATATTTATTTTTTAATTACCAGCAGTAAGAACTGAACCACTACCGTATCAAGTCAAGTGAAATTTGTAAAGAAATACTAAAAACAATGGCAAAGACTAATTCTTTCCAGTAGTGCATGATTCAATAAGAACAACTCTTATAAATAATTATATATAATAATTTGTATGTTGAGTCTGTTTGTACGAGACATGGCAGCGCCGCACCCTGCGAGGCTCCAATATTAAAAACAAAAAATAAAGTTAATATGGCGGTCAATTGTTACCAGCTTGGGACTAAACGTTAAATAATAACCAATCACTTATTATTAATAATTATTCTTAACAATAACTAGGTGTAGGTGGTTAGGTAAAACTGGAATGGAGTAGGGGCTTTATAGACGAGCAAGGTGGGAAAGGAAGACACTCGGCAAGATAGTTGATTCATTGAAAGCTATAATTTATATATTAAAAATATTTTTTGTTTGTTTAGAATAAATTTAAATATATCAAATAATGTTCAAAAAAGTATTACAATTGCTTTTCTGCAAATTTTTATTAATTTTTACTACGAGTATAAATAGCATCTGGACTACCAAGAACGCGTTCCTTTATTAACCTGAACACAAACCCTTAATAAACCAAGCATTTATATTTCTATCAGATATTATCGTTAATATAAGCATAAAAAGTAAAAAAAAAAAAACAATTTAATACTCGTAAACCAATATACAGACAAATGAATAGCGTAAAATAAACTTATTTAAAATTCGACTAATATTCAAATTCTTTAACACAAACATTTTCGTGAGCGTCCCAACGCAACAAATACTTATTTCAATTTTTATTTCAAATAATAATAAATTCAAAGTAGAGAACTTTTCGAGGGTTTCCTACTAAAAGAATTGCACGTTTAAAGTCAACATCAATGAAACTTACCTAAATAACTTAAATAAATAAATCACAATGGTCTTGTGTGACCGAATTAAAAATTACATTGCATGTCAAAAATATCTGATTGAGATATTAGAGACAAAACATAAACACGCAGAAACGTCAATTAGTATTAATGTAAGGAAAAATCAGTGTATAATCAGTTAAATGCTAATACAAAGGATTTTTAAATCATTTGTAAATTTTAAAATTGCAACTGTCATATATATATATATATATATATATATATATATATATATATATATATATATATATATATATATATATATATATATATATATATATATATATATATATATATATATATATATATATATGTATATATATTTTGCGAAAACTGACCATTTCAGACATATTTGTATCAGTACAAAAATAAACTTGAAACAATTGTAACATACCTATACTTATATGTATGTATGTATGTATGTATCAATATAATGTTACAGTGCAAAACATACTTAATACTTATGTCTAATCATATATATGTAGTCGGTGAAGCTTAAACTGGTTTATATTGTTATATTATTTGTAGAACTCATTTTATTTTTTTTATTTTTAAAACAATAATATTCTTTAGAATATACCAGAAATTGTGACTATTATTTTCATTTACCTATATACATTTGTTTTCAAATATATTCAAGTATTAAGTGGTCATTTCAGTACTAACTTCACCAACCATATATTATGATACAAAAGTTACAAAGTTACAAGTAAATTTACTGGATGCCCTTACTTTATATTGGAGACAATTATTTAATTAATAAACATGTTATTTATACCAAATACATAAAGCTGAATAGTTTGTTTATTTGTATGTAAAAATCTCAATAACCACTGATATAAATTGAAAAACTATATTCACCACTTATGGCTTGGGCTATAATAGGCTATTATTATTAAATAAATATATATAATTATAAAGTATCAATTTGATCTATCATACCTATCATTAAAGACTACAGGTAAGAGTATACTATAAATTGTATACAGATATAAAACTTAAACTACATAAAGAGTGAGAGTGATGTCATGCAAATTGCATTTTTATTGTTTAATTAAACAATATTAATGTATAGCTTTATTTCATGTTTATTAATGAAATAAAAACCCCTTCAGAATATTTAAATATGACGCACGTTTCGTTCGCAATCGCGTCAGGCGTAGGTTTAAGTTGGTCATTTACTTTAAATTTTTATTGTACACCCAAATTAAAGGATCAAAACTAATCGATCATTTAATTTCGACATTATCTTACACACAACAAAGTTTTATTTAAAGTTCAATTTTTTTTTACTGTGGGAATAATTTTAATATTATTATAATGAAAGGAATATTGATTATTACTTATTTAAATCTCTAATTTAGGAAAGAATATCTGTAATTTACAAATTGCTTATAATAATATATAATTTACTCTCGCCACAGTAACGCTATGCTATAACCACAAAATGTTATAATTAAGGAATACACACATCTTGTAACAGTAAATAAATCTGGCAATCAATCAATTAAACAGACAATCCAGTTTATTTTAAATTTTCTAATGCTCTCTCTCGAGACCTCTAATTAAATTGATGATTACCAACATAAATTATTTCTTTATACTCACTGTCTCTTTCAAACACTATATTATTAAGTGTTGCCATGCTACCCGCATATGACCATTTCAATTTTTATTTGGGAATAAAAAAGTATAAATAATATAGTTTGAAATCTTATAGTAATAAAGCTAAATAACTAGGTATTCAGCCCATCCGGCCTGTTAATTGAGCGAGCGCGGAAGCGGTACAATAAAGACACTTTTTGAAGCGAAGCTCTTATATGTTCACTTCGCCGTTTTTTGTAGCCTGTCCCCTCCGAGGCCGTTTGACAGAACTCGATGAAACTTTGCATGGAAATTAGGTCCAAGTGGTAGCTATATCGCATTTCATGAAATGATGTCCTTGAGGGATGAGGGGTGATAATTGTACCATAGAGTTATGCTGGGGAATTGAAATGTCTGTTTATGGCGCGCGCTAGCAAATTTCAATGGGTTTCTCAATAAATTAAGTTCACAATGTGTTTGGCCATAGAGAAATTGCACGCGCAAGCTAATCCAATGCATTTTCAATGAAAATCGAATTTTGTTGGTTTTTTCTCAATTATTCCTCAAGGACATGTCCGATCACAGTTTTTTATATGTTGGCACTCCTCATGACCACAGTGATCGTTTAAAACAAATCCGATCAAAATCGGTTCAGTGGTCTAGGAGGAGTTAGCGAACAAAGAATGCATAGACCCCCACTAACAGAGAGCTTCGCTCGTCGCTGCGCTCCTCACTCGCTCAACAAATGTTATGCGTATGTTGATTGTAAACATAAACGAAAAACGTCAACTTGTAACATATTGAAATTTTCTAAAAAAATCAATAAAGCAATCAAAACTCCAAATCATTCACATTTCCCATATATTTGGGAAAACATATTTTCTGGCAACACTAACCATGTCATGTTCAAGCCATCAGCTCCCAGTATGGCAGAAGTCGTTCTCCATTCGGTAGCGCCATGCTCTGTGGTCTAATGAAATTAACTTCTATTGTCTTGAATCTTTTCTTTAATTCTGCATCAAAAGTCTGTTGGCAAAGAAAATATTTAATAATAATATTGATTTAAAATTTTACAGTTACTAAAGCTGAACACGAAAATTCCTCTGCTTATACATTAAAAAAAAAAACCAGTATAAATACATACACAATCGTCGCCCTCCAGCCAGACGGCGCGCTCCGGGCGCACGCGGGTGTCAGCGCTGGCGAGGAGGTGCGCGGCCGCCGTACTCACCGCCGGCTCCCAGTGCCGCTGCAGCACGCGCACCTCCCACAGGGATGAGCCCAGGGCCCGCGCTCGTTGTGCACTCGATTCCTCCATCACGTACGGGTCGTTTGACACTTGAAATTGACAATTATTTATAAATAAGACGTAAAAAAGGAAAGAGCTACCCCGGATTAACAGAACAGCTATATATATCTAGGTGACTAAGTTATTTAAATATCATACTATGTCTTCATGCTTTATCCCGCACATGGCAGGATAAGCAGAGAGAACTGTAGGAACCTAGTGTTAAGACACTCCATTGCTGAGTCCTTAGTGTCAGAACTCAACGCCGCGCTATTCTATATTGTACTAGAATGGACTATAATTTGATTTCTTACTTATAGCTGGTGTATCTTCGCAGCAGATCATACGCTTCAAAGCGGGATGCCTCAACAGTAAATTGGCGACAAGTTGCAGTAAACCTTTGGTGTCTTCAGGGGAGGCGACTAGCGCGAGCCGCGAGATGCGCTTTGCGAACGCGGCCACCAGACTTTCCGGTAAGTGTCTGAAAATATTTCGTTTTATATTATAATTATAACAATAATACTTAGCAATACATATATTTTTTTCCATTAAAAAATTAGCTACTAATTAATTTTATTTAAAACTTGTTATGGCACAAGTTTTAAATAAAATTAATTGCCCTTTTATACTTATATTACTAGTGACTCGCCTAAGCTTCGCAAGGGTGCAATGCTACATATCCTCTTCTCTTCGTCATGTTCTTTATAACACATTACAAACATATTGTACCTAAAATTACTTTTGAAAGAGCAACAGTTTCAAAAATATCATATTAAAAATTTAAAACTTGAGCAGTATGGTTCTACTAAATTATGCATGTGTTATTCATTTAAATATTTCTCTTGAATGATTTTGTCAATTAAAAAAAACGCATCAAAATCCTTCTAAGGTTTCAAGATATAACTCTTTTGATATTTTAAGATCTAAGCATACATAAGAACTGGCAACGTGAAGCAACTTTGTCTTACTATGTAAAATAAGAGTTATATAAAATCCCTATACATTTATTAATAGTATAAACATAGTATTTAACAAACATCAGTTTCAAAATAAATAAATTATATGTGTAACCAAAAACAACGAAGATTTTTATTATTGAACTCTAAACTCCATCTATCCACAAAATATGTTCTAATTACATAATATATATCTTCTTATAAACTACATAGATATTCTATACAGTATATATTCAAAAAGTTCAGCAAAAATAAAACTAGGGAGAGTTGGATCAGAATTTCCTATAAGAAAAGGAGTGAGGCAGGGTGACCCGCTCTCACCTAAGATTTTTTCAGCAGCACTTGAAATGGTATTTAGGAATATCAGTTGGGAAAATCATGGTATCAAAATAGATGGAGAATATCTGAGCCACTTACGATTCGCCGACGATATTGCTATATTTTCAGAAGAAAGCACTAAATTAGAAATCATGATAAACATATTAGCACAAGAAAGTCAGAGAGTTGGATTGTCATTAAATACCGCTAAAACAAAAATAATTACAAATGGTAAGGAAGATACTATAAAAACAAATGGAATAAATATGGAATATGTTAAGGAATATATATATATATTTAGGACAATCAATCTCATTTGAAGATAGCACTGAAAAAGATATTTATATTTATATGTATTGGAGTCTAAAAGAAATTATGAAAAACAAAGAAATCCATATGCAAATCAAACGTAAACTATATGAAACTGTTATCCTACCATGTCTAACATACGGATGCCAAACATGGTCTCTGAGAAAACAAGATGAAAATAAATTGGCCATACATCAAAGGAAAATGGAAAGAAGTATGTTAAGTATAAAGAGATCTGACAGGATCAGTAATGAGCTTATAAGAGACAGAACCAAGATAACTGATATAATCCAAAAGATAAGAAGTTTAAAATGGAAATGGGCAGAACATGTATGTAGGATGGAAAATGACAGATGGACCAAGAGATTGACAGAATGGCTCCCAAGAGAAGACCAGAGGCATAGAGGCAGACCAAGAAAACAGTGGGAAGATATCTTCAGAGAAAAATGTGGAGCAGACTGGAGAAGACAAGCCCGGGACAGGGATAACTGGAGGAAACTTGGGGAGGCCTACGCCAGAGAGGCGACTTCCACAAAAGAGATGACTGAAGAAAATTAAATGTCTAATTATATTGCATAAATTCTTAATAATGTTAATTGTTAAATTAATTCCATTTGTTCAAATCTTTATATATAAAAATGTTAAACATAAATTAATTTAATGAATGATTAATGCATGTTAAATTTTGTGGTAGAATAAAGGCTATTTTTATTTTATTTTTATATCTTCTTATAATGTATAAGAATATATAATCTATCTAATAAGAAAATACCTTTCTAATACATATACATTTAACTTACGTGGAACTAAGAAATATATCAGCCAAGTGCATGAGACGTTTCTTATATCTGGTTGCAAACATTTCCGGTTCAAACATGGCGTAGAGGCGGTCGTACATGTCTGGGTAGTCGATGTTGTGGTGCCGCACTAGTTCCAGCACGCCTTGAAGTGCTAGCATGCTTATTGGTCCACCTACAAGATAGAATTCAAAATGTCATAATATTCATAAACTATATATGTAGGCTTAGTACTTTGATGCGATACCAGTAAGGGGAGTCTAGATATTCGACTGTTTGCTTATTTTAGAAATGTTGCGTGTTAAATAGTGAGACATCTCTTTTGGCTTGTCTTAGAAGACCGTATAAAATGTTTTAAGACAAAGATTGTAAGAAAGAAAATGATATATAGTTCAAGACTGGGAAAGAAATTAATTTAAAAGTCAAAATCTAATTATTATAAAAATATTTTTAAAACACAATATGTAGATGCTGTAATTTCAAGAATATTTTATTAAAATTTTCTTTCTTTTTTAGTCTTCTTTAAAGTTTTTAATAATATGTACCGTTTTATTTTTGATTAGAAAATAAATTGAACACATATAAATAAAAAAATATCTCACCAGCATCAAGACTATCACACAGCATATCAGTGGCAAGATGTGGTCTATTCAGTATTGGCATAAGCCTTTCCACTAGTAAGAGTAGGGCTCTGCGATGAGTCCTTGGTTCCTCACATAGTGGCCATTGACAGGCAAAGCCCCAGCATTTGTTAGCATACCGGCGGCATACAGAGTTGTTGTATGGAAAGTTTGGTTTACCTAGAATTATGGAAATAAAAATAAATATTAAAATATTAGTAAGAATTTATTTTATTTGTAATGTAGTTCATTCAAAGCTGAAAATAGGTTCTTAATTAGTTTTATTACATCATGTTAAGTATTAATAATTTAAATAAGCTGTTTATAAGCAAGTCTATACTGTGTGTTGTGGAAACCTTAACTTAAAGCATAGAGTTAACTCCTTTATAAATTTGGTCAAATTATAAAACAAGTAATACTTTCAATAATAAAAATGTTTTTCTTTAAACAAAGTAAAAAATAAAACACCATTTATCAAGTATGGGGATGGAGAA
This sequence comes from Dione vanillae, assembly GCA_037178615.1. NCBI lineage: Eukaryota > Metazoa > Arthropoda > Insecta > Lepidoptera > Nymphalidae > Dione > Dione vanillae. The sequence goes on from JAZFAU010000030.1 coordinate 1,672,119, forward strand.
AACAGGAACTAAGCAACAGAGTGTCTTAACACTAGGTTCCCATGGTCCCTGCAGTTCCCTCTGCCTACCCTGCTATGTGCAGGATAAAGCGTAAAGCTAAAAAAAAATATCAAGTACGACGAAAGCGTACACTGTCCTGTTAGAGCCACAAAGAGAGATAAAAGATTGACAATGTTTAAACAAATTTTAGTAGTAGGAGATCTTTCCATTGTTTATATTCAATAATGACTACTTCATGCATTACATAGCACATATAAATATTGCAAAATGGGAATAATAATCCTGTGTCTAAACTAAAGATTACTCTTAATTAGTTTTTTGTATACAGCCTTAAAATATTTTACTCTATAGGTAATTTTGACAATGGCCACATTGTCATATACACCAGTATCTCATCATACTTAATTGGATTAAATTATTAAAAGCTAATATATTAAATAATAAAATAATTAGTTGTTGTTTTATTATAAAAAAATAGTTTTTACAAACCTTCAGCAGCACACAGTACTTTCATTTCTTTTTCGTCATTGTCTCTCTCTTTGGCTTTTGGCTTATTCTCTGTAGGTATTTCTGTTGCCAACAGTTTATCTAGCAGTTCTAGAAAATTCTGCATATATATAGGTGTAGGTGATCTGAAAAAGGTTCAGGTATTGTTAGACATTATATTTACAACATATAAATTTATATTAATAAACAAGTTATAGTTTAAAATATCAGTATATTTAAAAATAATAAAATATTATTTATAATTATAAGTTCTTTATGTTCATTAAAAAAATCTGATGATATTTTACATTTCAATTCAAAACATTCTATAACATATTATCTATAACATCTATTATTTTACTAAATCTACTAATAATATTGATTTGACTATTTGTAACTTACTTGCGATAAGTAATTGCAGCAAGCACTTTGAGCCCATGCTGCTGCACATCCCTGTACTCTGTGAACTCTTGGAATCTAGTGATTGGTGCTGTCATTGGCGTTTCAGAGTCCAATAGCACTGTAAATATGTTCTGCGAGAAAATATTTAATTATGAACGAGAATACTTTATAATTATATTTTTTTTGAAAATTAAATTTGTAAAAGCTTTCAAAAAACTTCATTTAACTTCCATAATGGTTAGTGGAATTCATTCATTATATTTATATATAATAATAATAACATATATACTTTTATTTAAAATTAGTTATAAAATATTTAATATAAGATTCTTTAAAAAAAATTAATTTTATTTTTGTATAATATTTTTTATGCAATTAAGACTATTCATTAATGATCACAATTTTATATAACATATATTGTATATCTTAAAAAATTGTATTTTGTCCTCAAACTTCAATCTTTGCCACTCATAAAATTCTATGATTTTTATGATTTTCTAAACAATATGTTTTCTCACAGTATATTATCTCTAAAATAAGATGAAAATCTGTCAAAGACATACCTTCAATCTAACAGAAGGGAAATAATATCCTGAAGTAGTCTCCAGAGGATATTTTCCTTCTGCTTGCATCAGCTTGCAAGCAGTAACTAGAGCTTGGAGACGTGAATTTGTACGGCCTCTTCTTATACATTCTAAAGCCCTATTGAGTGCTGCTTCATAACACTCACATAACCACCTTGTGTATTCTGCTTCAGGACTGTGGTCTATGAAAAATATCAATTAATATAATTTTTTTTTAGCTTTACACTTTATCCTGCATATTGCAGGATAGGAAGAGGGAACTGCAGGAACCATATGAACATAGTGTTAAGACACTCCCTTGCTTAGTTATTGCTTTCTGTCGTGTTGAGTGGCGGAACTCAACGCCGCGCTTTACCTAGTTTCCAGAGTAAAGAAAATGGAAATAGAAAAATCCTCCGAGTGGGAATCGAACCCTCAAAACATCGCGTCTACAGGCCCTCATATTTACATAAATGAAATAGATAATAAACTATAAAACTGTATTCTGATTAATAAAAAATTATATAATTAGAATTTATATTCTATGTAATTTTAATAAAATATTAAAAAGATGTAATATTTTATATGACTTTAGAATTTTACAAATCTTTTGCTTTTGCCTTAACAAACATTTTATTGTTGTAACCACATGAAATGTAAGTGCTTATATAAATTGTGTTGATGTAAACCTTTATACCATAATCATTTAACCAATATAATATTATTGTAAACCCTACAAAAAATATAATCATGTCATTATCATAAAATAAATATAAAATATATCTCTCTAAAGCACAAGGGTGTTAAATGTGGTATTCGTAAGTACAGCACGTTTATAAATAAAATCAATAATTTAACGACAAACGTTTACCGCGACCTACCTATTGGTTTTAAGGGGACGATGTTTTGGATTAAATCACCCCTTTTTAGTAACTCTGTGAAGATTACTTCTATGGTCAGCAGCAGCGGTGTATAATTTTCTGTTTCAGCCTGTAATACCATGAATAATGGTTTATTTCTTGGACGTAACCTAAGACGCAGTTTTCGTAAACATTTTATTCACATTCAAGTGGCATTATGCTTACCTCAAACATCTGTAAGATGTCGGCGAGATTATTAGCATGTTTTCTGGAGTTTAAAAACTCATTTGCCTTATTGCGTAGCTGTGCCGAAATCATTTTAGACAAATTTTGTTGCGAAGCAGCCATTTTTTGTATTCAAAAGACATTGACCACAGATTCAAAAATTTTTATTAAAAAATTCTGCCATAATGTTGCATTCTGAGCGTAAAAAATGCGTTCAATATATCTTTTCATTGTGTATATATCATCACAATATACTTTCAAGTATATCAAATAAAACTCTTAACTCTGCCTACACGTTCACTTTTTTACATTAAACCTATTTTATTTTGAATTTTGGTTTGTGTTCTAAAATAAAAAGTAATTATTATTACTAGTATCAGTATCAGAACGCACCTTACTTTAAAGTACTATTCTGTTTTTTGAGGTTAAACAATTTATAATTGTCAAATGTAAAGCGGCATTTGTTTTGATTACGCTTTGCCTTTTGATTTTCCGATAATATACAATGGACGGCGATTTGTATGACGAATTTGGAAACTATATAGGCCCAGATCTTGAATCAGATTCTGATGAAGAACAGAGTGTTTATGGGCAAGATAACCGCGATGCCGATGAAGATGCCATGGATGAGGATGAAGATGCAGACGCTGAACCCGAAGTTGCGCCTATGTCTGTCGTTCTGCACGAAGATAAACGGTAAAATAACTCACAACTTAAAATCAAAAAAGTTGATATGTAATTCTGGATTAATATTTATCTAATAACCTAATAAAATAATATATTATTGAATGGTGAATGTTTTATATTTTAGCTACTATCCACAAGCTGTAGAGGTGTATGGGCCAGATGTTGAAACAGTGGTACAAGAAGAAGATACTCAAGCCCTGGATAAGCCTTTAGTAGAACCAATAAAGCACAAGAATTTTCAAATGCAAGAACAACAACTACCAGAAACCAGTTATGACATGGAATATTTAGCTGACATGCTAGATAATACAAACTTGATGAGAAATGTGACATTGATGGGGCATTTACATAATGGTGTGTACAAAAATATTGTGCTTCATTAATTTATATAAAAATATTATACAAAAATGTTACTATTTAGAAGCAATTAGTGTTAACACTAACAGCTACTACCGATAGTAGCAGTTTTAGTTATTATCTAGACAATATATATTGTCTAGAACATTTATTTTTTAAATTTCAAGACATTTGAGTTTGCTTTGCATTTAATATGCAGAATACTGTTATTCTTTTTTGTATAACTAATAATTTTTACAGGAAAAACCTCTTTTGTTGATTGTTTAATGCGCCAGACACATCCAGGCACTATTAATAACGAAACAACAATACCAATGAGATACACAGATACACTGTTTGTAGAACAAGAGAGAGGAGTATCAATTAAATCTATGCCTGTTACATTACTTTTAAAAGATATTAAGGGAAAATCGCATTTATTAAATATAATGGATACACCTGGGCATGTTAATTTTAGCGATGAAGTTACTGCAGCCTTAAGAATATCTGATGGTAAGTAAGATACTTAGATATTAAGCATCTTTCATTTTTTTAGTGGCAGGCTCAAAACACCATATAAAAGGTTAAATTTGAATTGAATATATTAAACAATTAGATTTTAATTAAACTTTAAATTATTCAATCTCATTATTATGTAATCTGTAAATATATTACTATAAACAATATTTTAGTAGAGAATAAACTATTATAAATATTTTTTGAAATAAATATTCATACACATACAAATCTACCATTACAAATCTCACTACCCTGGTTAGATTAATGATAAAAAATATTACTTGAAATGATTTTAATTATTCCTTACAGGTGCAGTACTATTTGTCGATGCTGCAGAAGGTATAATGCTGAACACTGAACGTCTTTTACGCCATGCTGTTCAAGAGAGAGTGCCTCTTACACTGTGTATAAATAAAATTGATAGATTAATTTTAGAGTTGAAGTTACCTCCTGCAGACGCTTATTATAAGTTAAGACACATAATTGATGAATTAAATTCTATACTGGAGACCAATCAACCTCAAGATAATCCTGATGAGCCAGCAACAGTATTCTCGCCTTTGTTAGGTGTGTTTTTTTTAATATGTTTCTTTTAATTGTGTGCCTTTTTGTTTTAATTATTATAAAAGAAGATAAAATTCACATATTTATTAACAATGCTATCAAATCTTTATTTCAACATATTTTTTAGTACATTTAAAGATATTTTTTAACTAATATAATATAAATAAAAAAGAAATCAAAATTTGAATTAACCATCCATGCACTTATTATTTATAAATATATTAATTTTGACATTTTTGAATTAATTGATTGTAATCAAATATTAGTTACAATGATGAATTATTACATGCATACCTACCATGCATACCCACTTAGTTGGTTTGGGGTTTTTAGCATAATTTTAAGACATGACTGACTTTTCCCCCCAAAAGAGAATCAAACTTGTACTGTAGAATTTTTCAATCAGACGGTGTACTGCTGCCCCAAGGCGGTCTGCATATAAAACTAATGAGTTTATTATATTTTATTATCAACTACTAGGACTATTGAATTAATAATACATATTTATTTTCTAGGTAACGTCTGTTTCGCATCATCCCTGTACGATGTATGCTTTACGCTAGAATCCTTCGCGGCGATGTACGCAAATGCTCACGACTGCGGCCTGAAAGCGTCAGACATGGCGGCCTGGCTGTGGGGAGATGTGTACTTTACTGCAAAAACAAGGAGATTTACTAAGAAACAACCCCATGCATCAGCCCAAAGGAGTTTTGTGGAGTTTATTTTGGAGCCGCTTTATAAAATTTTTGCTCAGGTATTTCTTTTTACATTATGTCGATTTAATATTGTACTATCTTCCGCCTACTATATGGTGTTATTAAGAAAAATATTGAAATATATATACATATATTATAATAGTTGTTCTAAAGGGTTAAAAATGTTCAGCGACTTTGCTATGATGGTGTATAAAATAATAAAGAAATGATCAAATTTGCGTGTCTCAATAAATTTTTGGTGAACAAAGTAGCTTCATTCTGAAGATTAATTACATGAAACATACATAACATTTATAAAATTTAAAAAAGCCTACTTTAAAATTTTTATTTACAATAACTTCATTAACTTTATAATTTTTATATATAATAAACCGATGTTAAATTAATTTTGTCATATTATTCTTTATTTTTTATAGGTTGTGGGAGATGTAGACGATACTCTTCCAGCTGTGCTCGATGAGTTAGGTATTAAGCTAACCAAACAAGAAGCTAAGTTGAATGTGAGGCCGCTGTTGCGACTTGTGTGTAGCCGATTCTTTGGTGATTTCTGGTAAGAATGTTTTAAATTAGTTAGTGTGTTACTATTAACTAGGCCGTTTTCACACTATATTGTAGTAGGTAGACTAAAATAAAATATTTTTTACATTATTCTTACAATCCTATAGTATTTCCCATACTCAATTTTTTGCTGAATAACAACTATAGTTCAAGAATAATTAATACAATGTACACTGTGTCTACGATCAGTCTATATGGACAATCATTTAAGATGCCATATGTGTGACGTTTTATATATATTAGTTATTTCCATTAGAATACCAAAATATGTTTATTGAAACGTGTATAATAAAACGTGATAAATTATGAGTAAATGTTAATAGGGTATTACTTGTAGAAGGAGACATATAAAAAATTACAATATATTTATTTATATAAAAAATTAACAAAGAGTTTCATTTCAATAAAAAAAATGTTTTGCATAGTGGGTTGGTAGACATGATAGTGCGGCACGTGCCGTCCCCGCTGGACGCGGCGCCGCGCAAGGTGGCGCACGCGTACCGCGGCGCGGCGGGCGCGCTGCACCGGGACATGGTCAACTGCGACCAGTCCGGCCGCCTCGTGGCGCACACCACCAAGATGTATCCCACCGACGACTGCACGTTCTTCTTGGTATGTACATTTAATATTGATGACTTTTTTTTGGATTCATCTCTTTTAATTCAGTTCATTGTAGGGTAGGCATTGAATATATAGGTAATCAATAAGCAACTCCAGAGTGAAGAGAATGAAAATAATTAATCCATCCTCCTTGAGTGGAAATCGAACCCATAAACAATCGTGTTTGCAGGCACACGCTGCTATACTTACGGTCCTCAATACATTTTTTCTATGTCTTCACACTTTATCCTGTTCATAGCAGGGTAGGCGGAGGGACCGACATGAACCGTTAGAACCTAGGGTTAAAACACTCCACTTCCCGCTTTCCACGCTTACAGGCGTTGCGTGTTAAGTGGCGGAGCTCAACGCCGCGCTTTTCTCCTCCCCAAGTGGGAATCACGATCCACGATCGAACCACGATCTATCGCATTTACAGACACACGCTCCAGTCGTGCGTCACGACGGTCCTCAATACAATTTTTTTATTAATATTTATTTTAATTTATAACTAATTTATTACCTTATACCAATCTCCTTTATTTCCTCTGCACAATAAGGTTACCTAGCAGAGAGCGATAAACCCTTTTGTACCATACATACGTCTTTTTTGATTTGTTCATTGTATCTTTTTTTAATAAAAGGATTATTAATAATGTTCATTGGACAGTGTAAACTAAATACATACTTTCTCTAGGCGAAATCTAGAATAAAATTCTAGAATAAAATATGACTTTATAAATGTAAATATATTGTTCAGATTACTAACAAACTACTTGTTCTTATGATTAACTACTTTGTCACTAAGGTTAATTTCTGTTTCTCAACGACTGCTTTTGAAATACACTATGGTATATATTAAATTTGATACATTCAACTTAGTCTACATTAGTTTTTATAATTAGTTTCTTCACACAGGTGTTAGCTAGAATAATGTCGGGCACGCTGTACGCGGGTCAGACGGTGCGCGTGTTGGGAGAGAACTACAGTACGCAGGACGAGGAGGACTCGCGTATCATGAATGTTGGACGACTGTGGATATATGAAGCTCGGTATAAGGTTAATAAAATGTTAAATTAATATTTTTTATAAAGTTAATGTTTTTAATAGAAATTAATTAAAAAAAGATTTTTTTTCAACAGAACGTGTTAGAGTCTGTTAAGATTTTATACTTTTTTTGTTATTTTAATGTTTATTTGTTTATTTACTATAGCTATGGAACACTTACATTATTTTTTATATTTTTATGTATAAAGCGCGGCTTTATCCTGCACATGGTGAGGGTAAGCAGAGGGAACTGCAGAAATCATAGGAACCTAGTGTTGAGACACTCCGTTGTTTAGTCCCTGCTTTCTCCGTTCCTACTTTCCGCCTTTTCAGCATTGTTTTACTTTAGATTTTTTTTTCGCAATTTTTAAAAGTATCATGATTAAAATATGCATAAAACACTTCTCTTCTTAAAGAGATTTTTTGTAAATAATCTTGCGATCCAAACAATTTTAAACACTTTAGATTTCAAATATTAATATATCTCTATTTAAAGGTGGAATTGAACCGTGTCCCGGCCGGATGCTGGGCTCTCATAGAGGGTATAGACCAGCCCATAGTAAAGACTTGCACAGTAGTGTCGGCGGATGAGGATGAAGAGCTACACACTTTCAAACCACTACGTTTCAACACTCAAGCTGTTGTCAAAATTGCTGTGGAACCTGTTAATCCATCGGAATTGCCTAAGATGTTGGATGGATTGAGAAAGGTAACTTTTTTCTACATGTAATTTTTGTATTCTGGAAAGATTTACTATATGTATTTAGATTTTATTATTATTTAAAAATATTATGTTCATATATAAGCTTCATAACGTGTGTGTGTGTGTGTGTGTGCAAAGAGACAATATTATTATGTTATCATATTATATGTTGTATATGAGATATTTTATTATGAATCATCATAGTACTATTTACGTTTATGCAATTATTTTTGCTGAAAATTACTTTGAAAGATATTTTTATTTTAATAACCATATATGTTACAGCGTGTGACTACTGATAATTATTGTGTGAAAACTTAAGTATTGTAATATTATATAATGTTTTCAAAATACGTCTAAAAATTTTGTTTTATTTGTCATCTATAACGCACAGCTCGTAGGAGTCACATAAACCAAATCAAATGTTATAATTTGATAAAGCACTAAATTAAATAAATCATTTAGAAAATTAATATAAATTCTGTTATCAGGTAAACAAATCCTACCCAGTCCTGTCCACGCGGGTAGAGGAGAGCGGGGAGCACGTGGTGTTGGGTACTGGCGAGTTGTACCTGGACTGTGTTATGCATGACCTCAGGAATATGTACTCAGAGATAGATATCAAAGGTCAGTTTTATATATCGATTTTTTAATCGATTCCAACTCGGGGATTTTTCGGTTCGATCGGGAAAATTTTTGATTATTTTTTGAGATTATAACAAAATTATTTTTACATTGACACACTTAATCAGTCATTACTAATTATTTACAAACCTGTAAAGAGAAACAATATTAAACAGTTGTTGCTTCAATTTTATTTCTTACAATATAACTTTTATTATTTTAAGTTATACACATCGCTAAATTAAAATTAAATGAAAGTTAATAGAGGTTCATTTACAAGTATTAAAATTTCGTAATAATATATTCGTTTCCAGTCGCCGACCCAGTGGTGTCATTCTGCGAAACAGTAGTAGAGACGTCGTCGTTGAAATGTTTCGCGGAGACTCCGAACAAGAGGAACAAACTGACGATGATAGCGGAGCCGCTGGAGCGCGGCCTCGCCGAGGACATCGAGGCGGGCGCCGTGTGCGTCACGTGGGACCGGCGCCGCCTCGGCGAGTTCTTTCAGACTAAGTCAGTTGTTTTGATGTCATGTCTTATATAGGTTTTTGTTTTTTTTTTTTTTTTTCCGCACATGGCATGGTAGGCAGAGGAAACTGCAGGGACCTATTTGAACCTAGTGCAAAGGCACTCCGTTGCTTAGTCCACGTTTTCTGCCCTTTTCGACTTGTTTGTTGAGTGGCGGAACTGAACGCCGCGCTTTGCCTAGTTTCCAGCTGGAGCAATGGAAATGGTTCGAGTCTGGCCCTTTAGAGCTACTGGTGTTAGTGTAGCTTGGCTCTACCACTCATAAATTAAGTCGTTCATTTTTCAACCCTGTCATCTTTCACTGACTCATTCACTCAATTGCTCAATTATTCTTTAAAAAAATAAAAAAAGTAGTAGCTAGTACTAAGCATTCGTTCTTCGTGTTTAATTATTTTTTGTTATCCTATTGTCATTATTTTTAGATACGATTGGGATTTACTAGCGGCCCGTTCTATATGGGCATTCGGACCGGACTCGACGGGGCCTAATATTTTAGTAGACGACACTTTACCCTCTGAAGTCGACAAGCATTTGCTTGCTTCTGTTAAAGACAGTATTGTGCAAGGTAAGTTGGAAATTGCGTTTTTTGTTTTAATATACATTTTTATTTAAAAATATTTTCACCTCGAGTTTACATTTATTTATATTATATCACACACACTCTAAATGGCAAAAAATTAAAATTATAAATTTCTTTATATACTTATTAAGTTCATTTTTGTGTGTTTATTTAAATTAAAAACATAATTTAATGAGAGATTTATTTTAAATAATATATTTTACATATAGTTTACAAATAGATTTAATTTTAAAACGTTTCTTATTATTTATGTACATTAAAAATCACAATTTTGATATTTAGAAATAAGTATTTACTTTATTTTATAGGGTTCCAGTGGGGCACGAGGGAGGGTCCGCTTTGTGAAGAGCCTATACGTAACGTCAAGTTTAAAATTCTCGACGCAGTTATAGCTCAAGAACCTCTACATAGAGGCGGTGGACAAATTATACCGACGGCCCGACGTGTGAGTGTTTTTTTTTTGTTTTTTTTTTTTTTTTTTTAGCTTCACGCTTTATCCCGCACATGGCAGGGTAGACAGAGGGAACTGCAGGGACTGTGGGACCTAGTGTTAAGACACTCCGTTGCTTAGTCCCTGCTTTCTCCGTCCCTGCTTTCCGCCTTTTTCGAGGCATTGCGTGTTGTGTGGCGGAACTCAACTATTATAAACGATTTTACGTTTTTAATTTTATTACATAGTATTATAATAACTCAACGTTATCCTTTTTTAATAATTTTATATAGTTTTCACTTATTTAATATATAATTTTCATTTGATATATTTTTTTTCATTCAATTAGGTAGTTATTGAAAGTTAAATTTATTATATGAGAAACCAAATAAAATTATGTACAACTTTAAATCTAATTATAAAAATTATTTAATCCTTTTAAAATTATTTTTGTTTTTTTTTTTGTCTAGGTGGCATATTCTGCATTCCTGATGGCAACTCCGCGACTTATGGAGCCATATTTGTTTGTTGAAGTACAAGCTCCGGCTGACTGTGTGTCCGCTGTGTACACTGTACTTGCTAAACGGAGAGGTATGTAATTATTATTTTTATATGTAAAACAATTGTGTGATTATATTTATTTTACTTTATCTTCTCTATTTTCAATAACAATTGTTTAAAAATATGGAAAACGTTTATTACTATATATACTATATATACTATATCAAATATATCACATTTTTAAGACAGGACCTTAAGATATCTATGATTTAGTGTGTTACAGACAACTAAGATAGACAGAGTGTATATTAAGACTAGGCACTCTAACAAATATATATAATCTGAAAAAATGATTCCATCTAATGTTTTATTTATTAAAAAATATTTTTACAGGTCACGTGACCCAAGACGCTCCAGTACCGGGATCTCCGCTGTACACAATAAAAGCATTCGTCCCGGCAATAGATTCCTTTGGCTTTGAAACGGACTTGCGGACTCATACGCAGGGCCAGGCGTTCTGCTTGCAAGTGTTCCACCATTGGCAGATTGTGCCCGGTGATCCGCTTGATAAGAGTATTATTATTAGGTACAGCCTTCAAATATTTATTGTTTAGTATATTCGAAATGTTCATTATAATATGTTATTACATATATATTTATAGTATATTTTTGGTTTAATAATATAGTTTGAATATACTTTATTTTCATTATCTATGCAAGGAATATGATAAAAAAAATAATTTCGTTCATAATTTATATAATGAAGCTTTGTGCTTTTACTTTAAACATATACCTTCACTACTCATATAGAATATTAATTAAATTTAAATTAAATCGTTTAAAATATATGTTTAATTTAGTTATTTTTTCTATTTTTTTTTCAATGTAAATATATAATTTTTATGTTGTTCTTTTAGGCCATTGGAACCGCAACCCGCTACACATCTGGCGAGAGAGTTCATGATTAAAACGCGAAGACGCAAAGGCCTTAGTGAAGATGTCTCGATCAACAAGTTCTTCGACGACCCTATGTTGTTAGAGCTCGCCCGGCAAGATGTTCAATTTAATTAAATTAATAAAATTATTTCATATAATATTTGAATGTTGCGTTTTATTTATTTTAATAAATAATTTTATATTTCTTTAAGAAAATTCTTAAATTTTTTAACTAAACAGAATATATGCTTATTAAGTAAAATAAAAAAATAGGAATAAAAAACATTAAGGTAGCTTTTATACTTAATGCATTAAATTAACATTTAAAAGATAAGTTAAGAATTTATCAGTTAAAATAATTAAATAATAATATTTTAATTTATATTTACCAATACAACATGAATAGAAAGTAATTAAATTCATAAAATGATGTAACCCACTACACATAGTCAAGTGTGCGTAAAATAGCAAAATTTAAAATAAAGGCGTAATTTATTTTTTTGATATTTGCTATAAGGTAATGGAAAGGAAATTGCGAAAATAAGTATTATAATATATAGCCATAATAATCGTTAGTCGTCGAAAGTGATACACAAATTAAATTATGGACAAATAATTCATTAAAAAATCGAATATATTTTTAAATAAAATCAATGTGAGTCCATAATATTTTGTAAACAACCGTAGTAAATCATATTTGTTTATATAATTTTAGTAAAGTTAATAAAAGGAGTATTAGTCAGGAGCAACAATACAGTTCGAAAATTTTCTTAAAACGCCTTTAAAGCTCAGGTGTACTTTAGTGTTTGTTCTCGTCCTTCTCGTTTAATTTTGTTCTCGTGATACCCAAAAATACACGCTGCGAGCTTACATAACATGATATAACTACGCTTACTACTTGCTGACTTACCCTGTTTACTCACCCTTTAACGCCTTATGGTAGAGGTGGAAAACGGCATTAGATGTGTTGGGGGCTGGTTATAGTGAGCTAGATTAAGAAATATGAAGGAGGATGTAATGTGAGTAGGAGTTATAGTTGCTCAGGCGGTTAGCTTTGCCAAATGAAACTTAAAGAGTCTGGTGGCAGTGTTTGCGAAAGTATAATGTTTTTCAGGTGCAGACAGTTCGAGACGATGGGACGATGAACAGCGTTGGCCAGTTAGCTGATGTAATCCTGCAGCTCTCTATCTGCAAGTCTTTATTTTACTAATTATTCATCAACTATGAAGGCTGGAGACAGACTTTTAGGGCAACGTTATTGACAGTCTGCAAGGTATTTTTTTGGTGGTCGTTTGCCAAGATGTACCAAGGCCGCCTTGATATTTCATGGCATACGACCACTGTGGCAGGTTAAGGGTGAAATTTGCAGTTGGCAGTTTTCTTAACCTGTATGCTCATATACCTGTACTAGATGACGCTCAGGCACTTGAACTTTTGACCTGCTGGCCTTGTATCACTAAGTCAGATGATTTCTGCGTTTTGGTTCTGGCCAAATCTTAGTTTTGGAGTAAATTTGCTATCTGTTAGCCCATTAGGCAGTGGGTCGAGGAAAGCCAGATAGTACAGTTAAATATTAGAGATTTTACAAACAGGTCAATGTAATAGGTGTAAAGCGCCAACGTTTCATCCTTGGAGACGGACACGTTATCGGTAATCAGAACTTTGTGCATCTTTTACGCTTACTTTGACTCGAATATATTGAGCGTTATGCGTTAAAATAAAAGCAAAAAGTAAGCTTATTTTGAAAATATATCAATGAAAATTATTTTATTTTTTTATGATTGTCATTTAAATATATCGATATAATATAGCTTTCAGCTTGGTTACTAAATATTGTATAATTTAAAATTTTACAAGTATATCTAAATTTATTATACTACAATTAGCATTATTTATTTTTAACTTAACATAAAATATGACTACAATATGTTTTATTAAATTTGAAATACTAAAGTGTTTAAAATGTAATAAAACATTATACCATTTGTAACCATTAAAATGATTCAAAATGTTTGTTAAATCAGTTTCGATACATTGAATAGAAAATCGATTTTGAGCAAGTAGCCATAGACACACTGTAATGCACTCAACAATCAACATTTTAAATTGTAATTCATCTGTCATTATTTTACTGGTCGTTCGCTGAAGTAGAGACGGTTCTCGTTGTTGCATATCAAATTCAGTACTTAGACGGTGATATACTTTTGTAACGCAGTCGTTATCATTGAAATACAGCAAGGATAATGTTTAAAAATAGGATTGTATATTGAATATACATGTAATTTCCTAAATAATTATATACATTTTATGATGGAGACCGATGAATATGTCGCTACCAATGGCGACGTTTTTGTTCATCGATTGAAAGAATTGACAGAAGACGAAAAACAACGATTGGAATGGCAAAACTCAAGAATAATTCCGGAGTCAAAAGCTTCAAGATTAGAAAAAGAGGCAAAGAGACATTGGGATATATTTTACAAGCGCAATGAAACAAAATTCTTCAAAGACCGTCATTGGACAACACGTGAGTTTCAAGAACTTATAAACTTTGAGGTTGATGAAAAAATTATATATCTAGAATTGGGTTGTGGTGTTGGCAATATGATTTTCCCGCTCGTCGAGGAAGGATTTTCGAATTTTTACTTTTACGCGTGTGATTTCTCGCCACGTGCTGTTGACTTCGTCAAAGCAAATAAGTTATATGATGAAAATAGAATGAAGGCGTTTTGTGCTGATCTTACCACCGACAATTTATTTCATAATGTGGAAGAAGGCTCCGTTGATATAGCGAGTTTAATTTTTGTGCTGTCTGCCATTCATCCATCGATGTGGTCACAAGTTGCAAAAGTTGCCTATCGAGCTCTAAAGCCAGGTGGAATTCTCTTATTTAGAGACTATGGTCGGTATGATATGGCACAATTACGATTTAAGCCCGGCCATAAAATTTCTGAAAACTTTTATATGCGACAAGATGGCACCAGGTAATTTTCAAACTACGTTTTATATTTATATAATAAAATTTGAATTTTTTTATTAAACTTCATTTTAATGCATAAAATACTTATTAATCGTATATTTTTTTTTCAGGAGCTACTATTTCTCAGAAGAAGAATTGTCCAAACTGTTTTCTGAGAGTGGATTTCAAGTGCTAATGAACACATATGTCCAACGTAGAACTGTAAATTTTAAGGAAGGAATAGATGTGCCACGCATATTTGTTCAAGGGAAATATAAAAAACCAGCAGAAGGTAATGTTCTTTATAAAATTTTTACAACTATTAATATTCAATATGATGAAAAGTGCTAACCATTGAGAAAACAATGATTTTGCATGTATATTAGCTCTATCTGAATTTCCTTGTAATAAATTTTAATATTGAAAATTTGGTTCTGTTGTTTAATTATTGTTTTATATTTTTTATAGATGGTTGTGATACAAGTACAAATACAAGTTGAAACTGCCATTGACCACAAGTTATGAGAAATATAGGTATGAAACTTATTTTTTTATATATTTCTATGTATTGCAAAGTTTTTAAATTTTGCCATGACACTTCATATGATGTATTCATTTTGATATACTCATT
Organism: Dione vanillae; assembly: GCA_037178615.1. Classification (NCBI taxonomy): domain Eukaryota; kingdom Metazoa; phylum Arthropoda; class Insecta; order Lepidoptera; family Nymphalidae; genus Dione; species Dione vanillae. Next base: position 1,687,571 of record JAZFAU010000030.1, read on the forward strand.
TTTGGTATTACATAAGAGTCACACAAAAACTTGATAATACACAATATTTTATGCACTTTTCTATAATGATGACAGCGCAGTGCAGCTGAAAACCTTCTGTTGCCTCACTTTTGGCTTAACTTTTAGATTAGGGTCCATTTGGTAAACTTAAATAGTATTTTTTGTTCACTTGTTAATTTAAGGTAATTTCCTCTTTTTTAATTTTTTAGTAAATCTTGTTTAGTTTATAGTAGGGCCTGCCAAATGTGAGGTTTGATGCAAATATAAATGCTTTTAGCATTCTGAATTGTTTAATTATGTTGTAAGTGTCATATGTTCTTGTGTGTTCTATATTTTAATTTTTGTTCTCAGGTACTATTGTTCATTACAAATGCCTAATAAGTTCATAGTGGACAAAGGTGAGATATTTAAAAGAATAAAGTTTAATTATGAAATATATATAAATTTGTGAAATTTGTAAAAAAAAATATAACATTAATGTACATATATATATATATATATATATATATATATATATATATATATATATATATATATATATATATATATATATATATATATATATATATATATATATATATATATATATATATATATATATATATATATATATATATATATATATATATATATATATATATATATATATATATATATATATATATATATGTATATATATATATATATATGTATATATATATATATATATATATATATGTATATATATATATATAAAAACTTAAATATGCTACTAGTAGTAATAGTTCTTTTCTATTTCACAATAATCCTTTGAGTAAATATAATATTCCAAAAGAAATTTCTAGTGATGACTTCATAGTTCATCTGAGTACTTTGATGTATAACACTCATTGTCTTTCGCTCCTATCTGATTATTTTGTAGAGACGTAAAACTGAAACAATTTATATGCAAATCTTTTATACTATTATTTTTGTTTTAGCTTGGTATTGTCAACATCCGTGAAGTTTTTAGGTGCCCTAAGAGAATTTTATTTCAATGTAAGTAATGGAAATTATTAATTTTTTAAAATTATAAAAATAAATTTTAAAATTGTCAACTCTCTATTTTAGAAATTGATTAGATTGATTAGAAAGTTATTGCTGTTGCTAGTTAATATTTTTTATTTATTACAATGCTAAAAAAAGGTATGTTTTGATTTATAATTTCAAGTGATGACTTCATAGTTCATCTGAGTACTTTGATGACTAATACTTATTGTCTTTCGCTCCTATCTGATCATTTGCATAAAATACTTAAATAAAAGTCCTTTTGTATACCAGTTTTTAATATTACTATTTTTATTACAGCTTTTAATGCTGAGCAATGTATGGAAAAAAAGAAAATAAAACGAAAATTTGCATTGAAAGAGTCAACGAGATCTGTAAGTATTAAATATTTATTGCCTTTTAAAAGTTCATACAAGTAAGTTATACAATAAACAATTACAAAGATAGAGATAAGAACTTGATATGATGATTTCAGATAGGGACATCTGATGCATAATGTTGTTAACATAACTATCCACACTGATTTTCTTCAATTATGATTATATATAAAATTTTTTTTTATTTTTTTTTTATAAAACATTTTTTTTGCAGGGGGCAACACTGACATCTTTGTTTGAAGTTTAAGGAATAATTTTATTTTGGAAGTCTTTTCTATCTTAGATCCAGGTATGTTAAGTGACTATGTATTTTTTAATATTACAGATAGAAATTAAAATGAAATTTATAATTACAAAGAGAATATTTAAATTATTTTTTTTTTTTTAAATGTGCCGAAATGATGATTCTAGATAGGGACATCTGATTATGATGCTGTTAACATAACTATCCACACTGATTACTTGCTTACATTATTTTATTACACTTGTCATGGTATCTCTTTTTTAAGTATATGTTTATTTTACAGAATCCAAAATACAAATGCTGAAGGAAAATGGCTATGCCTTTAATAGTAAGTACTTCTTTGATATGTTAATTGTTATCAAAAAATATTAATAAATTTATAATATTTAGATTATGGAAAATATTCTATTGTATCTTACAAGGATGAAATGATGACTCGACCTTTCAGGTCTCCCTCAACAGAGCGAACCCAAAACACCATGTTGACCAAACACGCGTCTGATCTAAACACAAAAATATTAATATATTTTTTTATTTAAATAAATTATATTAATTTACATATTTTTGTTTTAGGTATGTCAAGATTTTATAGATAAAATAAAATTGATTTTCTGTCTCATTTCGAGCCACCTCACCAACACTACTAACATGAATGTAAGTTCACTTTTACCATGTTTGTAACTCTTATAAATTTATATGTAATCAAGGTTTACTGGCAACAAACATATATGAAAAATTAAAGTTAATTAAATATATTTTGTTTCCTCATGGGCGGCTGACTATTTGGCTTCTTTTTGGCACTTTTAGCTTTCTATTTTTTATAAAATGTATTACTTAAGTACAAATTATGTATGCATTTTATTATTCTTAATAAAATTTTATACACTTTGATATGTAAATCAAATTAACTCTTCCTTTAATAATTAGATTTCATTATAATTGTTGGCTAAAAATTAATCGAAATATAAAATGATAACTCGACCTTTCAGGTCTCCCTCATCAGAGCGAACCCAAACCACCATGTTGAACAAACACGCGTCTGATTAATGATTTTATAATAACATATTTATTAATTTTTTTTCATTTTTTTTTAATCATATTTTTTATTTGTTATAGGAAGGATGGAAATGTACAGTACATATACATGTTTGAGTAGGTATGTTATTGTTCACAACTATTTTTAAATATTACTTAGTGCCTCAGATACAATTAAATTATTGGATAAATGACTAAGTTATTTAATATTCTTCTCCACTTGGAAAGGATAGTAAATTAGTATTAAAATTAAAGCATTTAAAATAACTAAAAAAATATTATAGTCAGTATTGTCATGTAATCAATAGTTTTATGAAAACATGTTAATATATTAATATGATGACTCGACCTATCAGGTCTCCCTCAACAGAGCGAACCCAAACCACCATGTTGACCAAACACGCGTCTGATTTTTTCACTTTTATTCCTTATATAATAATGTTAAGATAAACATATAAAACAGATATTCTTTATTTCAGGTTTTTAGAAAAAATATTGTGCTGGAAACTGCACTAATATTGAAGTTGATATTGTAGGTATGTGTACCTTTCTTTATATAAAATATTATAATAATTTAGTCAAAAAATTATTTATTATAATTTTTTTTAAACAAATTACTTTTTGACTTACACTTAAAGTCTCATGGCATCAAAATAGGAATATTTGAATGTATTTATAAAGTATACTTATTTTCTTTAAGTTGAATATTTCCCAATTTTTTTTTAAATGGAGAATAACTACATTTCAAAATCAAAATTGAATTCCTGTCTGGTATCCTATAAAAGCGCCTTATATTGTAAGCTCTTTTTGTAAACCAGACGGAGAACAATGTGGTCAAAACTGCCGGAGGCTCGTAATGTTTAAGCCTTGTTCGGTTATATAGATACACTACAATACTAACTCCTGCAAAATTAGATTATTCTATTTATTATTTAGATATTGTTAAAATTAATAAAGATATTGTTTCTTTAAGATGTAAAGGTGAAAAAATCGCTTGATGACTTGACCATTTTGCTGTGTGCAGGACATACAGAAGGTTCCAAGAGACAAATTGATACTCTAGGAGGTTAGGTAACAGCCAGCGATGTACTTCTGAGAAAGACGACCCTTTTGTCGTTGCAACACATACTAATCGCAATCGGAACCACTCAATTGCCTGTCAGAAGCTCCAAATTTATAACGGAAATATGATTTTAAAACAATATACACTGAATGTACTCATTAACTTGTTAAGAGTCTGTTAAAAAATAAATAAAATAACTTTCTAATCCAAAATTTTTATTTCATTCTCATTATTATTAATTATTTGTTTTGTTGTTAATCTATATTCTTTTTATGTTAATGGAACTATATAAAAATTTTCGATAAAATGATATTACCATAAAGAAAAGGTTACTAGGTGCCATATATTTTCTTTTATAATGAATGCAAATAGTAATTTAATTCTTGTATTTTTATTACATATGTTTAATTTGCCTTTCAATAGTCTATTGACACAAGAACAACAAAGATAATTTTGGATACCACAAGTAAAATGGTTAAATTTGAAAACTGTATTCGTTGCTATATGCTATTTGTGAAATATTTTTGTTGTGGTACTACACATAACCAAGTTTGTATAATCATGCAAATGTCTACATACACAGTGCGTCTTGATGAATAAATAAATAACTAGATTTGTTTGTGTATTGAAATCAAAACTTTGTATGGAGGCATTGTACTTCATTCTGCAAGTATGAAAAGTATTACATATATTCTTTGCAATGTTTTTTCAATTATGTAGCATATATTTTGCCTCTACCTGTTAATAACTGATACCTAACTTTGGAAATCTGACATTTGTCTGAAAAAATAAATAAGAGAATCTACATTTACAGGCTCTCTGGGAAGTTCTAATAACTTTAACTATAGTAATAATAAATTAAAAGATTTTAACGGCATCTTGTTAGCAGTTTGCTGCAACTGTGTGTGGACATAAAGTCTTAAAAGATGAAGTAAACAGCAATATGTTACAATAATTTCTAATTGATATTAACCAGGAGTTAATGTTACTTTTTAATAAACTACCTACTTTCATTTATTCTTATTTAAGTAGTAAAATATTCCTTTATGTATGCAAATATTTTAACCAATTGTATGTAATGCTACCATTAGGAAGTGTTTTTACTACTTTGAAATAATTTGCATAGAATTAATAATTGGCAGAAAATCATTTCATAATTTAAAATGGGGAGAATTTGTTTAGACCACACATTTTTTTCACTATTTATATATGTATGTTACTTTGTTATTATTATTATTATTTTTAGCTTCACGCTTTATCCCGCACATGGCAGGGTAGGCAGAGGGAACTGCAGGGACCGTGGGAACCTAGTGTTAAGACACTCCGTTGCTTAGACCCTGCTTTCTTCGTCCCCGCTTTCCGCCTTTTTCAAGGCATTGCGTGCTGACTGGCGGAACTCAACGCCGCGCTTTGCCTAGTTAGTTTAGAGCGAAGAAAATGGAAATAGAAAAATCTATCTTCCCCGACTTATTATTATTTGTTGGGATTAATTCGTAACGTTTCCTTTTATTAAAAAAATACTAGGCATATATTTTGAACAACATAATACAATAATTGTAGAAAGCGTATAAAAAATCTAACCCAGCGTAGTTCGAACTTGTGTCCATGTTTCCCGTTGCTCTGACCATTTTTTTATTGTTATAATGTTCATACAACAATAGAAGAGAAAATGTTCTCAAGAGTGTAGTACTGGAGGAATTACAGCGCTACTACGTACGATTTTTACAAATTCTCAAATTCTTGCCGGCAAAAATTACTGTTAAATAATCATTTCGCAAGAGAGAACTCAATTAAAACATGTATAGAAAACTAGTTATAATGTACTTCTTTCCCATTTTCTGGCCGATTTTGAAACATTAACGGTGGTGAGTGGCGAAACTCATCGCTGCACTGGTGTGCCAGGACAAGGAAATTAAACGATTAATAGATGTGTAAATCTATGTATAATAAGTATATAATAACATACACGACGCCATAAAGAGAGAAACAAGATTTCTAAGCAAAAAGGTATATATTATAAAAAGAATCGTCTTCTCGAAGTTTCCATTTGGTGTCTACGTCCAGCAATGATCCATTCATAGTCTCCCGTCTTTGAATCGAATGTCCCTTGTTGCAGAGAAATCAGTTTTAGCGTGAACCTTGGACCGAGCTCACGTAATTTTGCACGTCTGCCGTCCGTTGTGAATTCATACCTGTAAAATAATATATATTTAAAAAATATATACATATGACAAGGACCGTCGTGACGCAGAGGCGTAGCGTTTTCCTCTAAGCGCGACCGTTTATGGGTTCAATTCCCATTCGGGGAAGATGGATTTTCCTATCTCCATTTTCTTCACTCTGGAAACTAGGTCAAGCGCAGCGTTGAGCTCCGCTACTCAACATGCAATGCCTCAATGAAAGCAGGGACAAAGCAACGGAGTGTCTTAACACTGGCGTCCTATGGTTTCTGCAGTTCCCTCTGCCTACCCTGCCATGTGTAGGATAAAGCGTGAAGCTAAAAAAATATACATATGAAAATATCTGACGTCATCGGTAAGGACAGTGCTTCGAAGACGGTCCAAAAATGAGCAACTCATTTTTGGGTTCGTAATACCCAGCTGGGGCAATGTTTACTTATTTATTTTATAGCTTCACGCTTTATCTCGCATATAGCAGGGTAGACAGAGGGAACCTCAGAAACACTGGGAACCTAGTGATAAGAAACTTTCCGCCATTTTTCATCATCATCGTTCATTCAATATTTTTAATAGGTGAAAACTATAGAACAAAATTTGCAAATATTGGTTCAAAATCTAACATAACAATAAAAAACTCTTAGAGAATCTTACATAATGAAAAAGTAAACTTTTGTCAAAATATAACAAACCTATGGTGCCTAAAGAATATGTAGTCGCGCTGATTGTGGAAGGTGACGGCGCGCCGCCCTCGGAACTGCGGCTCGTAGTGGAACAGAGCGCCGAGCATACGCCCCACTGTCATACCCAAACGTGTACTGAAGTTGTTCAGAATCACCTGTTTAAAACAGAATCAATATATAAGTAATAAATAAACGTTAGGAAAATTTACATTTGGGCACACTTATTCAAAATTAGGGTAAATTGCACTGGTTATTATGATGATAAATACAAGTATTTAAGTGAAATTATTGTATCATATTAATATTATAATTAAAATAATTCCATAATATTGCTTTGCCTGTACAGAAAAAATCCAAAACAGGGCTAAACTTAATAATATATCGAAATTTGGGCGGTATGTGATGAATGACATGTCTTAACACTTAAGTTGCCTAAACATAAAGTTCTTTAGGTGGCAAGCCAAAATTAATTATCTTAAAATATACAGGCAGTAGAAATTTTGTTTGTATTAAGAAATTAAATAATTCTATACAGAATAATTATTTTAAGTGTATAAATGGATAAAGTCCTACAATAATTTGTGACAGTTCTAGACAGGCCGAGATCTTTTAGTAAATTCTTCTCGTTCCTACTTCAACCGCATATAAGTTAGCTCTAAATCTATTCCTGGTCAGTTAGTTTGTAAGATCGAAATACACACACACATATATAGCATTTTTAGTATTAGTTGTAAAAGTAATAATAAAAAAACACATACCTCAGGTCTATGAGTAGTGATTTCTCTAGTGATCCTTTTTAAGTTCTTTAGTTATTTTGCAACTGGATAACCTAAAGTGGGCTGTCGGTCCATTTGGTAAATGTATTAAAAGGAATCCATTGGGCTGTTTCTGATTCTCATTTACTATTATAACATCTGTCATATGCTCTCTGATAGCTGATTGTACTATTCTCTTAACTGATGACCTGAACAAGAAAAAAATATTATTATTTATTCATAAATAATTATATATTAAAATATTATATTCATAAAGAAAATATTATAAAACAAACTGAATGAAATTTTTTAAATATAGTAGTAGTATATAAACCAACATATTATGTATATTTTAGCTTCCTCATATGTTTTCTTAAAATCTGCTAATAAAGGTTTTCAGGCATTGTATGTTAGGGGGAACTCAATGACACACTGTCTTATTATCAGAGAAAGAAAATGAAATAATTATCATAACCACATAAACTTTTCATTATTTAATGAAGTTTTTGTACTTTAAATAATAAATAAGCAAAGTATAAGGTTTGTCTTACCTTTGTCTATACCTGGATAAGGCATTAGGTATAATTCGTGAAAGCTCCTTTCCAAATATTCTAGTTTTTGTGTGAGGGTTGTCAGAATATGTTATTAATACTTTGGGCTCATATGAATTTTCAAAATATGAAGACATTTCATCTAATTCTATATCTTTTTTTGCCTGAAAATCAAAAGTTTAATAATAAAGATCTATTTAGGAATATAAAGTAGTGTAAACAATAATTGAGTGTATGCTCATTATTTACCTCTTCCTGTTCTTCTGCTTCAGCATTAACAAGCATAGTTTCATCTTTCTCTCGAAGAGACTCCAAAGTGTGAGGTATTTTTTTAGGGACATCATCACCCTCTTGCTTTTTCTCTAATTTACGTCTGTGAAGTAAATTGTTTGTGAAGTTTTACATAGTTGTAAAGTAGAACAAAATCTAAAAGATACCACTTTTTTTATAAAATTGACAACGAGTACTTTCAAAATGTAAGAATTTAATGTATTTTTCTTAATTCCTGTACTTATTGTAGCAATTTTTATGACAACATCTTTAGAAATAAGTAAATACTACACGAGACATAACCTTAAATGTAAACACTTACTTTTTTTTGTCTTTACCGCGCGCCATTTTGATGTGCTGTACAATTTATAATATTTTAAAACTAATTGTTTAAGTTCCTTTTTCTTTTTAATATTAAATTATAATATTGGGTACAAAATACTTTTTTTTTTCAGTAGGTAAATAAAAGTTGCGTGTTCTCACACAATATACAAGACAATGACAGACGACAGTTGACATTACTATTGCCATATAGTAATGTCATCCAATGAATATAAAAAGGTGACAGATAAAAAAATATTTATTAATTCGGCTCTAGTTTCTTTAAATTTAAATTTGTTTTTATTTATCATTAAATTTATATTTATTGCTTTATCATTTTTTTTTATTTCTAAGTAAATTATTTCATTTAATTAATATCATACTCTTATTTATTCTAAATTTAAATCATATAATATGTACTCGTGTATCCCAAGAAAAAATTTAAAAACATTGCCTGTTCGTCTGTGCGCTTGCGCACGCTAATGTCAAGAACAACTTTACCGAGCTAAAAGCCACTTCTATGATTACGAGGGTCAAACTGAAAGTTCTTAGAAAATCAAAAACTAAGCATTCTAGCAAGTTATTAGTTTTATTATAACTTTTCAAAATAGCGTCCATTTACATCAATACATCGCTGCATTCGATGCAACCATTGAGAAAAGCACCTTGCCCACTCGGCCTTAGGGGTCTCTTCAACGGCGTTTTGAAACGCAGCCACTGCTTCTTCGGCGTCCATAAAATGTTTTCCTCGAAATTTTTCTTTTATTTTCGGGAATAAATAAAAATCGCAGGGTGCGAGGTCGGGGCTATACGGCGGGTGACCCAGTAATTCCACGTCTAAGGTCGCCAAATAGTCGATCGTTTGCCTGGCGGTGTGCGACGAGGCACTGTCGTGATGAAGGAGGATCCTGCTGCGAGGTCGTTTCTCTCGAACTTTTTCCAAGACAAGTGGCAAACAGTTGTTAGTGTACCACTCTGCATTAACTGTTTTCTGATCCTCTAAGACAACTGTCGCGTAATGACCTGTCTTTCTGAAGAACGAGGCCACCATCTTTTTTCCAACATTTCGACCTCTCTTTACTTTAGTTGGCAACTCTTCGGAAGGAAACACTCACTGAGCAGACTGTCTTTTGGTTTCCGGATCATAACAGTAAATCCAGCTTTCGTCACCCGTTAGTATGTCGAACACAGCATTTGAGTCACCTCCGTTAAATTTTTGGATCATTTCTCGGCACCAATAAACACGGCGGAGGTTTTGAGCCTCGGTCAAATTATGCGGAGTCCAGCGGGCACAAAGCTTCCTGACCGCTCAATGTTCATGGAGGATTTTGTGCACTTGACTCATACCTATGCCTAGACTTGTCCGAATCTGCTGATAGGTCACTCTTTTGTCAGTCTCTATCATATGCCGCAGAACACTGATATTATCTTCAGTCGTCGCTGTAGAAGGCCGTCCCTCACGCGAATCATCGGTGAGATTAATTCGACCACGTTTGAATTCATTAAACCAGTTGTAAACTGTGGCACGAGATGGGGCTTCATTGTGAAAAGCCAATCAAAGTCTATCATAACTTTCTTGTTGACTTATATGACATCGAAAGTCATAAAAAATCATTGCACGAAAATTTTCTCGGCTTGAATTCATTCTGACGTGCACAGACAATTTTCAATTTGCCGCCAAATCATAAAACAAATGACAAATGAATGAAATGTATACTCAATATTATTGGTAAAGAGTTCTATTTTCAAATTTTAAACTTATTTTTTTAATATAATGCTTTTAAGTTGCCAGTTCTAAAAACTTTCAGTTTGACCCTCGATTATGTGACATTTTTCTAGAGTATTTGACACTTTGTTTTTTAGTATATGTCAACCAAAGTGTACGCTTATCTCTAACCATTTATTTTTGCTTCATATAAGTTTATAACCATATCATCACTTCACTCCTTTTCTCGATGTGCAAACCACATGATTTTCCATTCTTTAAAATTCTCACTGTGTAATTCACGCTGGTATCTCCCATTCTATGTACCTGCTTAAAATTTAGACATCATTATTCTTTCTTTCATTCTTCTCCTATAAAGCGTGCGTTTTGCGTTTTTCTGCGTCTGAGTTTTAACAATATAGCTTAGGTACTGTGAGTGGAGTTACCGTCAGCAATAAACTAATTAAAATACTTCGCAAGCACTCACTAATACTTTTTCATTCACTAATTTTAATATTTCCATTCACAAAAACCTTAGACATTTACAGATGATTAAATAATCTTCGTCAATAGAGTAAAACATATAAAATGTGTTTGCAACATCATTTTAAAAAAAGTACATATAAAACTTCGGCTTTCGTTGTATTCCGGTGTCAAGTAAAACGAGGTTGGGGGTTCCTTGGCGACCACCATTTTTCTAATGTCTACCCTGTCTTGTGTCCGGTGCTTAGGCAGCTTTTACCATACTACCTTCGTCTTTTCTCATATTATAGACCTTTGCATGATGATGTATTTAGGCTTATTAAACATCATATGAGAGATATATCATCATATGATATTGTTAGATTTATCAAAATCGTTTCAGTTTTTGAGATATGGCTACCAAGTTATTTATGAAAATTTGAAATGATAACAATATTACGTAGCTCTAACTTATTTAACTTAGATTATTGATATTTTTCCATTAACTTTTTACGACTGGTGACCTAGACATTGATTTTCTTTTCAAGTATATAATATAGTAAAATCATATCAAATATTATAAATCAAAATATACATAACGCGACGATCTGTGAGTTCAATTCCCCCTCGGAGAACATAGATTAATTCATTTCCCTTTCTTTCGCTCTGATAACTAGGCAAGCGCGGCGTTGAGTTCCGCCGGTTAATACGGAAGTCCTCGAAAGACGCAAAACGGGGATAAGGGAACGGTGGCTTAACACTAGGTTCCCATAGTTCCTGCGGTTCCTTCTGCCAATACGACTATGAGCGGGATTAAAGCGAAAAAACACATTCTAAATATGTACTGACGGCTAACACTTTTTGTATGTAACATTGCAACAACGCCACGATGGCGTTATAATTTAAAACTTATAAAATTTAGATTTTTTAAAAGACATAAATTGTAAAAATATAGACATTTATTATCAAAATTGGCTGCATCGATATTTTATCTGGTATCTAATCTGATACATTCGTAGGTATTACAAGATAGTATACATATATTGTTGAATTGTGGAGTGAATGAAGGAACTAATGACAACAATATATATATTTACTTTTAAGAAATTGCTATTGAGCGGCAGAACTTAACGCCTCGCTTTGTTTTGACTAGAGTCAAGAAGAAGAAATAAAAATTTACTCTCAGTTCTAGGACTTTTACTTGTATTATTAATCGGATGCTCCGACGGCCCACTTAAAAATAAAAATTAAACATTTCTCATACTTATTCTATAATAATTTAAGCTTGAGCATCAAGCATTCATTAATATTAAAAAATAATATTTTAATTTTTTTCGGAACAATTACATTGTATCTCGTCCTAGACAGAGTTGCAGAGAAGTTATCAAGTTACGTACACACTTAGCTACGTTTTAATACTAACATAATATATCTGCTTATATATCGAGATCGTGGTATTGTTTACTGTATCATGTTATAACCATAACAACTGACGGTTGTTTTTCATCTGAGCCCGACAATATTTATCTTTTAAATCACATGTTGGCGATGTATCTAACTCTAAGCGTAATGGACGTTATATATTGATTGTACTGCTAATTCTTCTAATTGAACATTCTACTATATGTTCATTTTAAAGTCGTAGTTACGTGATACGTCAGTCAAATTATATATGTCGGCACTAGGACAGGGTTTAGTTCAGAGTCCATTTTTCATAATAAAATAACAGAGTAATATCAATTGGTTTATTCTCGTACGATAGTTAATACAGAAGAGATCAACTTTACTTAATTAGGCCATTTTTATTTATTTAACAGCCATTTCTGTTCAATATTCGAAAATAATATTATAAAGAACTTAACCTATTTGTAATAGGTTTTACTAATTTCAATAATTAAACATTAATTTCAATATTAAATATTTTCGTAACAATAAAATCATAAAATATATATCTATTGATTTGCCTAATAATATGTAAAATGAAGAATGTAGTTAATTTAAGTCCTGTTCTTTTCGTTTTGGTATATTTTTTACTAAAATTAACTGCACGTCTTTTTTTTTAATATATCTATCTTAAAACAATCTGTATTTTTATTAAATTGGAAGAAAATAGTGATTTTTTTATAACTTGTAAGTGGTTGACTTAATTGAATTTTAGCCTCACGCTTTATCCCGCACATGGCAGGGTTGGCAGAGGGAACCGCAGGAACCTAGTATTAAGGCACTCCGTTGCTTAGCCCCTGCTTTCTCCGTCCCGCTTTCCGCCTTTTTCGAGGCATAGCGTGTTGAGTGCAGTTGCCAGGGCGAAGAAAATGGAAATAGAAAAATCTATCTTCCCCGAGTAGGGATCGAACCCAGAAACTGTCGCGTTTAAGGCAGACGCGGTTGCGCCTCTGCGTCACGACGCTCCTCAAGTGATTGAATTTGTATGATACAATTGGTGAGAAATATTTAAAATTCATCATTTGTATATATTCTATATTTAAATTAATTTGTGGTTGTAATAAGAAACTTATATATATTTAAAATTCATATATAATTAAAATTACAGCATAGACACTAACTCAGCCAATGCAGATCGTTGTTACTTTTTAATTAGAAAAAAACCTGCTTCCTGTAATGTTTCAGGAAGTTTCAATCAATTAAATTGCAGATTTTTGTACAGGTCTATACTAAGGCATATTTTTATAAGCATATAAGCTTAGATGCAGTTACATACAATGTTAGTTCCATAGATGTTACGTGTCTATTATGTGAATATCTCGCAACGTCGCAGTGAATGCAGGTGTTGGTCATATGATACGCGTTCAATCAAGGATGCTAAAAAATATTCATTTAAATAAGTTCAATCTGCCTAATACAAATATATATACACTTAAAAAAAAAACAAATACAATTTAGTCTTTATTATTTTATTTTTTTTAATATTTGTAGGTCATACAAATTATTAGGTGCTAGGGTAGACGTTGATTAGACCATATTGAGAAATCTTCATGATTCACTTTTTGCTTCTTTAGATTTGTAAATTGTGGTGATGGCGATGATTTGTCAAATTAAATTTCTAAAATAGAAAGATCTCTGTTATTTATTAACGTATATTGTGGTTTATATCGTTTGGTTTTTCTTATTAAATGTATGTATGTAATATTGTAACTTTCTTAATTGAAATAAAAAACAATTAAACCTAGATTTACCCACAGGATCATTTAAGCAATATTACATATTTAATTAGGGTTGCCCAAACATGTATATAATAGAGAATAAAATTATTCCAGCACCAACCCTAAGTAACATTATATTTTGCTCATATTGATTCGTGACTATAACATCAACAATTCGCCCTTTACATTCGTTTTGTTATTCTTTGATGCTTGCAGTTTTATATCTCGTTTATTATGCACTGACTTAAGTGACTGTTTTGGTTTAAATATTCTTTATATCTACAGGTATATTTCAAATGTAGTTTCAAGCAAAAAATACAGTTTAGGAATCCTTATATGCGTTATCTTTACGCGTTGAATGGTTGAAGGCTCCATTATCAGTCAAAGGAATGATTTTACTCAGGTTATTTAGTATTAGATATCTCAATACAGTACCTAATTCGTAAAATTATATCTCGTCGTTTCCCTTTGGATAAATTAGCGCAAAATATTAAACATAACTCTGTAGTCGTCATTATTTTGTATATCTTTTAAATTCATAATTATTCGTATATACCTGTTACCAAGTATGTAATCTATGTGGATTTATATAAATAGCATTTTGTACTATTACTTATATTATATTGTTTTCAATGCATTTTATATTTGTTTGCCTGAAAGAATTCGCTGTTATAGGGATGTACGAGGGTCAAACTGAAAGTTCTTAGAAAATCAAAAACTAAGCATTCTAGCAAGTTATTAGTTTTATTATAACTTTTCAAAATAGCGTCCATTTATATCAATACATCGCTGCATTCGATGGAACCATTGAGAAAAGCACATTGCCCACTCGGCCTTAGGGGTTTCTTCAACGGCGTTTTGAAACGCAGCCACTGCTTCTTCGGCGTCCATAAAATGTTTTCCTCGAAATTTTTCTTTTATTTTCGGGAATAAATAAAAATATACGGCGGGTGACCCAGTAATTCCACGTCTAAGGTCGCCAAATAGTCAATCGTTTGCCTGGCGGTGTGCGACGAGGCATTGTCGTGATGAAGGATTTCTCTCAAACTTTTTCCAAGTGGCAAACAGTTGTTAGTGTACCACTCTGCATTAATCGTTTTCTGATCCTCTAAGACAACTGTCGCGTAATGACCTGTCTTTCCGAAGAACGAGGCCACCATCTTTTTTCCAACACTTCGACCTCTCTTCACTTTAGTTGGCAACTCTTCGGAAGGAAACACCCACTGAGCAGACTGTCTTTTGGTTTCCGGATCATAACAGTAAATCCAGCTTTCGTCACCCGTTAGTATGTCGAACACAGCATTTGAGTCACCTTCGTTAAATTTTTGGATCATTTCTCGGCACCAATCAACACGGCGGAGGTTTTGAGCCTCGGTCAAATTATGCGGTATCCAGCAGGCACAAAGTTTCCTGACCGCTAAATGTTCATGGAGGATTTTGTGCACTTGACTCATACCTATGCCTAGACTTGTCCGAATCTGCTGATAGGTCACTCTTTTGTCAGTCTCTATCATACGCCGCACAACACTGATATTATCTTCAGTCGTCGCTGTAGAAGGCCGTCCAGTTGTAAACTGTGGCACGAGATGGGGCTTCATCGTGAAAAGCCAATCGAAGTCTATCATAACTTTCTTGTTGACTTATATGACATCGAAAGTCATAAAAAATCATTGCACGAAAATTTTCTCGGCTTAAATTCATTCTGACGTGCACAGACAATTTTCAATTTGCCGCCAAATCGTAAAACAAATGACAAATGAATGAAATGTATACTCAATATTATTGGTAAAGAGTTCTATTTTCAAAATTTAAACTTATTTTTTTAATATAATGCTTTTAAGTTGCCAGTTCTAAAAACTTTCAGTTTGGCCCTCGTATTGTAGGTATACCCATGTATTCTAGGTATATCGAAATGTTTTTTTTTATGTCGACGATACAGCTTATTTGGGTGAAAAATATCTAATTACTAGTATTCTCTCTACTCTAAATTTATATAGGATATGCTCAAAGCCAAAATTAGTAGATACGAAGAAATGGGATATATAAACATGACAATTATTTGTCGATTACTTGACTACGATTATTTGTCGAGTATTTGTAGAGGAACGTCGTGGCCTAGAGGTGTACTTTACATTTTCGTTACTTTTTCCTACAAATAATTGTAGCTTAAAGCGTGAAGCTTATAGCAGGTAGACCGTAGGAACCTTGGGAATGTAGTGTAAAGACTCTCTGTGCCCTACTTTACGCCGTTTCAAGGCATTGCGGAACTCAACACCGCGCTTTGCCTAGTTGAGAGAGCGAATACAACGGAAATGAAAAAAAAAATCATTTTTCGCGAGTGGGAATCGAACCTACAAAGCGCCACGTTTACAGTCAGACGTTGCGCCTCTGCGTAACATGGCCCTATCCTATTTGTTTATTATATTGTCATACACTTGTTTATATTAAATTTTAAAGTATTTCTGTGTATTACTTATGTTAATAAGTTTTAATGATTTTTTACTATATATATTGTGAACTGGTACAAAGTTTTCGTCCAATGAATTAGTCTCTAATGATTTAAAATTTCAAAATCTTTGAGAAATTTAATTTCAGTAATTAAAACTTACTACTAATTTTAGATTGGTGGTAAATATTTTTAACAAAAATTATAATTAACAAATGTATTTTTATTCTATGTACATTTTTCTAATGTACATTCCATTTTTAAATGACCATTATCGTCGAACAACATTATGTAAACAGTTTACACACGTTTACTGGTTAGGAAGAATTCGCTTTAAGTGTTATTAAATGTTTAGGAATTTTTCAATTTATTTTCACTTCACTTTTTTAGATACATATATATGTTGAACATGACATATATATATATATATATATATATATATATATATATATATATATATATATATATATATATATATATATATATATATATATATATATATATATATATATATATATATATATATATATATATATATATATATATATATATATATATATATATATATATATATATATATATATATATATATATATATATATATATATATATATCCACTGTTAATTCAATGCAATTGAAGTCACGATCATCGTGTTTAATTAATACGCAATATCTATTCACTAATGTCTTCACGTTTTTTCCCGCATAGAAATAGTGTGACATTCATATACAAGTAATGTATATAGCACGGTAATCAGGAGGAAAACCTAGTGTTGAGACACTCCGTTCCTCACTCATTTTTATTCAGAGGCTGAACTCAACACCGCCCTTTGTCCTGTTAATAAAGCAAGGAAATTCAATAATTTATTCTCTTCGATTAGGAGTCGAATTTACACCCATTCGCGTTCAACCTCTAATCAATTTTGTTTGCGAAATAATTAAATAACAAACCCGTACTACTCTAAATATATACATTTAAAAATAATGTCAAGTAAGTCAAATATAATATATAGACTAGCGCGTCACTTCTAAGAACATGGTTGTTTGTAGAAATATCCAAACAAAGTCTATCCGTGTGAAAGTACTTTAAAAACCAGTCAGGTGCTGGTTTTTCAAAGAATTTTACGCTTTGGGAATAATAACAGGTAACTTGAAATTTATTTTATTTTTAATTTGTACGAGTAATTTTTAACCGTTATGCTGCCTATAACCTACCAAGGTAGGTTTTTTTTGTGAACATTATGAATCATTAATTAAGTTGGCGGCCGTAGTATTACACAAAATGTTTGATTTGGTAAATATTTAAGGAGTAAAAAGAGAGATAGAAGAAGAATAACAGATCACTTCATTTATAGGTATTTAATATATCTTTAGATTTGAAATGATTATTCAAACTATTGGTCCTGTGATTCACCTTTTAATATATATACAAACAGATAAAATTCTAAATTATTATGATTTTTAAGAATAAATGAAATATTTAAGTGATTTTTAGTTCAGTAAAGACAATTCTAGTATTAATTAAAAAAGTAATACTAAGAATATGAAAATTCGAACACGTCGTTGTGGCTATGTCAGTGAGACAAATGAATCAAGAAATATTTAAAAAAAATTAAGCACTATATGTCCCTAATTTTTTAATGCAAATTATAATAATGCATCGCATAACTCAATTTAGATTTGATACAGATGTTGTTTGAAATTGTGTTACATTTTATAATTTCATGTGGTTATTAATTTAAATTAAATGTATTTTAAATAGCGGTGAATTATAATCTGTAAAAAATTGATTAAAAGTGTTTGGTCGCCATTATAATATTACTATAGCTCAACTTTAAACCTTTAAAAGTTAGGGCATAGGGCAGATGTAGCAACAACAATAAAAATATATAATTTTGGTCATACACCAATTGTGCATTCAACGTGCAGTTCAAGAGGGATGCCGGCAGATGGCGCTGTCAGGCGCGTGAACAAAGAGCACAGCTCTACTCGCACTCTCAGCGAATCTGGTTTTATACACCACGCTTTGTTGATTTGCTTTGTCTTAATCATACTCGTTCGATCGTTTCCTATTCTTCTAATTGGCAAGCGGGCAATAAAACGAAACTGTGTGGCAGTAAATATATTCAGAAAATATTAACTATAATCGATCTCGTCGGTATAAAAATGTAGACACATGTATCAATTAGTAAAAATTACAATATTGTCGTTAACCAATTCCAATAATTGATCTCTTAATACTAATAGTAATAGTTCATTATTGCTTTATACAATATCGCATCGAGTAAACGTTCGATAACAAAGAAATTACATTAGATAACTATCTAAAACTTAGGAATAAGCCGCTAGGCACTCGTTCATTCTTCGTCACGATAAACACTTAATTTAGATATAATAATAATTACATATCACAATGAGACGTCCCTTTAACGCTATTCACTCGCACACGAACAATACAAAACGAAGGCACGAGATCTATCTATTCTACGACTACTGTAGACATGCCTGTACCCTACAAACATTATTCTAAATGCACGCGTGCTAGAACGCATCAGTCAAAGTCGGCCTGGAGAAGGTACTAATATAAATTCATATCAGTAGTATAAATTTTTAAAGCGGTTCTGGAATACAATGACTGGCCCGGCGGAGGTCGTTCCCCGCGTCGGGTGTAGGTAATGGAATGTCGGCATGCAGCCGCTCCCGTCGTCTCCGTGCGCCGCGCGGCCGCCACCCGCCTAGCACTCTCTTCACCACTACCCACTGTCCACTAGCGCCCACTACACAGTGTCCTTCCCTTCGAACTTCTTCGCTAAATCGCTCATAAGCTCCTTGTATATCAAAGGGTCTATGTTCTTGCCGAGTTGGTAAAGCACAAACCAGTCGCCGATCTGTAGCTTGCGAGCTACAGCTTCGACTTGCTCTTGCGGGGCGAGGCGGCTGCGCGCACGCAGCAGGTATAAACGTACACGCGGCCCGGCGACCACACAGGCGCGGTAGATGAGCGAGATGCCGCTGAGAATTGACAGGATAATGAACCAGAACCATAAGAATACATAGATCTTCTCGTTTACAATATTCAATGGTAGTACACACAGCCCGTCGAATTTCTGCACGGTTCCCGAAGGACCGTATTTGTGGAATGTGCATTTTGTAACTTTGGGAAACACTCGGGCCATAGGGTCTTCTCTTTCTTCCGGTTCCATTTCAGTGAAACGAACAACGTCTCGGCCGTATGTTGAGAACTCTCCGTCCAGGAAAAAGTCCATGAAGTAAATTTGTCCCACAACATTTATAAAATTCAAAACTTCACAGATAAAGAAGCGGAATGCATAAAAGTTTTGCGTATGCAGGTTTGTGTGAAAGTAGTCCACGAGTAACTTCTTACGGTCAGATTTACAATTTTCGTCAACCACAGGGGAATTTAAATCCAGTACTAACATTTTCACACGGCCTCCCTCCCATGTCTTCCACAGATAGCGGGGCACATAAAACAGAATAGCCTGGAAGAAGAGCACAAAACACACCCACTGGTAATATTTGTGGTATTTCACCTCATCTTCTCCTTCAACGTGACTTCCCGATACCCGGCGCGGGCATGTCCTTCCCCACGCGCCCGACGAGGCGGTTGGGGATTGTAAACGTCGAGTAAATCCAACAGTAGGTGTCCATCACTGAGTACGGGATTTCATCGACGATGCAGTCAATGGGGTCCCCGATGTACTGGCGAGAGGTGACCAGCAGTGAGAAGGCGATGAGGATGATCACGGTGGCTTTGTAGTGTAAACGGAACACATTGTTGTCGATGCACACAGAGTCTAGCTTGAGTAGTCCCTTTACGGAACCGAAAACGTCAAACATGGCGGTTGAGTTTGCCGCGGGCGCGCGGCGCGTCGATCGCGGTTGTCGAAGTGTAGGGCGTGCGCTTCGCCCTCGTGCCGAGTGCGGAATGCTGGCGGCAGGCGGGGTGAGGCCTGTCCGTCGGGGCGAGGGCGCAGGAGGAGGGGAAGGGATATGAGGAGGGGGGAGGGCAGGGTGCGCGGGGAGCCCCCCTCGTCCACAGTCTCCGTTCGGATCAACGACACAGCACTGACCCTATTTCCACCTATATTCGTGGCGTCATCTGGTAGCCGCCGCCGCTAGCTACGCGTCTCAAAACAAGTATTAAAATTACTAGCGGCATTACGGCCGGCGAGCACAATTAAATACGCACTTATCTATTGATTGCATCATTTAACGAGTTGCCGATGAGAGCGACCGCGGGGACCGTGATGTGGGCGATAGACCTGATACGCCTATGAAATGAAATTTTGAGAAGTCCTTTGTTTTATTTTAAACAAATCCGCCATCCAAAAGAAGAATATAATATAAGAATAATTTATATTTAAGTTAGTATCAATCATAGAAACTGTGACATGACGCGCGGACAAGCTTACAAAAACGCCACGGCAGTGTATTTGTTTGGGGACCAGATTATGGCTACGGCGGAAAGGGTGATAAGTAAACTATTGTGTGACACTCCGTAACGCGAACACCGGCCGTGCCCACTTTTTTTTGTTAAATACTTCACTTTCAAATTTATCTCGGCCAAGTGTTCGTAACCGAACGCGTCACAACTCACAATGAAGTATGAACAAAGTTCAAAGTCGCCTCACCTCGCGTAAATGCTTTAATTAAATATTTATAGCGTACGTAATACGTTATTTGAATGTAGCTTATTGTAATTACTTAAAGGTAATAAAAAAACTAATAATCTTTAGATATTATTTTGGAAATAATTAAAAATAAAATTATGCAATTTTGGCTACCCCACTAAGCATTTGCAAGAAGGTTGATAAAGGTCTTTGTCGAGTATCCAAGTCACGTTCGCAACAGTATCGCAAATAGTTCATCATATTACGTTATTAATAATAAATTTATTTATCTTAGATTACAATATCTTAATATATATTACTTTTGTTTCTTAATATACTAAATTGTTCTAACGGCAACTTCCACCTCGTTATCTTCAGGGCCAATGAGACACTTCGTTATGTCGTATTTATCCAACGATAATGACGTTTACCCACTATATTTTAGGGACAAGAATGGTTCTAGAAATTATTAGTAACAACTTATTGTTGACAATTGGCAAAACTAACTTTCATATAAACCAGTTTTGTATTTAAAATTTTTAATTATATTAAATAGTATAAACGACACAGCTAATTGTTATTGTTTGTAATTAACACGTGGTATATACTCGGTCGCGTTGTAACTCACTTTGGACATGGCCTTGTTGCTTGTGGATTCTTTCTTAGAAAATGTTTAATTTTTTTGGATTTTTTGAGTAAGCTATAGTTATTTTGTTACTGTTGTAACATATTTTAAGGTTGAAATGGTAATGCCAATAACATAGAATGCTGTTACCATAATAAAAAGGTGTACAGTAAAACTTAGATTATAAGACTTTCAATTTAGACAATCTATTTATATTTCTAGTTATATTTATAAGTTATATTTTAATCTATCCATTAGCATCGAATATATCCATTTCACGGAGCTGCGTTTGTTTTTGGGTTCGTCGTAACATTCATTGTTCCCTATAAATCACTGAGTCATATTATGTTGTTGCCTTATTGTTACATTTGTAAAGCAAATAATAATTAAATTTTAAATAAAATAAGTATCCAAATGACTAAAATGTCAATTTTAAAATTTATTAACATTATTTAAAGGAAAAGGTAACTGAATCTGCTAACTTCGTAACTTTATTAAGACACTTAAGAGACCTTCACAACATAATCTCATCATCGTCATCGTCATTAGTTTGAACTTATCCACTGTTAGACATAGGCCTCTCCCATGGAAAGTCACCCCAATTTATTTGGACGACGTCCTATGCTTGCATATGTGGGGTTTCTATACATAAATTTAATAATGAGTATGTAAATTTAATAAACAAGTATGCTGTTTCAGTTAGTGATTAAAGCTTTTCATGAGTAACATAAAATTAAACGTACAGTCATTTCCTCAACTGATTTGTCAAATTCTGAAGAAACATACGACAGTTTTGTAATCTAATCAGGTGTGATAGTGCACATCCATATGTGTTCACGTTTGTAGCACAGTAGATATGGATGATAGGATATTTCATACTAAGGTGTTATGATTCTTATATTTTAGGAAATTTTGTGTGTACTTTATAATTTCATTTTTTTTTTCTAAAAATCTGTAGAAGTTTTTGGAAATAATCTTGAAATCGGTGTGCACTAAGTCCAAAAGAAAAATCCCAAGGAAAAGGAAAATGTCACATTTTTCTTTCTACTCGAAGAGGTTTGAAATGATTTTTGTTTGTCAGAAAATTATGTAGTATTGGAGGAGTATAGAAATATAAAAAGTAAAAGATACGGATATTTTCACATAATTCCAATGACGACAAAAAAATCATGAGCCTGATCACTCTAAGGAAATCCTTACACAAAATTTTCTTACACAGAGCTGAAATATGCAAATAATTCAAATATTTGTTTTGCAAACATTTGTTAAAGCTAAAATTCAGTTATAAATAATATATGTTAGTCAGCAATAAATATGTGATGTTTATGGTTTTGTATGTTACTTATTTCATTCATATGTTATATTAAAGACTGCACCTATAGGTTCTGTAGTATATAACCAAATCGTGAAATAATTTTCATAGTAAATAACCGCCAATCCTCTTTATAATAAGTGGAGAGTATTGTAAGCGAAACGAGGGTGTGTTTCAATCGGATATCATTCAATACATCAATTCCCACGCATCATGCCGCGGTTTCGACACGACTGGTCAAGTTAGCTTACCGTTAGACGCTCTCTATGTCACATTTGCCTACGACACGTGAATGATAATCAGTTTTCCATGAATACATATTGCTTGTTAAATGAATTATTAATGCATTTATACATGTAAAACTAAAAGGTTACTTAGAAATAAACAAATAACTTTTAAGTATAGTATGTAGAACGTAAATATTATAAAATAGGGAAAGAAAGATAATTCTTAAAACATTGACGGAAAAGTGGAGGTGGGAAAAAATTAACTATTTTCCTTCTCCTCTCCTCTCCTCTCCTCTCCTCACCTCTCCTATCCTCTTTACCTCCTCCTCAGATATTAATCTGGGCTTACATTATTACACTGAAGAGTTTGTTGATTTGTTTGGTATGATTACAATATACAATCTTTACGTGTTGCTCAGTTTCCTTATCGAAGAAGGCTCTATTCCATCAGATTAATTCTAAGGAGTCTAAGTTAAGTTGGACACTTAAATGTCATACACAGCACTTGTTTTTATCTCTAAGAGACCACGAGGGCTTCGCTCGCACATAATTTCTAGTATATATTTAGGTACCAGTCGTATATATTTTACGTAAAAGATTCGCTTTTGGAATATTTACTCGTAACTTCATGCTTCAGTTACCGGGCATCAAATTAATGTGCAGCTTGATTAAGGAAGCACTTAATTAATAAGTTTTTTATTATACTAATGTTTTTAATTACGAATAATGAGAGATTGTAAACATATTATGGAGAAATCGAAGAATGTAACAAAATAGTTATAGTTGTCAAACATTTAGCCTCCTTCTATCTTAGTAATTCAATAAAATAATTACTTATGTGCATTTAATTTTATAATTCTGTTTTTTCTATTACTAAATATACTACAGGATGTCATTATATTATAAATATTTAAAATGTGATATACAAAGACATACACTGTTCACAAATTTTTCAAGAACTAAGCACTACAGTAAGGCAAGACAGTGCGAGAGCTTTGTTTCATACTACATAGTAATTATGCAAAATTAAAAAATAAATATAAAAATATTACAATTTAAAATATTTTCAATATAAATTTATATCGGGTCGTAGTATGCTAGTATTATTAAAATTTATTTTTTATTAAAAGTACAGCCATTTTTTGAAACTAAACAACTTTGAGAGTTGTATGGAATGATAATAAATTTGAATTGTTATGACTAATTGATTAATTCCAAACGATTAGGAACTTGTTTAATTTCACACTTCCATAATAAATAGTTAGACGTTCTTGTTGCAATTTAGGCTAGTTTTTGATTTGTACATACCTTTAAAAAATTTGGAATATCCCTATGTACTTAATAATCTGTGAATATATACATTTAAAATTTTACATTTTTTCTTTTTTTTTCCAGGCTACGCCGTGCTCAATTTATATGCTTTAATGAAAAAAAAGAAATTTGAAGTAATATTGAACGACTGTTTTAATAAACTTCTTTAAGTATATGTCGTAGTAATTTTTTTGTCTTACACTGCGATATATATTTAAAAAAAAGACACAACATTTTAAAGGACACCTGTCATCTGTGTCATCTACTCCATCCATCGGTCTACTACTATATGTCTGTTACAATCTATTTATCTATTGATAAATTATTTGCTCGTTCTATTTCCTATACATCTATACGTAATAAGTGACCTTTTTCGCCAAAATAAAGCTTTATTAAGCCTTATTTGTTTTATTTAAATATAACAAGAAAATTCTTTATTTATTATAACTTCATGTGTGTTATATATATAAGAAAAATATTTTATATAAAATAATAAAATTGTCTAAATTTAGTCAGGATTTGCCCATATTATGAGGAAAAGGATCAATCACAATATTTCACTAATAGCTTAAATTATAGGCTATATTAGATTATTTCAATTTATAGTAGTATATATAGATTATTAAATGAGGTAGTGGATACACCTATTATATCAAAGATCGGCATCTTTGATGACGTTTTATAAAGGCGCAATAAAGTATCAGCAGTTTAGATAAAATGTGACAACCTAAAGCCATTTTATGACTAAATTTTCAACAGTACCCACTTACATACGTCTTGATAAAAGAATAGTTGTAAAGTAAATAAAAAAAATATTTCTAAATAAAATATATTAATCGTTTTTTAATCGACTGGCGTAATTTAATTATTACTAGTAATTGTAGTCACCAAACTATATCGTAGTTTTGGGTCGCATCGAATGTCAAACTATAATGTTATATAATCTACAATTGTAAGATAAAATGTAAAGAAGTTGATTTAAATCGATGTTCCAATTGTACACGGGTACAAAGGTAGCAAAGTATTGAATTTTAATCAGTAGATAAAGTAACGCAGGTTTATAAGCACTTAAGATAAATAGAGCGTACGAGAACAAACGTGTTTATCGTATTCGATTATTCGTTTTATTTATTCGCCAATCATAACAGATTGGGAATAGTGACGGATTTACATTCGTTGAAATTGCAGAATGAATTCTTTTTGGACATATTTCTCAATAAAAAAAAGAAGCACCTCAATGGTCGCCTTTCAAATCTGTCAAACGACACATAATTTTTCTTAAGTTGATAGTTCTACAAGTAATTGTTTATATACCATGTAGTTTTGCACTTCACATTTAATTTTATTAACCCTCTAGGTATATGCTACATTTCAGATTCTACGAAGGGCTGTTCACATACATACATATACATAGATTAGAGACTTACGGCCTTATTCATAAAAAGTTATAGCACGCTTAAAGACTCGATATAGTACAGTTGTCAAAAAACGTTATTCATAACAGCATTTTAGTGCCAATCAGTTCTATAAACTTATCATAAAGTTATAGAGCCGAGAACCCTACTATAAGAGTGTTTTAACGTCCGAAGATGGCCGATTCATATAACAGCTGATTATAGCTCATACTAATATGAGCATTGATATGACGTCGTCGAGTCGCTTGTCATCAAGAGTGTCAATTTCAGTTTCGTAAACAAAACAATATAATAATTTCCATTTTGTTCGATATTTATTAACTATATTTAGTTATTAACAAGTTTATTAATAATAAATTTTACATAAGAAAGGTGCACAGAACATAGATAATACTTGTCCACGTCTAAACAATTTTCAATTCTTTGTCGTTTTACTTCTTTTGACTTTATTTTTTAAAAATTAAGTAAGTTTATAAACTAAAATAAAATAAAACTTCGTGTTTTTGTGATAACAACGACGTAAGTGAAGCCGGTAAATGTCAAGCCAGATCCAACAATATATTTTTGTACTCAATATTATCTGTGGTCATACTATGTCAATGCGTTTGTCACTTATCATCTGTGGATTTACTGGTATTTTCGGCAACAAGTCGACCGATTTCAGTATAGTGGCAACATTGTGAACGTATAAATTAAATTAGTGACACTTTAGTTATAGAAGGCTTATAGAGCGTTTATGAATACAAACATTTATCGAACGTCTATAAGCCTAAAGAGCGTGTTAACTAAAGTATACTTAAAACGTTCTATAAGACTTTTTTATGAATAAGGCCGTTAAGCTATAACTTTACTTATGGTTCTCTAATAGTTGATGATTTTTTCTTAGAAATGCAATTAAAAAGCGGTAAACCACATAGTTTACATTTCAGCTCATAGGGATGCCCCCGTTCTTAGCTTACAAATAATGTACACACCAAATATAAGGAAAAGAATAATGGTTTCTTAATATTTATTAAAATTTCATTTACTATTTTGTAATTTATTAAAACTAACGAAGTTTGTGTTACTAAGAAAAGGTAAAATTAATTATCTCTGTAATTGCAAATAATTTTAATAAGATCACAATAACCAACGAGTCGATAAT
Organism: Dione vanillae; assembly: GCA_037178615.1. Lineage (NCBI taxonomy): Eukaryota > Metazoa > Arthropoda > Insecta > Lepidoptera > Nymphalidae > Dione > Dione vanillae. Next base: position 1,714,512 of record JAZFAU010000030.1, read on the forward strand.
TTATCTATAAAACGTAAAATATAATTTTCCTTTGAAAATTTTTGTGAAGTAAGTAATATCCTTTTTCAATAAAATTACTTTGGTATCAGTTTCTTGGAATTTTCGACAGTATTATTTAGCGATATCAATTGCGTATTACACATTTAATTATTATCTGTCATCAATGATTATTGCAGCCGCGCCCTTAAGATCATATCTTAATACTTTTAGGTACAAAATTTTTGTAATGGTGCTATAGATTATATCTAAAGTTATAAAAAAATACTTATCTTTTATATAGAATCGGCAAACATTATTACGTTTCTAGGTATGCGTTTACACTGTCTTTATATATCGATGCAATATAAAAATAAGCCGAAATTGACACAATTATTTAATGTAATCGCTTATTTATACTGTTGTATATAATTACTGAACTATAACTAATTTCATTCAATAATGCTTCTTACTTAAAAGAATAGGAATTTTATTCTTTCTCGATTAAAACTTCAATGAACCATATATAATAAATATATGGTATATTGTATACACATATTTTCTCATTTAGTTTTCTAGATTTAGAGCTATACCTTCGATTTGTATATGATCTTCATGTTCATATAGTCAAAAAAAATTCTAACAAATCATCTCGTCGGTTTTAGCTCAATATATTAAAAAAAGATCTTTGTAAAATGATAATTAAAATTGACTTTTTAATGACATATTTCGTCATTAGATGACACAGCAATTTTTGTAACGTATGTAGGTAACACGGTGTTTGTTACCTCTTGGATTACTCCATGACTTTTAATATATTTTGAAAGACGTCATGGGGAAATTTATACGTTAAATGCTTTAAATATGAACATTTTCAAGAGAATTTATATTTAAATACAATTTGTGTTTATTTGTTTTGTTATTATACTAGTATTATTATTATAAATTTTTAATTATATTACAGTGATATTAATCTACTTATTTTTCTTTATTTTAAATAACACTTTTCACTTTTCTACAAGAACAAGTATCTAAAACAACCTAAAAGTCAGTTGCGGATGTCAAATGTCAGTTGCGGATTTACTAGCAGGTTGAGTTAGTTGTCTTAAGCGTAGGGCGAAGACATTTGAGGCTGCAATTTTATAGTCCAACTTATTGTTACTTTAAAAGAGTTAAAATTATTATTTATATATATATATATATATATATATATATATTATATATATATATATATATATATATATACATATATATATATATATATATATATATATATATATATATATATATATATATATATATATATATATATATATATATATATATATATATATATATATATATATATATATATATATATATATATATACCGCCTTATAAAAGAAGATTGCTTATATTTTTACATTTTCCAAATATTTTACACGAGGCAATAAACCTTGAAAATAAACAGATGCGACTGATCCATGTTATAAATGATAAAAGACTACATTGACTAGGCATATCTTAAGATAAAAATTGTTGTAATCGGACACTTATATTCTAAGTAGGTATCTCTTTCATTCAGGGCCCTGGATCTAATCAACTGAGACTATAATATATATTTTTCGATTTTCATTTTCTTCGCTCTGGAAAAGAGGCAAGGCGCGGCGTTGAGGCATTGAGTCTTAAGAAGAGGACTTAACACGTAATGCCTCTAAAAAGGCGGAAAGCAGGCACAGAGAAAGCAGGAACTAAGCAACGGAGTGTCTTAACACTAGGTTTATATGGTTCCTGCAGTTCCCAGTGCTGCCTACCCTGCAATATGCTAGATAAAGCCTGAAGCTAAAAAAATCAATTATTTATCAAAATGTAATCGATCACTCATATATAAAAGTGGTGGACTTAACAAATTTGGCTTCTTAAATTCATGTTTTTTACAACCATTGGTCTCCTAATAATAATGAATTTAATAGCACGATTAGTTTTATGCCTATCACTTACATGATTTCTTTATTTTTATCAATATTTCTATGTTCTAACTCGATAAATCTGTTTATTTGAAGGCCGATGTCACTTATCTCTAATCGCATCAATTGATATCAATATGGTATATCTAGCTCAAGGTATGCAGGTTTCTGGAAGTCAGTGTGTTAAAATTTATATATTACGATAATGATTTATCACATTACCTACACATATAATAAAATGTATACATATATAGTATATAATACCGTAGGTATTTTGAAAACCTAGGTATTACATTTAATATGAGTCATATAATTTTCTTTTTCAAATTGGATATGATTCGTGTTATTTAGTAAAACAACATTCACTGCGTCTTTAATAAACGAAATTAGTGGAACTGGGTAATATTTTCACTTGTCAATCATTAAAAGCTACAAAAAGCATACATATACATATAGCCCATTAGCTAGCCCACAAGGGCTAGCTAATGGGCTATATGTATATAAATATTAATAATATAAATATAATTCAAATAATCATCGTAGCTGATAATAATGATTTTGAAAATGGGCATTTCTTTTACAAAATCGTTATATTTACCACTCTTTTAAACTAGCACGTATGTACTAATATATCGAAACACACTTTGAAGTAGTTTCTAATTAAAAGCTTTTACTTCGCTTATATTTAAATATTTCATAAAGTTATATTTTCATATATGCAAAGAAGCTGCTAGGCTTAGGATCAAATTTAATATATAAATAAATTTGAAGTCATTATAATAAAAAAAAATACTTAATTTTAATTAATTTTAAAAATACATAACTTTAATATATGTGGTCGATTTATATGATGGCTTATGACGATATTTTTAATTACTTATTGACAAAGGTTATTAAAATATATGTACATCTATATTATATTATATAGGTTTAATATATGATATTTAAAATTGATATCGATATAGCAATTTTTAAAATAAAAACCAATTGAAGTCATAAAAAGCTGTTTTCGATAATAATTTTGAAAATGTTAATGGCCTTATAGTTGTTTTACTTTTATTGTTGTGTTCTTTTTAGCAGTTGTAATTAATTGTATGTACGTATTACCTAATACTGCATTTTATTCAGCTCTTTTAAACATTACTTCTATATGTATTTATTGAGAAATTTCTTTGTTTTTGATTTTTTAATTAAACTTAAATAAGTCAGTATGTTAATGAACTAAAATTTTATTCTACCTATTAACCACTACTTAAATAACACCAAAATATGCACGTCTTTGGCTGTAATTTATTAGTACAAAATGAAATAAAATTTTTAATAAGACACTTTAAATATTAAAAATGGTCCTTAATCAATCTTTAAAAATATGAAACAATCTTGTCGCATTATTATAAAATAACTTTACTATATATATATATATATATATATATATATATATATATATATATATATATATATATATATATATATATATATATATATATATACATATATATATATATATATATATATATACATATATATATATATATATATATATATATATATATATATATATATATATATATATATATATATATATATATATATATATATATATATATATATATATATATATATATACATATACATATATATATATATATATATATATATATATATATATATATATATATATATATATATATATATATATATATATATATATATATATATATATATACATATATATATATATATATATATATATATATATATATATATATATATATATATATATATATAATATATATATATATATATATATATATATATATATATATATATATATATATATATATATATATATATATATATATATATATATATATATATAAGATTTTACATTACTCTATTTATATATGTCACATAAGGTCATTGAACTCACCGAAAATCGCCAAAGCGATCGACATTATCCATTTTAATCAATTCATTTGCATATTAAATTAATTAGGCTACTATTTTAATTACAACCATCTATTAAACCAATTAATGTGTAATAACGCCATGTTCTTAACAACATAATAAGAATTACCTAATTCATCTAATTTATAAATCTCTCTCTTTAATTCCACATAATTACTTAGTCTAGAAGGCTGCTCGCAGACAGAGGGGGAGAGGGGAGGCTTGAGTAACACGGAACCCGTCAAACCTGCAAGTCGTAGCCCCTCCGCTTCTCGCGAAATGCCTTACACTGTGACAAAACAATTTAAACTCTATTACATAGCGTATTTAAGTTAATATTGCGTAATTATACCGAGATTTATCTTTCTATTCCTTTTACAGATCTCGACAAAATGGCTTTGCCACATTCAATATTCAATCTTGGTTGCTGAAGCCTTTGACATAAGTGCCTTATTAGTCTGGTCAGTGAGAACATCGTAAATACAGAATTAAGCTTTAAATATTATAGCACAAGGTGGAGAATGTTTTGAAATGTAAAATGTTTCTTGTTACTTTCTAAATTCGTTGTAGATAGTGCAAGACAAGTTTTGTGCTTCTCGGAATTGAAAATGCCGTCGTGTTGCTATGGCTGGATTTTTTTTCCAAAATTGAGTTGTTACGTTTGGAATTTTGAGAAAAACTTTTTTTTTGTTATTTCCTGTGTGTGTATGCTATTACCATTATGAAATATTTAAAAAAATCATAAACAAATACCGCAATTTATTATTTATCAAATAACGTATTTAATTTTTTTATTTATGAAGTCAGAGGCAACAAAACACCAGAAGCATGGCCAAAATTTATTATATTTTGTAAATAATTAATTTCACTGTATTCTCATATAGTCAAAAAAACATTTAAAATCATGAAAATATCAGCAAAAGACATTTACTTTTTTTTTAATTATTTAATTACTCTACTATCAAAGATGGCTGTATGCATCGAATCTTAAGTCGAGGTTCGGACAACTTTTAAAAGTGTCAGAAAAAGTAGCCGCCGAAAAAACTCGTGTAGCCAAGTGACGTTACGTTATGAGGTTATTTACCGAGCCTTCTGTTTGATATCCATTATTCAATATTAAATATTTTGTCTGCTGCGATTGGCGAGCGATGATTTATTTAAAAGTAAAAAAACTTCATTTATAGGATACTATTAAGTTGAACGTTAATATTGTTATATAGAAGAGTTAATATATCTGATTTGGGGATTATTTTATTGTAATATATAGTTATATTTAACAAACAGTAAGTTTTAAAATCGTTAATTTTTTTATGAATAATCATATGAAACGATTACTTTCATGAAGACGCTTCGTCTTTAACGCAACTTTTTATTTTATTAAAAATAATAACGTTAGATATTCATATAAGTTAAAGCTAAATAAAAATTAAGGGTAAAAAGGCATATAATAATAATGTCTAATCTACTTATCGGAGCTTTTTTAAAATAAGAACGTCTTCTTAGCATACAAATAACAAGGTATCATATAATTTCGCTAATATAGCGGTTTTAAGTACACATATACACAAAAGAATTTAAAGTCAAGGAAAAAGCTCTGCGAATGATGACTAAGATATTCCTGAAAGTTTACAAAACCACAAGCAATACAAGCAACAGCATGAGAATGATGAAAAGCTTACATCATTAAACTGAGTCACGTATGGACGCTTATAATAATTATAATTAAATACATTTTAAATTAACTGTTCTAAAATTGATAATAGTTCATATAAAACTAGAACCATTAACCACAATATATATATATATATATATATATATATATATATATATATATATATATATATATATATATATATATATATATATATATATATATATATATATATATATATATATATATATATATATATATATATATATATATATATATATATATATATATATATATATATATATATATATATATATATATATATATATATGTATATATTTTCGCTTCACGCTTTATCCCGCACATGGCAGGGTAGGCAGAGGGAACTGCAGATAACGTGGGAACCTAGTGTTAATACACTCTTTATAATCAGACAATATTTATTACGTCTCGTAAAGTGAATAATAGAGAATAGTGATATAAAGTGGGAAATTGTATTTTATTATGAATTCTTCTTGCTATGTTGTCTTGATAAACACTTGGTTTTCAAGAGACAAGGAGTTAAGAGACAACGAAGTTCACTTTTTAAAATTATTGTTTAAATGTTTTTATTTCCTTAGTATGTTAATAATACTATCAATTGACATTAAATAAAATAAGTAGATTTTTTTCTGTAAGACTTGCTGTTTTAATAAAAATTTAAAAAAAAAACATGTTTTTATTCTATGCTTTATCATAATATATTGAATATTCCCACCAATTTTCAGCTGGATGCGAATTTTTATAATCTCAGAGTAGAACAGAGATTAAATTGACCGGACTATAAAAGCTTTCTAAGCTTTTTCAGTCTTTCAACCGGAAAGGTCAACTTCCGGTAACGGAAAATCTTTATATACCTCTCAGCATGGTACAAAATATGAAGATTATAGACAATGTGACAATTTTAATAACATCAAGATATAAATTATGTAAATATATATGTAAATATATATTTAAAACAAATTATAACCTTTATAACTTTGTTTATTGTTTCGGTGTAAAGATAACACACATACCTATGCTATCATTTACACTAGCGTGCTGTAATTATCCTTAAGAGTATATTTTGCGAGTTAGTATCGAATCTCGTTGTGTAAGAATTTTTTAGAAAATTTAAATTTGATCGTCTACGACCTATGTGATGAAATATGAGATCATGAATTTGCACAATTTTCAATTTTAAATACTTTAAAGTCATGTTTACTACGTTTAAGGCTGTAGGGGTTCACGTGGCCTAAGGTTTAATTTTTTTTTATTTAATGTATGGTTGTTGACTTGGCTTAAGACTAGGAATGCCATGAATAGCCAATGCCAATGACATATCAAATATTGATGGCAGCCATCTGATGATAGGACACAAAGAATATATGTGACTGGAAGTGGATGTGATCTATGAAGCTAACGGTGTTAAAGACCTTGGCAGTGCTTGGCCGTTGGCCGATCAGTCTTGGATCTATTATGTCAAAACAAAAGTCATTATGTCAAAAAAGTATGCTCGAGTCTGGAGGCATAGGCGATGATGTCAAATGGGTTTAAAAAAAGGTTGAGAGGTTACTAGTGTAGCATCAATATATCGCTCAAGCTAATGTGGCATATAATAGTAGCGGGCAGCACTATCTCATGGCCTAATCTCATAGCTTCATTTAAAGTTCCAAAAGAACCGTCATCTAATGTCATCTAAGAACTAAGTCGAAAAGAATTGTAATATATTTGTTCCTCGAGTTTGACCTAAGAAAGTGATGACTAGATGTTGTCATGTAGAAAAAGGGAGCTAAATGTCAAAACACTAACCTCTTGAGGATACTATATACCGCGCTAAGTGGAGTAGGTTGTAGATTAAGTCAGTCTATCAATTAAATGGGACAGTTAGGAGTAGTATCTAACAGGTTTTTCTTTAATTACTGAAAAATAACGCACTAATGTGTTAGTAAATTTTGATTCTGTTATACGATATGTATGCGTGAGCCAGAGCATGCGTCTTTACGTTTTGTTTTATTTTTTCCCAGAATATTTATAGTAGCATCTCATTAACAAGCAATTTGTAATTTGTAGAATTGAACTCTAATTTAAGAGTAACCTCTTAAATGTTATTTAATGTTCTAAGTAATTTTCTAATAATTTTGTTCCTAAATAATAAACTTCACTTTTTGTTTACATAAAATTTAGTATTTCAATTAAGTAAATTTAGGAAACACTGTAGTGGGTTCAAATGTCATTTAGGTATTTATATAAGTTATATAGATGAGAACATCATGTATTATTGTAATTGGAGCTTCTGGTTGTAAACGATGGTGAGGAATTCGATTCTTACTACAACAAATACAGTATATTAAAATTAGTCACATTTTTCAGTAAATCCGGTGTTGATTTCCGCCATTCAAAATTCTCGAACATTAGTTGGAAAATGTCTTAAAACAAGCTTTTTTCTAAGGGAAAAGAAATGTGAAATTAAAAATCATAACTTTTCTAATCATTCCACACTAGATAACTGTGATATAACGACAATAAGCTTCATGACGATGCAGTGTCAGGATTTCCTTGTTCACAAAAGGAATGTCTGTCAAAAGGAAAGGAAGTCTGAATGCGTCACATTGTTATCATATAAACGCGTCACGACGAGTGAGTCCGTGACGAGTCCTTGAATTTCTTTATCTACTGCGTCATGTGAAATAAGTAGAGAGAATTTACATTTTCTGTTTTTAAACCCATTTTGAATTTTGAAGGTTTTAGACATGGGTGGCGTATTTTAACGCTGCATTTTTCCAACCAGTTATCACCTTAAATAATTTTTATATATATTTAACATATCGCCTCGTAAAATTAGCCCTATTACTTGTGGAAATATTTTTAATCTGTTCCATAATTATGTTATATATAATTATTGCAACAAATATTTATAGCATAATAAGTATTTCCTATTATTTCGTGGTAATTCTTACAATTAGTAATTATATATAAATAGAAAATATTAATGATTTAATTGCCACCGACTGTGACTAAGTATAGTGCTCTGTTAGACGTCTGTGAAATGCATACGCTATATTATTCGCATAGGGAGAGAGAAACTAGTGTTAAGACACTCCGTTATTTACTTTCTATCGTCGAGATATTGTATGAAAAGTGTCGGAACTTAACACCGCCCTTGTGCTTGTTCGAGCAGGAAAATGAAAATACTGTAACAATTGGGAATCGAACTCATATTTATTGCATTTTTAGTCAGACGTGCTCGTCTGAGGGATAGCCATAGCACCGCGGTCACCTCTACTTATTTAAATTTATATAAAACCAAAGAAAAAGACATTATAAACTTTATAACCAATTACATTAACATTTAAGTGTTAAATCAATGACAAGATGAAGTAAAAAAGACAATTTTATTCATTTTAACATTTTGATATACGCTTGAGAATTTAATTATTTAATATTTAACGAGTACAACACATCTCGGAAATTTATACGATTACCAAAGAAATAAAATCCACTTAAGAAGGGCACTGGGGTCATTAGATAAAGTATCGTAAGTAACCAGAGATAACAGTATGGAGTGCGTTACATTATTGTGTACGAGTTTTTAATAGGTTGAGGTACGTAGTATGTTTAATTAAGCTTGAAAAAATTGCAGTACAGTAGAGTTTGGCTTACGGTGACAAATCTTTCAATGAAATCAAAATTTTTATGTATTGTTGGTCTATTGGTTGGTGTATAGTTTATATTAAGTAAAGGAAGTGTAACAAACATACATTTTTGAACACATTAACACCAGATATAGTATGCCACTTTAACATATTTTTAATATGTATATATTTAAGTGTATTTTACAAATATTCAATACTAGCGGTTTTACCTACGTGGTGAAAAAAAAAAATAAGTGTTCCTACCACAGATACAGTGGATTACATCAAAATATATAGGCTATACGAACCTATTGCTCTTGAAAATGGACTATATAATTTAAAAAATAAATTTAAAATTTAAAATGGCAGTTCCTGAGATTGCTACGATTAAATAAAACAAAATCTTCAACCTTATAATATTAATGTAAAACATCTTTAATACTTAACATAAATATGTGAGGTGAGAAAAAAATGAAATTAAATGTCAATTCCACAATTATATTGAAAATGAAGTCAGTAATGTCAGTAGAATAACAGTAAATGCAATACCTGTACAGTACGAGCATTATTAAGAGAGACCACTTGAACCGGACGAAAGGTCAAATATTTATGTATTGTATCATTGGCATGGTTGTCACTATGCTATAACCACGTCAGGGCCAAGAATTAATATGTTTATTTTATTAACTTATTTATTATTCGGCATTAAGTTCGTCTGAGGACAGTCGTGGCGCAGATGTACAGCGTTTGTCTGTAAAGGCGAGGGCTTGTGGGTTCGTGGTGGATGGGTTATTTTATTTCTACTTCTACCCTGCAACTAGGCAAGCCCGGCGTTGAGTTCCGCCACTCAACACGCAATACCTCGGAAGACGGAAGCGGGGAACGGAGTGCCTTAACATTAGGTTCTCACGGTTTCTGCCTACACTGCTATAAGTACGATAAAGCGTTAAGAGAATTTAATTAATTTAATTTTTAAGATTTAAAAAAAGCAGGTTGTGGAGTACATCAAGCCGGGTTATGCTGTTTTAATATAAATTTTTAATATTTATTATAAATAATTATTATTATTTTAGTTTTAGCAGCCCTATTTGCACAGTCGTTGTGTATCACCGCGATGCAGATGCTCGTATTGAAGACTTTCTTTGTGAGGTAATTAAAGGCAGTGATGTCATTCCACTTTACTTTTATTTACCTCTATAACATGTATGTATGTATATATATATATATATATATATATATATATATATATATATATATATATATATATATATATATATATATATATATATATATATATATATATATATATATATATATATATATATATATATATATATATATATATATATATATATATATATATATATATATATATATATATATATATATATATATATATATATATATATATATATATATATATATATATATATATATATATATATATATATATATTTTAGCTTCACGCTTTAAGCGGGGACGGAGAAGGAATTAAGCAACGGAGTGTCTTAACACTAGGTTCTTATGGTTTCTGCAGTTCTCGCTGCCTACCCTGCTTTGCGTGGGATAAAGCGTAAAGCATATTTAATTTAATTAAATATTTATTTTGTATCTATTTATTTTATAAAGAAATAAAAATATATTTATCTATTAAGGTCAAGGTTGCTATAAATTATTTAATCCCTCTTTCATGAACATCTGTGTTGGTAATCAAGTTGTCACTTACTTTGTTATTTACTTTTTGATATTAAGTGTGTGGTATTCTGATAGTATGTTGTTAAAAATCATATGTTGATACAATTGCCACATTTTATATACATATTGACTTAATGAGAATTGATTTTATAATACTTATAAACAAAATCCAATTTTTAGAGTTCCCTCCAACCTTTTTCAAAAGGAAAAAATACTATAAATTCGTTTTTTGTCATGAAATTGTTCAATATATAATGAAAAATTATTTGAAATTTACAACCACATTATTAGTATCAGTGAGATTATTTTTACAAAAAATTTAGTAATTTTGATTTTGCATAAATTAAGAAACTAGAATCCAACCAATTTTGAATTTAAAAAAATATAGTGATGTACTCATATGATTAAATGAAATTAGTATATGCATAATAGCATACTATAAAACATAATATGTAAAACAAACTATCTAATTAGGAACTTGGAGAACGGTAGTTATTTTTATTTAAATATTGCAACACTAAGACTCTTGGTACATTATTTAATTTAAAATAATTTTACCTTAACTTTAACATCGAATTATCTTCTGTGGTTAATACAGACGAAAAGAATTTTGTTAATAAGAATTGTCTTACATATTTTTCTTTATTCATTATCTCTTACAGAGGTCTAATCTGCTAAATTCTAAACATACAATGATAACTATCAATATATACAACTCATACACTGTATTGGAATGTGTTACGCAAACTACATCAGCCACAATGAATGCAACTCAAAGTCAAATCGTATGACCCGATAAAAGAGCTCAATTTATTCTCATTATAGAAAACGTTCTGTAAGATTAAGTAGTAAATTAGCTGTCCCTTTCGTTTCATACATATTGTTTTTTTATGTATTAACGGAGAAAGCAGGGACTAAGCAACGAAGTGTCTTAACACTAGATTCCCACGGTCCATGCAGTTCCCTCTGCCTACCCTGCCATGTGCGGGATAAAGCATGAAGCTAAAAAAAACTAGTTAGCTTAGTGTTAGTTTCGAGGCATTGGCAGGCGTGTTGAGTGGCGAAACTCAACGCCACGCTTTTGCCTAGTTGCTAGAGCGCAGAAAATGGAAATAGAAAAATCCATCTTCCCCGACTGGGAATCGAACCCAGAAACCGTCGCGTTGCAGGCAGACGTTGCCCCTCTGCGCCACGACGGTCCTCTATTTATATTTAATTTATGCAATGTATAAAATTCCACCACTCAACACGCAATGCCTCGAAAAAGGCGGAAAGCGGGGACGAAGCAATGAAGTGCTTTAAAACTAGGTTCCTATGGTTCCTGCAGTACCTTGACATGTGCGGGATAAAACCTGAAGCGGGTATTATAAATTAAAATAATAAAACAACAAGAATTATGAACAAAATATTAAGTCAGATCCATCATGCTAGAAACTTAATTGTCTCTGGTTTCAATTATTTATTTCATTAATTTTTTACAATGAAATTTTAAATCATTTTGTAATATGTCTATACATCATATATCAATTGCTTTTATTAGTTCGGATATGATATTTAAAATACCAGCTGTAAGCTGTAGTATATTACATTATTTATATAAATTCCACATGGAATCTCGAAAGTCACCTCTTTTAGTGTTCGCTCGATTTCGCACTACGGCGGTCCTCAATTAATATTGTGTAAAATAACTATATAACCGTCGTGGCGCGGAGGCGTAGCGTCTACCTGTAAACCCGACGTTTTGTGGGTTCGATTCCCATTTGGAGAAGATAGATTTTTCTATTTCCATCCATATTTCATCGCTTTGGAAACTAGGCAAAGTGCGGCGTTGAGTTCCGCCCGTCAGCACGCAATGCCTCGAAAACGGCGGAAAGCGGGGACGGAGAAAGCAAGGATTAAAGCAACGGAGTGTCTTAACACTAGGTTCCTGTGGTTCCTGCAGTTCTCTCTAGGGTAAGCACCCTCCCATGTGCAGGATAAAGCGTGAAGCTAAAAAAAAGGTAAAAAATAAGTCTTTCAAAAATGTAGTTCAATTTTGTTAAATAATTTTCTTCGAAGTGTGGTGTTATAGTTTAATTTGATCAAGTTTTTTTGTTATAACAATTTATCTAGAAAATTGTCGTCACTGTGTTGTGGAAAAGAAAATAAATATAAATTTTATAGTAAATAATAAAAAGAAATATAGCTGGTATTCATATTTCCAGTAGTTCTTCAGTCTCGGGCCAGGTCAAGCGTAGGCAGACTAGCAACCTGAAACCTATCAACGACTCTCATTAAAAGCAGTTATCTCGAAGATAGATCGGCAAGGCCAAAGCAATTGCCGCTTCCCGCAGGACCCCAGCCAATTAGGTGTAACGATAACATAGTGTACACGATTTACTTATTACGTGGGACAAATACAGATAATATTAGTAAAGATAAATAATAATAATAAATTATCTGTATTAATGAGACAGAAACAGAAATATAAATCAAAATTAATTAAAAAAAATAAAGGTTATTTGTCATAGAAATGTCAATATTGTAGTTTAACATTTAAACGTATTTTATAGTTTTAAACAAATTTTTAGAATAAAAGATATTTTATAAATGCTAAGAAAATGGTCACGCGCGACTTGGTATATTTAGATATCAACACAGCGTAGGTTTTCGTCGTAAATCAATGACAGTATTTTATTAATCTTCCTGTATCTTTATATTCTTTTTGTTATTATGGCGTATACATTTGATTCTTACTGTTTTTTTCTTTTTTAACGCTTTATACTGTATGTACTCAACGCTGAACTTAGTCCTGACAAAATAATATATGTAATTTTTAGCACTGAGTAGTAATGGAACTCACGAGCATCGCGCTTAAAGTCAAAAAGCTTATATCCTTATTTCTTAAATAATGTAAAATGTATTGGTAAAAGTCGTGGCTGCGCACTGTCGTACGTAATACTTGCACTAGATTTCGATCTAAGCCTTCAGTTATTATGTAAATAACATTATTACAATCAAAATTCGACAATTTTGTACTTTGTTTTGTTCAACCCGAGCTATATTTTTCTTGACTATGGAGTTATTTACCCGAATATAAACACAATACTCATAGACATCCCGATAAATTGTATCAGTGTTTTTAATAAGTTAATGATTTAATTATCTGTGTTTTTAATAAACTTTAATCTTTAAAAATATAGTTTCCTTAATATACACTATACCGACATACAATCATATAATCATTGTACCGAATATTTTATTTTTTTATCATATTTTTTCTATATTTTTAGACGAACATTGTTATTGCAGCAAGAATAGACAGGAAAGAGGTGGAAATTCAGAAATTCAACATTCCTAAAGATATTATCAAATAATTGCTTGGTTTTTAAAACTGTTTATTTAAACAAATCGTTGAAATATTCGATCCATTAAAATAGAAACCTGAAACCGTCGTCGTCTATAGGTATGAGACTATCACTATATTTTTTTAAATTAACTGTAATAATTCGAAGCAAGAGGCGCAGCGTCTGCCTGTAAAGCGACTGTTTCTGGGTTCAATTCTCATTCAGGGAGGATGGATTTTTTCATTTACATTGTCTTCAACCTATGCAACCTATGCAAACGCGGCTTTGAGTTCCGCCACTTAATGCGCAATGTCTCGAAAGGAGGAAAGTGGAGAATGGAGTGTCTTAACACTAGGTTTCCACGGTTTCTGCAGATCTCTGTAACTACCATGCTGTGAGCGGTATAGAGCATAAATCTACAGTGAAGTTATAATTAAAGCGACATTTTTGTGTACCAAGACATCGTGTTTTAAATTATCAAACATGATTACGTAAGACAGTTCGCGTGTCATGTTTAATTAGCTCGGTTATAATCTATATCGAGTTTCACAGTTAACTAATGTATCAATTAGGGCGTATTTGTTTCACAATGACTGAAACGACCATTGTTTTTACGCTTTTTTAATGAGTTGCAATAAATACTTTTTGTCATTGTGTTAATATTTTTTTTATATTGTTGTTTTTTTTTTTAATTTTATATGTAATAAAATATTTTCTTTAACTATTTATACTTTTATTAAAATATGACTAACTAATCAGTTCAACATTAAGTTCTGTCGCCCAAAACACCATGTCTTAAATCTAGGCAAAAATTGGGGAACAGCTCTAACTGTAAGTTTTTTGTCCACTGCTATATGCGGATAATAACGTAAGCATAGTATTTATTTATTAACAAATATGTATTTCGTCATTCATGAATAAGCTTTTATGAACATATTTTCTACTTCCAAAGAGAAATTCATTTGACCAGTTGCTATTGATATACGAATTATTTACGAGCAGAATTGTACAGAGATTTGGCGTCAAATATAAAGTAGCAGTAAGCGTATTATTTTTATAATGAAAATAAAAATAATTTTATCTCTCATCGTTTTATTATTAAGTTTCAATTAAATATGTATAGAATATCATCATGTAGTAAATCAGAAGGAGCACGATATCGAATTAAGTGCTCAGGTAAATTAACGGTCTTAGGCTTACAACTTAACAACAACGAACGAACGACCGGCAACGATCTCAGGCCTTTGAAAATTTCAAGTTATTGTAAAAATTTAAAAAATATTGTATTGTGGTACAATGACAAAGTAAATATTTAAACAAAGCATTCATTTGTTCGGCCCTAACTGTTTTAATAATAAGCTACTAAAACATTATTATTTATTTATTTTGACCTTTTTACATCTTCTGGTGAAGAAATAGTTCTTACGACTAGGTTCTTTATGAAATTTAGTATGACATGATCTAAATAGTCATACAGCTAGCTTTTTGTACATAATTGAAAAACTTCCAGTCGTGGCATAATAGAACAACGTCTGACGTCAACTTCTAAAGAGAAATTTATTGAACTAGATACTTAAAATCCTTAATATTGCCATTTTCGCATGCTTTAGAGTATTTTTAACTGAAAAAAATTATATTATATTTATACAAGTAGATAGTATTGATTAAAAGAAATCGAAATCGTAGAATTTCCAGCATATAACAACATAATCAAAATCGATCTAGTTAAATATATAATGGTGTGAACCGAACACAATTACGAGATGATGAATGTCCATGAGTCACGGCGCAGGTAGACCAAGCCTGTCCAGTTTTTTTGCCCCTTCCTTTAGAGTTGTGACTTATATGTCGATATACCACACATTTTGGGCAGAGTGTTATATTCTTTATTTATCGATATTTAGGTATAACTTGAACATTTATTTGCCACTTATCGTAAACGTTATCTGCAACTAAAGCCGCATTGTTTTATCAAATTATTGGATTGAGTGCATTTTACTTTACTGATGAAAAATGGAGTATAAATTTACGTATGTATATTTTATAAAAGAAGCAAAAATAATAAGAAATGTTGTTTCTACATAAATAAAAAGATATATTAAAAATTATCAATATTATACTAAATCTCACTAAATCCCAATAAAACTTCAAATCACAGCAAAATAGTCAATTAATAATATGTACCATAATTAATTACATTATTAATGTAAATGTCGTGTAATTTATAACATACATTATTTTCCTCAACACCAAATTGAATTTTAATTAATTTTATTTCAATGTTGTCCTATAGAGTACATATATATATATATACATATATATATATATATATATATATATATATATATATATATATATATATATATATATATATATATATATATATATATATATATATATATATATATATATATATATATATATATATATATATATATATATATATATATATATATATATATATATATATATATATATATATATATATATATATATATATATATATATATATATATATATATATATATATATATATATATATACACATACATACATACATACATATCTTCACGCTCTATCCCTAGCGGGGTAGTCAGAGAGAACGGAGCGCCAAACGCTGCGGTCCCTGCATACCTCTTTCGCCTCGTCCACTGTCATTAACCTCTTCATGCATGCTCTCCGGGGAGTCCTCATGCTTTTTACGTGACCTTCCTCCAGTATCTTCGATACTGTGTTTTCGAAAGTCAACCGAGGTCTCCCCTTACCTCTCTTACCACACACTTTTCCATCGTATATCTTTTTTACCATTCTTTCGTCACTCATTCTTTCGACGTGCCCAAACCACCTGAGCACGTTCTTCTTCATTCTTACTGTGACATCCTCGCTGGTACCTACCATCCTGTGTACCTCTTCGTTGCGGATTCGGTCAGCTAAGCTGACTCCGCATATCCTTCGAAGAGATCGCATCTCCACAGCATTCATCTTTCTTTCATTCTTCTTCTGTAATACCCACGTTTCACTGCCATATAACAGCGTCGGAACCAAAACTGCATTGTGTACGGCCAAACGTGCAGCGATGCTGACGTTCTGCCGTCTCAACAACGCAGCTAAGGCACCGTTCATTCTGTTACCGGCAGCAACACGTCTTTCCACATCCATTTCGTATCTACCATCTCTACTTAACATACTTCCCAAGTATACTACTTCATTCACTTGTTCTAATAAATTTCCATTCACGAAAATCTTGCAATCTGTCCTTTCCTCGTCTCTTTCAAATACCAGAACCTTTGTCTTACTTGCATTCAGGCTTAGACCATTAGTTTCACACCCGTCTTTCAGAATGGTGACCAATGCCTGCAACTCGCTTTCTGATGATGCAATAAGCACTGCATCATCTGCGTACAACAAGCAATTTACCTTCAAGTCACCCACTTTTACACCCATATCAAGTCACCCACTTTTATATATATATATATTATTTTTCGTTTCGTCGATTTCAAATGTTTATATATTTTGAATGATCTCATTATTATGTGCCAAACAATTATAAATTGTTGGTAGCACTTGAATTACTTGACCATAATATAGTATGTTTAAATGTAAATATCACATATTTTTGAAGTTTCTGCCAAGTCTTTGTCATCACCACTTCATTACCATCCGTCACGGTCATCACCAATTGATCACGATCATTATTTAAGACGAGAAGTGTGTTTTTACAAATTAATTATTATGTATGTCATATATATATATATATATATATATATATATATATATATATATATATATATATATATATATATATATATATATATATATATATATATATATATATATATATATATATATATATATATATATATATATATATATATATATATATATATATATATATATATATATATATATATATATATATATATATATATATGTGTGTGTAACTAAATGTGCATATTTAAATATCTTTCATTGTTTCATAAAAAACTAAAAAAATAATAATAGACAAGGTAAGGTATAATATTTAAACGACATTAGGTACTGGACAAGTGACGCGCTCGATTTCTTCGTATACCATTTGTTATGCAAGCAACATCGTGATTTTCGTGAGTTGTGGAGTGCTTGGAACAAATGTTACATGAATGTTTTAAGATATTGTTACATCATTAAAAAAATAGCAGACTCTTTGCTTAGTACGTGGCTGAATAGGTGTTGATGAAAGTGCATTTAAACTAGTACGGAATACTGTTGGTCACGTATATTATATTTATCATTGGCCCCTAATCTGGGAATCACACAAAAAAAATGAAACACACAAGAATCTAACGACTAACTTCAAGAATTAAATTGACAGAATCGAAATAAGTCAGTATTTTATTCAAGTTGCCAGTAAGCGAAACATTTCTTACCCTTACATTGCCAAATATTGTGATGCCAAGTACCTAATTATGTGTCAGGATTCTTGCGTCAGATTTTGTATTTGTTCTTTTTGTGCTTCCTTAGTTACATTACTGAATATATGAGATTGTGACTAAATTTATAATAAATATTACTTAAGGCAGAAGTAATTATGAAGAAATCAGAGGCCAAAAGCGACATTGGAACTAAATGACGTATTGCTGAGCTTTCTTTGTTTGCAATGCAAAGATGTCAAAGAGATGTCAAAAAAACATTTAATAAATAAATAAACAAATAAACATTTGTTAGGTAAACTACTTACATCATTATATCATAGTAACTTTACCCTTGTTATTGATTCAACATTAAACGAAACCTCAAGTATTGGTTTCCGCATATCGATTTCTGAGCTTAAATCGATATTCAGTACAAGCATCACTATTCGCGCGTAAACGTAGTAGTCTTGTCTACTTTCCTAACGGGCTATCTTTTCTCTCTTTCTAGCTAACAGTATTTTACTCTCCGTCTCTTTCTTGCGTAGGAGTAGCCCTTTTGGGCACATCAAAAAGTCAAGGTGGGATTTGGCCCTAAGATTTTTGACCATGGACATGATAGCGGACTCCAAAATAGAGACTATTCTTAAAATATTGTTTACATTAATAAAAAGAAATGAATGCATTTAATTCTCAATAAAGATTAAAAATTGAGTAAAATTCATATACGTAACTATGTCTAAAAAATATTGGAAAATGAAACCATTAAGTCAGATCGTTAAGGTATCTTTGGCTATCTCAAACTTGTACATTTATCATACAATGGATACTTATTCATTATTACATCATATAAAAGGAAATATATTTCAAAAATCAAATATATGCAAATTATTTATTCTTAACGCAACATTTTAGTATGTTTCAAAAGTAGTAAATTACTTTGAATTTATTATTTTTTTAGCTAAAGATCGGATATGGATGGGTTGCTATGCGCTTCTTTAGACATAAAATTAGTTATACTGGTTTGCTATGCATCTGTTATGGGAATTAGAATTTTATAGGACCTAAGTTGAGAGCAACGCGATATGAATATTAAATAACAGATTAAAAACTTTAGACAAACCATGTCAAAAATGGCGGATCGTGGTATTTTTTTATGAATCTTTGCATCATGTTTTGGCAATAAAGATTTTTATTATTTCGTAAGATTTAAATGTTTATGTTGCATACCTGAACTATGCATAAAAATATATGTAATTGAGTATCTCACTGTGAATTAATTACAATTTTAGCATAGAAAGAGAACAGAATGTAAAAATAGCTGAAATTTCATACATTATCTGTCATCGAAGCGGTTTCGACATTTCTATCACGATACTATTGCTGTACATTTCATGGAGTGACAGGTTTACTCGTGTGTTGAAGGAATTCCAAATTCTCAATGCCTTTCGAATTTTCAATACCTCGTTGATGTCCGTGTGAAAGTTTAATCTGGTTTTTGAACACTATACATATGCTATATAAAACTATTACATAAAAAACCTCCACAACTGTACTCAGAAACGAGATTTAATTTTTAATTGATTTTAAATCGCTACATTAGTACTGATCAGTATCAATTTGACGCCATTTAAACACTCTATAAAAATGTTTACATACAACGTTTTAGGAATTTTATTGCCACTATTATTTATTTGCATACATGCATGTAAACAATGTCTTTCAAACCTTATTTGTTTAAGCTCTTATCATTTTAATTGGTCTATTACGTTCTATAATAAATTAAATTTAAATACATATCTATTAATTATTATTTCTTTAAACTGTAAACAAGCAAAAGTTCAACTAATTATATATTATTACAAGGATAAATAGACCAAAATACAAATTTCAGATACGTCCATATAACTTAGGGGTCTATCTTTTAGTGTACGTGTATTGTTACGTCATAAGAACACTAAATGCGTGTGTGTGTCAGTCAGGTCAAACTGTGGTCAGATTCGAGACTGGACTTTGTCGGCCATATTATGATCTAGGATTTAATATCTTCATCTTATTAATAAATAATAAATAGTTAAAAATGATTCACTAAAGAAAGCGGTTCTAGCAATATTGTATAATGCATAGGGAAAAAAAAGTTTATGTTCTAGAGTTGAGGTAAATTTATTTGGAAATTGTTATAGAAACTTATTTAAGTGGAAACTTTTTTCTTTGGTATACAGAAATAATGCTTAAAAGACCATTATTTATGTCATTTTTTTAATTTATATAAATTATAACGCTGACTAAAAAAAAAATAACAAAAAAATTATAATGTAAAGTAAGTCGTGTAATGTAGTCTGTAATTATATTTTCGCAAGCTTTCGCGTCAGTTACCGTTATAACAGGCTTATGGATGTATCATTTAAAATAACGTTAAATAGAGTTATAACAAAAGCGCAATGAGATATATTAATTATTATTGAAATTTGTTTACAGTTTAATTTGATTAAATTAAATTGTAAAAAATAAGATTTTTTTACTAAATAAATACCATTATTGTCAGGTTTTATTAAAAAAATCTTATCCTATCCTAATTTAGAGACATAATTTCTAAGCCAATCACATAAATATTGAACAATAGAAAAAAATCAATTAAAGTTATTTTTCCAATATAAATATATTTTTATTAGCTTTACGCTTTATCCTGCTTGTAGCAGGGTAGACAGAAAGAACCGCAAGAACCGTGGGAACCTAGTGTTAAGACACTCCATTTCCAGTTTTCCGGTATTATATGAAATTGTGTGCTGAGTGGCGGAACTCAACGCCGCGCTTGCCTAGCTGCCAGAGCTAAGAAAATGGAAAGAAAAAATCCATCTTCCCCAAGTGGGAATTGAACCCACAAACCGTCGCGTTGACAGGTTATCATATATTAATTATTGTACATAAAAATTCAGTCGCAACGTTTTCCAACAGGGTCGCAACGAAGAATGCAGTCGCGCTGGCTCCGAACGCACACATCGACCTACTAATTTACGTACTATTGTGTGAACTACCATTGTACCTGGACTAGGGTATTTGTATTATATGGTCTTTTATGTATCTACCGCATGTAACAGTCCTAGTTTATCTACTTACAGAGTAATTAAATTCTCCTTTCTCCGCTCTCCGTTCAACGTTACGATTGCTTTAAGGTAGAAAATAACGTCAAGCTTTATGCTCTCAGAACTAAATATGTCTGTATATTGAGCCATGAAGAAGAAAATTTGTATATAATACGATATATACGTGTAAAATATCAAAATACAAGGAAAGATAGACATGTTCACAACACAAAATTCGTTTACATCATTTTAGATTTAAATCTAAATTGTAAATATATTTAGATATTCTTTTAAATTACTTAAAGATAATGTTTGAATCACTTAAAACTCGAAACTTCTTAGTTATACAATAAAAATATTTATTATTGCAATATTAGATATATATATTTTTTTAACAGCAGTAGAAATCGAATCGAAATCTACCATAATCCTTACAGCAACATAGAATTGGCATATTATAGTCAATTACCGTTATTGGGGACTGTCGTGGCGCAAAGGCATGGCGTCTACCTGTAACGCAACGTAGTGGGTTGTGGGTTCCATTTCCACTTGGGCAAGATGGATTATTCTATTTCTATTTTCTTCGCTATGAAAACTAGGCAAAGTGTGGTGTTGAGTTCCGCCACTAAACACGCAATGTCTTAACACTAGGTTCGTATGGTTCCTGCAGTTCCCTTTGCCTACTCTGCCATGTGCGGGATAAAGCGTGAAGCTAAAAAAAATAGTCAATTAAGTTAAAAGATCTAGAATCGTCAAGATCCTTGGAGAAGGCTTGTCTTTCAGTTGACTAAACCACTTACAAGTGTCCATCATGAGTCTTCTTCGTTCATCTCCTAAGATGAACGGAGAAGATAAAAAAACACTTTAAACGACTTTTAAGTGACTTTATACATTAGTAACGTCAATTCTGTAAGTAGTTGTAACTTGTGAGACACACATTTGCATTTTTTATTGCAACCAATGAATTTTTAAAAATTGGATACCGTTCGTTGTTACAAATTATTCCGGGAAGGAATATTATGACATTGTGTAAATAATGGTACCTTCAAGTAATTTATAAAAGGGTTTTTTAAACTTAAATCTAAATTATTTAATAAAAGTAATCGAGATAACTTAATTATATTGTCACATTTTTATTTTGTGGTAGGCTAAACTTAACGTCAATAAATTATATTTAAAATTTTATATATTGTGTGTATTAAGATATAGTATTTTCGTAAATATATTATTACATATAAAACGTTAACATAATATACGTAACATATTAAAAGTTAACTTTATACATTGTATATGTATAATTCATACGTCATTCGTTTCAGAAAATACCAGTTTGTTGAGTCACAGTCGTTATGCATATTTTTGGTGAAGCAAGAAATTAATCATACACTAATCTTCATACTGTCTTGACGGCACAGCAGCATTCTCATTGGAGGCCATTGTTTATGGCTCTTTCCTTTTTTGATAAGATTCATTTGTTACACTACATGCCTTTAAAATCAGCATCTGGAAAATAGGTGTTTTCTTTGAGAAAAATATGTATAAGTAAACATTTATGAATATCATATAAAAAAACAGCGGGGACGAAGTAAGCAAGTTTTTTTTTTTAGCTTCACGCTTTTATCCCGCATATTGCAGGCTAGGCAGAGGGAACTGCAGGAACCATATGAACCTAGTGTTAAGACATTGTTGCTTTCTCCATCCTCGCTTTCCGCCTTTTTCGAGGCATTGCGTGTTAAGTGGAGGAACTCAACGCCTTGCTTTGTCTAGTTTTCCAGAGCTAAGAAAATGGAAATAGAAAAATTAATCTTCTCCGAATGGGAATCGATCCCTCAAACTGTCGCGTTTACAGGCAGACGTTTCGCCTCTGCGTCACGAAATTCATGAGGACCGCCTCATGAATTGAATTAGTCAAGTTAAAATGAATGTTTCTTGTGTCACTGAGATAAGCACAAAAAACAAGTTATAGTTACATTAATTTGTAGTGTGATAAATCATATTTTCCATGAAACAGTGAAGTGTAATGTTGTCATACATATAATAAACATACATACATATATACAAGCTATACGCTTTACCTACTCACCTACCTCTTTCGCTTTGTCCATTGTTAACTTTTTCATACTTTGTTCGCCTTTCTGCTGGTCTGCAGCTTATTACTCGACCTTCGTGTTACTTTAAAATGATAACTTATACTTATTCTGTAGTTAAAAAACTGTCATATATATGTTTGACGGTGCTTTACCCAAGTAAGTCTTAGTTTAATTTCTTAAATATCTCAAGATACAATAGCTTAAATTAGGAACAGCGTTCAACATTATAATGACAATTGGTCATACTTTAAGCTATGTATTTCTGAAAAAAAAAATAAAGAGGTAGTATATTTAAAAAAAAGTAAATGTCAAAGACAGAAATATAAAAACATTACATGGAACATTTAAACATAATTATTTTGTATCTGTTCTAGCTGGAAACAAAAGAAGAAAGGAAATTCAGCATAAGGATGAGATTATACAAAATGACATTAACAGTAACAATTACTAGATAATTGAATGAATCGGTATTTATATTTATGATTTACTTTGAAATATCAACTGAATTTCAGTGAATTTATCAACAACGTAAGCCTGATATGACACCTGATAACGAGAGTGGAATACAGCTAATAATAAATATGATGAAATAATAAAACAAAATGATTGTATTGATGAATCACTTAAAACTACTTGTAAAAAACTTACTTGAAACTATTTCTGAAACATCTAGAATAGTGTACTGGTGTTAATGTATTTAATTTAACATATGTATAACAATATAAATACCTAATATGTGCAATAAATATTCGTTTTATTTTTTTTTATGTAATGGCCCATTTCTTTTTAATTTTTGTACTGATAACGAAGACATCGTGAACATATTGCTTATATTAAACTGAAATTATAAAGTATCTAAGGATCCTTAAACAGATGTGTCATGTAATGCAAGTGGCAAAGGAAAGCTGAGAGTATTTACTTGGAGAGTGTTTTGGAAATACGTTTAGATAAAAAAATTATAATTCTTCGGTTTTTTTTTTATGATAAGTTGTGTCGATAGCAAGCGATAACCTCAATGTTTTATCCAACACGGCTTGAGAATGTTATGACCTACTTGGCCGCCATTCTATATAATCAAATGCTCTATATATGGTAAATTCTTACATAATATTAATATTTTTATAAATATTTCATTCGCTTGAAATCGATAAACTTATATGTAAGTGATTAACTAAGTTTATGTTATATAATTAACTATTATTATTTATTACTATTCTTGTGAATTTCATAGGTGATTGAAATTCTATTAAAAATATTAAATGTAAACAACTTGAGAGATAAAGGAATAGTTTTGGTTTTAGTTATGATTGTAAAATTTTGTGGCCGTCATGGTACTGTGGTTAGAGTACGATAGTTATGAGAAAAGATCCTGTATTATAAACATAATCATTTTTCTAGTGAGATGAGACAGTATGACAAAAAAGTCACAATATTTGTACACATTTTAAGATATACAGATAGAAACGAAAATCAAGTCACTTATCATTATATTTAAAAAAAAAACAATTAAATTAGATTTACTCTCAATACTGCTCTTAGCTGGAAGGCAGAGGCCACTGTAAAAATCGTAGGAGCCTAGTGTTAAGACACTCCGTTCCCTGCGTTCTGCCGTTTGATATTGTTAAATTTAGATTTCCTGTAATTATACATTAATCCCTCAATTTGAGATTTGCGAGTTTTGAACACACGCAAATATACAAAGGCGTACTTCTGCATTCGCAAAAAGTGTTTTCGATTAAATTTCGAAAAAAATACTGGGCATTTTTGTACGAGGTTTATTGCTTTCTTTATAAATTAAATTTCAAACAACTCGTTCTCTATAAGAAAACTACCAACAGGCTAGCAAGAATAAAATATTAAAATAAAAATAGTGGCCTGCTGTGTATACAGTTCCAATGATATCCCAGCGTTGTTATGAATCAGAGACTATACAGGCTTGGCTTGAAGTTTGAAGCTTATGAGGGAAATCGAGGCTGCTATGGCTCCTTACAATTAGTTCCTAAATAAACAAATGCGCTTAAATAGTTATATTCAACCTTTTGTATCTAATAAGTAATTAAAATTGTACCTTTTTGATGAATATATAAAGCTTAAAGAATTTTGAATACTCTTATTTAACAAAAAAAAACAAGAACTACTAGAATTTGGAATCTGGAAGAAATTACTGGAATCTTCCTATAACCACGACAATGGAATGGTGGATGGGAACGTAACACCCTATTTACAAAGAAAGATGGATTTAGCATTCGCGAATTTGACATCTGTGTGGTTTTTGAGGAATGTAGCTTCTGCAAACGTTGAGGGATTACTGTACATAATAATTTGTAAGGATGAGTTCAATCGTCTGAAAACAGCGTACAAGTAATCAATGTACAAAATAGGCATTAATAGTCAGTTCTAAATCTGAAATTATGTGTTTTATCTAGGATTAGAGAAAGAAGAGAAGAAACAACTTAGCTTCCATGGATTCACCGTGCGGGTGCCGGGCCCATCGTGTTGTAGGAAGAGGAGCTCCGAGCAGCGCCTAGGACTTGCGACCCAAGTGTAGGTTTAAAGGGGCCCCTTTAAAATGCATTAACGCTCACCTTCACTGTCCGAGCTCCTCCCACTACCTAACCAAATTTTGAAAGATTCTACCAAAGCCGCCTTCGAAGTGCGTTCTAGAAATGAATTTGTGATAGTTCTAGACAGGCCGAGATCTTTTAATAAACTATAGAGAGATTTCGCTGTTATACCTCTCGCTCCTACTTCAACCGCATATAAGCTCGCTCTAAACCTATTCCTGGTCAGTTCGTTAGTAAGGTCGAAATACTTATTGAGTTTAAGGTGGTGACTTTTCGGGATATTTGTTTCCCACGGAACTGTAAGTTCTACCAGTACTACGCGTTTTAGGCTTCGAGAGTAAAGAAAAATGTCCGGTCTAGATGACGAAACACAAATATCCTCAGGGATTCTATACTGTTTCTCATACGTGTCCATCACAAGTGTCCAATCAGGAGCTGGATCTAATATGGAGAAAGGCTTTTGTATAGGTTTTTTATAAGAACCTTCTTTCACAAACTCTATTGAGCGTTTGCTGGTTGTTATGTTTCTCTGCGCTCTTGCAACTGAAAGACTAACGGCTTCACGTATGATTTCTAGTACTTTGTCATGGCGCCGCGAGTATTGACCACTATCCAAGAGTACCCTACACCCCACCAGCATATGTTTAGCTGTCCCCACTGCCTCTTTACAGATGTAGCAAGATTTATCGGTAGCTTTACCCCATCTTACTAAATTACTTTGATCTGGAAGAGTCATTTGGAACGCATTTAGGTAGAATTTTAGTAGTGCTGGAGACCAGTCGTGAATTAGGGTGCGCCATTTTAAAGCTAAAGGGATACAGAATTCTCCTATAGTTAGCCACTCATTTTGCATTTCTAAGCCCATTGCGTGCACCTTATACTTATCGTTCTCGTCTTGCCGAATAAAAGATTTTATTATGTCTGTGTCTTGGACTTTCCTCTTTGATCCCAACCCTACTTTACTAAATTGTGCTCCTATCATAAATTGCTTATGGAATTTAAGTCTTGACTCGAGCTCTGGGACACTTTTGTCTTTTGGGAGTGAGGTAACAATCTCATCCCGAGATTTTCCCAGAATATGTGTTTTGGCGACTCTTAGATGTTTATAGAGCTCTGATGGTTTCTTTAATCTCAACCCAAAATTATTTTGGTCTCTAAATAAGGTTGAGGTGTCCGCCGAATGTGCTAGCCCAAGCCAAAACTTCAGCATCTTTATGACGCTTGCATCTAACTTTGCCAAGAGGGTTTTATTAAAATCATATACGAGGAAAGGCCAATTCAGACGTGATGTTAGAAAATTGTCGTAAATCCAAGCTTTCTTGACATTACTTATAGGTCGATGGTCTACCTTTTCAAGATCCGTCATAAAGCTGTCGACTAGTACATCTAATGATGGAGTTCGGCCTTTGTAATCTATTTTCTTACCGAGAAATTTAAAAGGTGCCGCCTCGGAAACTACAGCAATGCATTCTCCGCCAATTTTTAGTCCCGGATCGTAGGAGGTATATTTTGTGTCTCGTCTTCCCAGACAAAGACAGTGACACTTACTTGGTTTTGTCCTCATTCCTTTTGTCCACGTGCAAAATTCGTCTACTTCATCCAATAGCAGCTGGCATTGCTTTGGATTCCTAGTGAGTATCGCGAGATCGTCCGCAAAAGCAAGAATAGATTCCGTGTACTTGTTATTGAATTTAAACCGATAACCCCATTTTTTCTCATGTTTTATTAGAATATCTAGTAAAATATTAATAACTATATTAAATATTATTGGGGATAAACAACAACCCTGAAAAAGACCTACATTATAGCCTAAAGGTTTTGAATGGCCGTCTTTTGAGGTTATAAAAAATTTTAATTTTGAATAGTATGACGCGATTATGTCGCTTACTGTCGTAGGAAAATTATACCATTTTAAAGCGAACATCAATAGATCGTGTTGTACTGATCCAAACGCGTTTTCTAAATCTATCCAACATACCGTAACTTGTCTCTCACACGTTCTGGCGTCTTTTAAACTAGCAGTTAACAAACTATTATGCTCCAAGCATCCAGAAATTCCGGGCAGAAACCCTTTTGTTAGATAATTCCGAATTCGTTAATTCGGAAATCAAAGAGTAATTAAATTCAAAATTTTATGATGATATTTATGGTCTTTTGATAAGACGATTATATTGAATAAATAGACAAATTAATTTAAATAGAATTGTAAAAATTATTGTATTTTCAATTAAATTTCAATATATATTTATCGATTCAAGTAGGCCTTTTCATCCGAGTGTAAAATATCTATTTGTGAATAAGGCTAGCCTTTTATATATTATTTATGTATACTTTCTTACTCATGTATGGTGAATATACATAAAGTATGCATAAATGGTTTATAAATTAAATGATTTTTCATTTCCATTTTAAATCTCATTTTACGATTAAGCAAAATATTAAAGTAAATTTTTATATTTTCAAAGTATAGGCATTCAGTCTGTAAAATGTTGTTAAAAATCAAAATTTTCATAGAAAATAGGTATTAGTAGCATTTTTGAGCCTATTAAAGCTTAAAACAATAGAATATAGGGACTAAGCAACGGAGTGTCTTAACACTAGGTTCGTATGGTTCCTGCAGTTCCCTCTACCTACCCTGCCATGTGCGCGATAAAAGCGTGAAGCAAAAAAATAACAATAGAATACACATAAATAGTAAAAAATTGTGTGAAATTCGCAACAATTCAAAATTATTGTTTCTTTTCGTCGCTGCCAATACTGCTTTTGCTCTTAAAATTCATTATCACTGGGTACTTGGTGTATTTGTGACTGTTTTACATTATGACACAGAATTAATATCGATTTTATAATAGGGAAAAAACGATTCAAATATTATTCGATATTGACATATCGATATTTTAAGAATGAGATACAAGTCAAACGTGGCGTCAAAGCTCTCCAATGGGGCCTCATAGTCATAATCTATCGATATATGTATGTATGTAGGTATGTCATATCCTAAAAATTATTCGTTTCAAAGTTCATGCGAGATTACTCTTATCAATTTCACTCAAGCGTTATCGGATGAGTGACAAGATATTATCATTTCATTCGTAAATTTGCGTATCGAGATATTACACTCCTTAGTATCTCTCGATAGTATTAATTTTTTTAATTTTCTCAAAAACTGAGATATTGTTAGCAAGAAACCGGAGAATAAGAAAAAATCTTTATCTGATAATGAGAGAGAGAGAGACAGAAGATAGATGATCTTCTGTCAATTGCAGAATGAGCAAAATCCGAGCGCCATGACATTCAGATCGAGCGACAAGAAACCCTGATTCTAATTTCCATACAACTTAGACAATACTTCCTATATGTATATCCTCGACTAGACTTGTTTCGTCAAACTAGAATAGTTGAAATGTTTTGTAAAATGTTTATGAAGATATAGTGACTTTATTTGTATATTTATGTTCCTTGAAATTAATTATACTTAGAATGTTACCAATGTATTTTATACAGTAGTAATTAATTAATACGAATAAAGATAAATATTGATATAATAATTTTGTGAAGCTGAAGAAAGGAAGAAGTAATGTAAAGTCATTTGGAGTAGACTTAACCTCTTACTAACTCCTAAGAAATGTCAAAAAATAGCTGCGTTTGTGTTTCATAGCCTCTATCTCTCATAAATAAATAAGCATATTTAAAAAAGGGAACATCTGAAACCACATCCATTCATCATATTTATATAAATTAAAATATTTTAACGACTGTTTATGGGTTCGATTCCTATTCGGGGGAATGGATATTTTTTTATTTCCATTTTCTTCGTTTTGGCGTCTAGCAAAGCACGGCGTTGAGTTTCGCCGACCAGCACGTAATGCATCTAGAAATGTGGAAAGTAGGGAACGGAGTGATTAAACACTAGATTCCTGCCGTTCCCTCTGTCTACCCTCCTACATGCGAGATAAAGCGTGGAACTAAAAAAAAGTTGCACCTCATTTGCTTTACCGTAAATTTATGTTGTCAGCACATACATTTTGTCGAAATCATGTTATTGTTTATCAGTTTGTTATCATTTATCAAATGATAGCGCGGCATATAGAGTTTAGTGGATGAGCGCTACGCACGCCTTATACTGTATAAGTGTAATTGGAGTAAGTGACAAACTGAGTCATTAGTGAAGGTGAGTAAGATTTAAATTTCTGCCATAAATAGTTTAAGCCATCTTCTTAATGATTTAGGCGAAAATTTAGACGACAAATTATGATAGGACACAGTTGAAAATGTCATAGAAACGTCCTGGAGCTATATTTTCGTCTTTACTTTGTAATTAATCTATAACTTATTAAATATTTGTAAAATGCCACAAAAAATATATACAGTTAACAATATTAATAATAATAACTGTATAGCATTATATAGTGTTTTTTCTCATTATAAAGAGTACCATGTGTACCTAACTTATGAACAATGTAATTTTGAATCGACTTACTGCTGACTTGCTTGAAATTTATAATAATCACAAACGCTTTGTTATTTGAATATAAATATGATATTAGTATGTGTTGGATATGAAATCATCGTAGTACAGTGGAGGAGTGTAGTACTAATGCTATTCTTAAGCGATAGGTCTGAGGGTTCGATCCTCATTCGAGTAAATATTTTAATTTCTCCGCCCAGGTAGATTTTTGCAATGACAGTTGAGTTCAGTCACTCAATATGTCATTTTGAAAACTAGGCGGAAAAGCTTAATACTAGCTTTCCTTTGTCTACTATGCTTGCAGGAAATAAGTATGAGACAAATTTTACGTTCAGGTGCAATGTAAAAAACAACGTATCCGTTACTTTTTACGTTAACGTTAACTTCACTTACAGAACGTCATTGCAATAATTGATATAATTTTTGATTTCAGAAATAATATTCATATCTGAATATTCTAGTCAATAAAGTAACAAAATGTTGGACGCATCTATTAGAGCTTTTGCTCCATCATTGCAAGCTTTAAGGATCCGATCATGGAAGCCCTCTATCGAAAATACAGTGTTCAAGCTTCATTATAAGATGACAGTAACCATACTACTGGCTTTTGTCGTTTTGGTTTGTGCCAGAGAGTATTTTGGAGACCATATTAAGTGTATATCTGACCAAGGTGTTCCAGACCATGTTATACAAACGTATTGTTTCTTCATGGCCACTTTCACAATCGTAAGTTTATTTTATACAAAAATATGATGGATATATTAAATATAACTTTTTCTACGTATGCCACTTTGTACGGAATAAGTATAGCAAATCTAAAATACCATTCAGAATCCCAATAACTGCTACTTTGGAGGCTATATGCGCTAAATAAACACTGACTCTAATATAAATATATATACATAAAAAACTTACATTACAACTGAGAAACTAACAAACATCGATGTTAACATTTCGTACTATAAGGTGTCATGCACTAAGTACACAGTGTAGACGTGACCTTAAAAGTAAAAATTGATATGGTTCCTCTATTTTAATTTGAATCTCATTAAATTCAATTTCTTCAGTCCTTGTAGTGAGAAGATGCCCAGTAAGGCACGTTCAATTTGTATTTACGATGGCAGCATAAGGAGAATGCTGATTTAATTATAGATAATCTTATCTAACCAAGTTACCGAATGTTAACGATATTTGTTTTATAAAATGGCGCGTCTAATCTAGGTTCTAGAGTGTGTTATATTAACTAGGTATTCAGCCCATCCGGCCTGTTAATTGAGCGAGCGCGGAAGCGGTACAATAAAGACACTTTTTGAAGCGAAGCTCTTATCGCAAGCTAATCCAATGCATTTTCAATGAAAATCGAATTTTGTTGGTTTTTTCTCAATTATTCCTCAAGGACATGTCCGATCACAGTTTTTTATATATGTTGGCACTCCTCATGACCACAGTGATCGTTTAAAACAAATCCGATCAAAATCGGTTCAGTGGTCTAGGAGGAGTTAGCGAACAAAGAATGCATAGACCCCCACTAACAGAGAGCTTCGCTCGTCGCTGCGCTCCTCACTCGCTCAATAATTATTCATGGCAAACATGGCCGAATTTGACAGTAGTAAAAATGTCACTATATGAGTATGTTTTGTTTGTTAATGACTCATATATAAGATTCAGGAAATAGGTATACACTAAGTTTTAAAACATTTAATTCCATTTCACTTTTCAATTTCAACCATTAGTTCCTGAGATTAGTGCATTGAAACAAACAGACATAACTTATAAAGCTGAATATATAAAGATAATTAACCACTTTTCAGGTGCGACATTACAATGAAAGTCTCCTCGAAGGTGGATTCCTGCCACATCCAGGAGTCGGTCCCGATCCTTTCAACTGATCAAACTTTAAATCATACTTACTACCAATGGGTGCCTTTCGTGTTGTTCATCCAA